>JANHMN010000007.1:42670479-42680894 GCA_030674055.1 Rhabdomys pumilio | reverse complement strand
CTCTCCTCTCCTCTCCTCTCCTCTCCTCTCCTCTCCTCTCCTTTTCTCTGCTTTCTTCTCCTCCCTCTCCCCTCCTCCCTCTCCTCTCTACTCTTTCCTCTCCCCCCTCTCTTTCTCTCCTTCCCTCTCTCTCCCTCTTTCCTCTAATTCTTTTTGCGTTTTTGCAGAATTCTCCATATATTGGGTCAGGTGTGTGTGTGTGTGTGTGTGTGTGTGTGTGTGTGTGTGTGTGTGTGTGTGAGAGAGAGAGAGAGAGAGAGAGAGAGAGAGAGAGAGAGAGAGAAGGAGAGAGAGAGAGAAAGAGAGAGAGAGGAGAGAGAGACAGTTTTTAGTTTTCAAATAAAAGAATGAGGAATCATGTCAACTTCACAACTTGAAATACAGTTGGAAAATACTCTCTCTCCTTGGGAGAAAGCATTGCTAATCCTCTCAGTCTCTAAGAAATGTAAGCAGATGGAAGAAGATGAGACCCAGGGTTCTCTCTCCCTGAAACAGTGCAGATTGGGCATTCTGAGTGTCTGAGTTTAGCACTGTAGGCAGCGAGACCAGCAGCAGTTACTGGAGGGTGAACTCATCCTGAGCTGGGAGAGGAATGCTTGGTAAAAGTGCCCCAGGCAACATTGGGAGTGCATAGCAACAGTCTACCACAGGCTCTTACTCATGCCAAGCATACAGGCTGGAGCCTGAGAACCACGCCCTAAGTACTTAATTCAGGAAACTCCCATGGAGAAGGGAGAGTAGGGCAGAACTCAGCCAGAGAGGAAACTCCCATCACACCTGGGATTGACATTTAATTATCCATGTTTGGCTACACGGAAGTTATTTTAATTAATGAAGATTATCTGAGTGGTCATAGGAATATGTGAATTTACTTGCCACCTTTCATTTCTATACTTTTTTTTTTTCCAGATTTTTCCTGATGTAGTAGTGGCTGACTCAAGTCAGGAGTGATTGCTTTAGGATCAGTCGCTCAATTCTTTTGCTGGAAGGAGCTTTGGAAGCTATTTGTGTTAACTAGAAAATTACAAGATTGCATGGCATAAATGTTTTATTTGCAAGTTATGAGGCCCAATGGGTGTTTTAAAACCCTAAGACAGATCTGATGCCCCCACCCTGCATCATCTATGGAGAACATGACCAGTACTCTCTACATTTAATTCTTTTGCATGTCTCAGGTAGGGATGCTGACTTTGCATTGAGACCTTGGGCACATTACTGTGTATTTCTGGGCCTCTCTGTATCTTCTTCTGTAGCAATGGTAGACTGAGGAGAAATGCTTAATTGACATTTGTCAGTCATACGGAGCCCTTTGTTTGCATCATCCACTTTATTCAACAATGACTGGTGGGTGTCTGCAGTTCACTGAAGACCAGAATCAAATAGCAGCCAATTTAGAGGAGAAGAAAAAAACATTACCTGGTGGGATGGGGCTTGGAATGTGCAGAGAAGGAGATTCTGGCATTAGAGAGCCATGATTGTAGTGTTATTATTCCACAGATAACTAAGAAGAGAAGGAGTTCTATACTTTTGTCACATCTGTATATGTCCGTGTGTGTGTGTGTGTGTGTGTGTGTGTGTGTGTGTGTGCATAGAAACAACTCATTTGTTTGGTTGAGTGTCTGGCATTGCAGTTATTATTGTCAACATAGTTTTCTGTGTTTGTATTTCTGGCAAAGCATGCTCATATGAGTCTTCATTTGTCCTCAGTACCTTTCAAAATATGCTTTATTTGCCAAATCTGGCTTAGCCTGTGTTCCACTGCTGCTGGTCTCTACATTAGGGTCAGGTTCAGCTCAATCGAGTATAAACAGTTCCCACAGTGCATAGCGGAACAGAATCTCTATGATATCACCTCTCTTCCCACTAGAGAGGACGACCCCATCCCTTTCCTTTTGCCTTTTTTTTTTTCAGTTGTGGTTTGCATATGAACTGTACTACATAAAATGGTGGGATGCCCACTTCACTGAGCTTGCTTTGAGAGTCTCTGGAAAACACACTCTCTCTGAGGCTCTGTATCTTCACCTGTAGAAACATGAAGCTGAGGGAGATTTAATTGGTGTGTTGTGGCTCGATAGAAATGCTCCCAAATTACTCATGTATTCAACAACATCTCATGTATTCAACAACATAAAGAAGTCATAAAACTCATCTGTGCAGAAGCATTCATTGGGTACTCTGTCTTAAAGCAACACATCCTAACAGTCTGTCTTTAACCAGGAGAAGAATAAAAGCACAAAATCATTGATGCTCCCAGCATCAGTAAACAGTAGTGATTGATGGGAAATATTTTGGAGTTCTAGAAGGAAAACAGCCTTATTTGATACACTCCACATCAAGGAATCCCCTTCCTGTTTTCTGTACCTAGGGCTCAGCTTTCCCCCACCTCTCTCCCTACATTATTCAACATGTTTAAATGCTCAACAAATGTTTAAATGTTAGTTACAACAGAGGGCATCTATGATCCAAATGTCTGAGTTCATCAGCTGCAAAACACAAGACTCTGAGAAACAAAGAAGTCTACATGAAGAAGATCCATGATAGTTTGCATCCAACAGCCTTTCCTTTGAGGACAAGACTCACAGTCTCTTCTCTTTGTCAGGCGGAGAAGTATGTCCACAGTAGACAGCATATGATCGGATCTGGAGACCCTTCAGGAAATTTCCAATTGGACATCGATATTTCCGGTTTAATCTTCACTCATCATCCCTGTTTTAGCCGAGAGCATGTCTTGGCATCCAAGCTGGCCCAGTTGTATGACCAGTACCTCGCAAGACAGCAAAGAAACAAAACAAAATTTCTTACAGATAAGGTACTTGTGTTCTCCATGCTTCGTGTTGATGGGGCTGGTTATTCTGATTAACCCACTGGGGATGCTTCTAACATCAAATGTTTCTGTCCCCATTTCACATGTTCTCTGCCCAGGGTGTGTGACACTGTCCTACCAAGAGGCAAAAGAAAGGTGTCTTATTTCCTCTTCCTGTTGCTGTACTAAAATGCCCTGACAAAAGCAACTTGAAGAGGAAAGGGTCTATTTGGACTCACAGGTAAAGATAAAATCCATCACAGTGAGAACTTTAAGGAGGCAGGAGCTCAAAGCAGCTTACCACATCCATTATTAGGGACAGAGCACGACAAATGCACACGGCTAGTGCACAGCTATTTTTCCATGTTATATAGTTCAGGATCTCTGCCTAAGGAATGGTGCCGCCCACAGTAGGTGGATCTCCCATCCCCAGTGACCTCACACACATGCCCAGATGCACATCTCCCAGATGATTCTAGATCTTAACAAGTTGAAAATTTTGGATTAACTACTACAGGAGGGTATAGATGGTATGCAATTAATAAGCCCAAATTCTGCAGCATGCAACTTTACATGGGGAGACTGGTGTGTGCTACAAGTGGTTCCACCTGTGAGACA
Organism: Rhabdomys pumilio; assembly: GCA_030674055.1. NCBI lineage: Eukaryota > Metazoa > Chordata > Mammalia > Rodentia > Muridae > Rhabdomys > Rhabdomys pumilio. The sequence goes on along the minus strand of JANHMN010000007.1, from coordinate 42,677,473 downwards.
AGCACATCATGTGACACGAAGTTATTACTTAATGATGTGATCTCAGATCCTGAGACTGTTGATGGCTTGAGAACATGTCTGTTCACAGAGACTGTCTGATGTTTATGTAGACTCTTTGCATAGCATAGCGTTCAAACACAGGCCAGGAGTTTCAACCGGTGCAGAGGAATGGCTACCCCTTGGATTCATTTCTAGTGTGGTACTATCCTGTGGGGCTTCTACTGGCAATGATGACTTCAAACAATATAGTCTCAACTGTAAAACCTTACTGTCTACGTAAGGAGCTACCCTATAATATCTACTCCAGCTTTGTTATTTCTTCATACCAAAAGAATACTATTTTGTGTTAAGGACCCAGAAAGACTCACTGTTATCTTGGAAAGTAAACTTGTTTCTGGGACACTTAGTAAAATTTATATTTCTAATGAGTAGTCTGATTATCCTGCTCCCAGAGAAAAGATGTATAAACGTTGTTCTATAGAGTTCCAGATTCATAAAAACAGAATCAGCAACTCTTTGTCAGTGTCAGCTTTGGTGGTTTTGGTGAAAGTCTAAAGATTACTGGAGCCTTGAACATCCACAGAAGAGCTTGCTCCTTCCAACTCATGGTCAGAATTTCTAACATAAAACTTCTTTTCCTATCATGTTAAGCTTCAAGCGCTAAGAAAAGCTGTTCAGACCAGTCTTAACCCAGAGAAACCTCATCAGTCTCTTGACACAACCCAGAAAACCATCAATGAGTATAAATCTGAAATTCGGTGAGTAACGTTTTCAAGGACTTCCCTTGTTCCCTGTTAGATGTGAGTTTACAATTCATATTTCCAGACTTGCATTTCCAGAAAATGCATTGAATTCATGTACAATTCTGCCAAATGAAATAATGATATTGGTAATTTAACATATGGATGCAGCTCAATTACCAGTGAATCAAGGAAGACAAAAGGGCTCACAGGCTCTACCTATCTACCCTTTAGCACTGAACTGTTGGCTACATATAGACTCGAAGAGAAGCGGGAATCATAGTCTTTGGTTGTATCTCCACAGCTGAGGCCACCAGGTTCCAACAGACACCTCTAATCTCACTGCCACACAGATTGTCCTGGTTGATCTTGGAGGGTCACAAATGTGATTTATGGGGAGGGTTCAGGGTGAACAGGGGCAGTAGGAAGGTAAAAGGGTAGGACTAAAGAGTGTTTATATGTGAAATTATTAAAAATAATTTTAAAAATTAGTATAGCACAAAAAGGTGCCTACCAGCTGGAACTGAGAGTTTCAGGGGTGTGTAGTCCGTCTAAGGAGGCACCTGCCTGTGTCACAGGGAGACAAATGCCGTGATGTGTAGCATCAGTCACCAAAGTGAGATTTAGAAATAACCCAGTGCTCCCAGCATCGCATCTGTGCAGACAGACATTTGTTCCACAGTTTAAGGAGGATGTGCCTGCTAGCATGGGGAAACCTGGAAAGCAGTGTTCAATGATAAACCCATCTGCCATAGGCTGCTTGCTGTGTGGTGTGGCCAACAAAGAGCACATGAACAATACTTGTTTGTCTCAGGTAACACATCTGTGTTATGGTCAGAAAAGGTACCTGCTCCATTCTATATCCTGGGAGGCACAAAAGGAGTGTAAATTTGGCAGAGGGGAGGGCAGCCTTCAGTTGTAATATTGTTGAAAAGAATTCAAAGTAATTGAGAGATGTCAGTGGGCAGCATCTTGTTCAATATCTGTACTTTTCTGTTTCTTTGCGTTATTCATAATTTTAGAATTCAAAATGTAAAGCCCTAATCATTGCTCCTAAATAAGGAAGTCCTAAATATGAATGGGGGTCTATGTGCACATGTTTGATTGTTTTGAGAAATCTTTGTGTATTCCCTTCATCACCTGATATATTTTTTTTTTTTTTTTGGTTTTTCAAGACAGAGTTTCTCTGTGTAGCCCTGGCTGTCCTGGAACTCACTCTGTAGACCAGGCTGGCCTCGAACTCAGAAATCCGCCTACCTCTGCCTCCCAAGTGCTGGGATTAAAGGTGTACGCCACCACTGCCTGGCGTCACCTGATTTTTTATGTGCCTACATCTTAACCCTTTTCTTCTCACCACACATCTACCTATCGTTCAAAGGCCACCACTTATTATATAGATTTACTATAGAGTGTGAAGTCCCCAAGTAACAGGTGTGGCTAAGATAATTTTTAAATTGTACAATAATTAAAATCCTTGCATGTTAGTGTGTGGATATTTTTACAGAACCAATTCTTAGATAAGAAAATAGTAATCATGGGGTCTCAATGTATGTTTTTCTTTCTCCGATCTAGGCATGAATTGGAAATTCTTCTCGCAAAGTGAGAATTAGTGCAGTTTGTATACTGGAAAAGAATAAAAAGTATGCTTAAAATGTAAAGTATTATTCGTATTGCAGTTATGTTGGATGTTCAGCAAGGCCTTTCCCATTATGTAGACAAGTCAGGCCTCACGTCTGTGGCAGTCCTCCTGTCTCAGCCTCTCAGATCCTAGAGGCACTGGCATATACGGTTCTAAAATTATTTCTTATATTTAAAACACAGCCTTTATATGAAGATAGTTTTAGTTTTAGCCTAGAGTGAACATGAAAACAGTTATGACTTGAAAGAGACAGACACAGAGAAAGGAATAAGAAGAGAAAGGAATAAGTGGGGAGGAGACAGAAACACAAAGAGAGAGGTAGAGAAGGAAAAGGAGACAGGGAAGAGAAACAATCATGGTTTTCCCTAGAGCTGTACTGAGAAATCACTTTGAGAAACAGCTGACTTGTATGTGAGGCAGACTCACAGACACAGAGCCATTACAGTCGCATTACTGGAGATGAAAACTGGGCATTAGCATAGGTGAGGCAGTTTAAAAAGGAGGGGAAGGGAAGTTCAGCCCTTCTTTGAGTTTTCACTAAGAGAAACTAACCTCGGGTAGATCACTTGTTGAGCATGCCTTTTCTTTAGCCCCCTGAAACCAGTTGATCACCCCCTCCCCCCAATTCCCCTGAGATTTCCCCAGCTGGACATCTGCTGAGCCCTCAGTTGGTATAGTTGACCTGGACAATTACCACTTCAAACATTTCATCACTTGAGTTTTTAAATCAGCATTGTGAGTCTGTTGGTGATCCCTTGAACAAGAGCCAGAATATATAAGGCAGGAACCGTGGATGCCATGTGATGCAGGGAGAGACTTTAACTCTCTACTGGGGCTTCATACTGGATGTGCTCTCTCTCAAGTGAATAAGAATTTAAGGACTACCGGAGCCATCCAACTATACTTCTGTATCACACTTCTATCTATGGACAAACTTCTGGAAATCATTCACATTTGTATCATCTCCACTCCAGTTACTCTGCCCTCCTTCCGAGGCAGATCTTGCTGCAGCCTCTGAGACCACTGCAGCCCTCTCAGCTCCTAGCCACTGACTCTTAGCCATATACATTGCCTATTTAGAAAGCTCTTCCCTGGTGACACAGCTGTCCTTACTGTCCTTGGTCAAGTCTACCTCCTCAATGTAGCTAATACAACTGCCAAGTGTCCTGGGTGTTGTCGTCTTAGCCCCTTGAAAACTGTATTCTCCCCTAAAAGGCATCCTCTCCTGTTGATTAACAACAAGGTCAGTGCCTCTGCAAACTTTACCTGGGTACACCATCCATGCTGCAGACCCCCACCCACCCATGCAAGACTGCAGGAGTACTACCCAGTATCCTACTCAAAAATCACCCTTCTCTCTTCCTCCACAGCTCTGCCATCCTTCTAATTAAAATGTTCTTCTGGGATTCTTTGCTTATTTAATGCATATGGAAATTATTTTTGTTGTTGAGAAAAGTCTTCACTATTTCTGAGAAATTGTTTTGTTGGGAACTGCAAAAGGAAGTAGAAAAAATTCTGAAGGTGTTACATAACTCATTAATTAATTCGATATTTCAGTTTTTAAAAGTAAGACAGAAGGCTGAGCAGTGGTGGCACACACATTTAATTGCAGCACTTAGGAGGTGGAGGCAGGCAGATCTCTGAGTTTGAGGCCAGCCTGGTCTATAGAACCAGTTCCAGGACAGCTAGCGTTGCACAGAGAAACCCTGTCTCAAATAATTAAGTAAATAAATAAACAAAGAAATAAACAACTAAGGCAGGAGAAGTAGCAGATAATGGGATAAAAAAGGATCAGATCATCTGGCAATGACAGACAGTGACATTGACTTCTGGATGGTGACCAAGCTTGGGTCCACACATACACCTTATGTGTTAACTTATCCTCCCAGCAATCCTGCAGAGTGACTTCTGTTACCAAGTCTATTTTACAGATAAGCATGGAGAAGTGACTTAGCTTGTCCAAGGCTAGCTAGTAGGTGCCAAAGCCAGATTCACACAAGGCTGCCACTCTCTTGCTTCCTAAGGACATCATAGATTCCTGAGTCCTGGGTTCCCAACAGTGACTGCCATCCTTTGTCACTCCCTTATAGCAACCTATTGAGGTACTCAGAAGCCAAACACCCTTACTTCTCTGCACTGTCTCTAGAACCAAAGTCAGTCCAAGTAGAACCGACATTCTCAGGCCTTCCCACAGCCAGGGGATGCTAATTTCTGCAGTGTCCCGCCCCCTTGGTTTTCTCAGGATGTTCTCATAGGTCCACCCTGTGTCATACATTGCTGTCACTTATGTGTGTGTCTGTCTTCTGAGCTATACTACAAACAACTTGAGCACAGAGACACTGCCTGTTTCATAGGCATGCCTGTAAACCCTAGACCACACATGGCACCCATTCAAAATTAATCACTTAGCTGATTTATGGTGTACCAGAGTGAATTTGGAGTCTGGATTTGGCTACCATTTATGAAGAAGGTCTAATATATATCAGATGATGCCAACAGATTAAAGTACTGAAATAAAAAGAAAAGCACTTTCAGATGCCACCTTTACAGTTGAAACCAGAATCACTTGTCATCTCATTAGCACTAAAATTCTTCACAGCAGGCAACATTGCATCCTCTCTGTGCAGAACTCAGGAGTTATGTCAACACAGAGAGTTCTCAGCGCTTGTCTGACAACTGGGACACCAGCAGGCTTCATCCAGGACAACCACTCCTGCTAGTCTCTTCCTGTCATACCTACAAAGGCAGATGTCAGTAGGAGGGACAATAGTTTGAAAAAGAATCTTAAAAGATAATTTAGTCTATCAAATTGAGATTCAGCCAAGGGAGAATAAATTAAAGCAAATGTCTAAAACAGAGACCCCATCTTACTACCTCCTCTTTTTCTGCTTCCCCTCACAGCTGCTAACAAAACTGCATCTTAGAAATACTGAAAACACTTAGCAAGAGAAAATTGCCATATGAATGAGTTGGAGAAGCAAAGAATCCCAAATTCACTTAGAAACCGTGGCAGACCTGGGGAAGAAGAGAAAGTCGACTTGGCATAGGGAGCTGGGCTGCAGTTTTGCAGCCATGTGTACAAGGGAGGGTTGTCTAGTTCAGTGTGCAATAACGAAGCACTGTTAACGTTTTATAAATGAAAACTGATACAGACTCATCAATGATTATATCTCATAGGCAGACTCGAAAACTGCGAGATGCTGAACAAGAGAAAGATCGAGCGCTGCTTAAAACCATCATAAAGGTCTGGAAAGAGATGAAGTCATTACGGGAGTTCCAGAGGTTTACGAACACGCCGTTGAAGCTTGTCTTGAGAAAGTAAGGCTTCTCAGACACTGGTTTATCGCGCTGTGTCATACATCAAGAGAGATGTGGAGTGCACAGATACATTTAATAACTATGAGCAAACAGCGGCAGCCTTGTAGCTGCTTCCCGGTCTGAGAACCAGAGCATCTCAGGCACCTGACAGCTCCTGTGCCTCTCTCCAGCCGTGATAACAGCTGTCTGCTTCTATGACCATCGTTTTCCTGCCTCTGTATATAACCCCTGAGAATACACAATATTTTTTGAGAATACACAATTTTTAAAATATAATTTAAAAATTTTTAAATTTTAAATTAGACGCTGTCACTGTCTTTATACATATCAAAAGAGGGCACCTGATCCCATTAAAAATGGTTGTAAGACACCATGTAGTTGCTGGGAATTGAACTCAGGACCTCTGAAAGAGCAGACAGATGCTCTTAACTGTTGAGCCATCTCTCCAGCCCCAAGAATACACAATTTAATATTGCTTGTTTTCTACTTTTATAGACTCAATATGTAAATACACAATTACTTCATTATGCTAGGTATATTTCCAAGATTGACAGCATGTAGATATAGTTTTGTTTTATAAAACTGTACTATAGGAGCTGAGAAGTTGGCTCAGTCAAGAGAATGCTTGCAACATAAGCATAAAGACAAGAGTTCAGGGCTGGTGAGATGGCTCAGAGGTTAAGAGCACTGACTACTCTTCAGGAGGCCATGAGTTCAAAGCCCAGCAACCACATGGTGGCTCACAACCATCCATAATGAGATCTGATACCCTCATATAGGTGTCTAAAGACAGCTACAGTGGACTTTGGGCTGGAATGAGCGGGCTGGAGAGAGCTGGGGGAGGGGAGTAGAGGGCCAGAGAGAGCGGAGCAAGAGGGAGAAGGGAAGTGGGGAAAAAGACATGAGTTCAGATCCCTAGCACCCATGAGAAAAGCCAGGCATGCTTGCACAAGTTTGGAATTCTGGTGCTTGGAAATTAGGGTTAGGGGACAGATGAATCTCAAAGGACCAAGTTCAGGAAGAGAGGCTGTCTCAAAAGATAATGCTGAGAACAATAGTGGAAGACATTCAACATCTGTCTCTAGCTTCCACACATGTATCCATACATACATACATACTACACACATACACACGCACACACACACACACACACACACACACACACACCACAAACTTCACTACATAGAATTTCAGACTATTTTCTTCCAGGACTTGTTTTTGCACCCAGATTTTGGGCTAACTCTCATAGTTTTAGGCAATGGAGAAAACTGCGGAGTATGAAGCCAGGAAGGTAGAC
>JANHMN010000007.1:42638702-42670469 GCA_030674055.1 Rhabdomys pumilio | reverse complement strand
CACACACACACACACACACACACACACACACACACACACACACACACGAGTCTGTGTTGGCCATAACTATTGAAACTATCACAGGTACTGCGATGGTGTAGCATGGTTGTTAAGGGGCAGGAGAAGGGGGAAAGCATTTCCCTTCTACAGATATCTACAGAACACACTGTGGATATACTCTTTTGATTGAGATGAACTAAGGGCTTGTCAACAAAATCACCAGAAAACAACCTGAACTCATCAACCCAAGTTCAGGAAGTGGCTTAAGGGACTCAGTGACAAAGACATAATAAAACTATTAAAATGAGTTCTCAGGCCCTTTGGAGTGAGGATTTACTCTGCCTTGGGCAACCCATGGGGAACTTTAACCAGAATGGCCCTATTACTGAGTGGCCCACAGCTCTTCCACCTGTGTTCTCAAAGACTAACTTCTTAACTGTGTTAATGTCTCTTCAGGGCTGAGACTCACAGTAACACAAGCAATAGTTTCGGACAAGACCCTGGCGCAGGCCAAGCCCGGCATTCTATCTGATGCATGATTATTTCGTATTTCATTCCAAGAAATAACCAAGATCTGACAATTTTGTTTAAAGGGAAAAAGTTGACCAGAAACTAGATGAGGAAGCATATGAAGCAGAGATTCAAGCTGAGATCCATGAATTGCTGGAAGAGCACATGGAAGAATACACGACAAAGATGGAGGAGTACAGAGCTTCTCATCAGCAGTGGAAGGCCTGGAGGAAAGCCCAGGTTTGCAAAGCATCACTCAGCCTGGTGTAGGGCTGCCTAGGGAGGGCCTGCCTGAGACAGGAGGAAAAGCTAGACCAGCAGGCCACATGGAGGTCTCCCCCTGACTCTTCTGTCTATTTCTTACCCTGTTGCTGGGGGGCAAAAGGGATAAATTGGATCCAAAAAGCCACCCAGACATCATATTGACAGCACTGTATATGATCAGTAATGTATATGTCAAATGTGTATTTTCCATGCATGGCCACTTTAAATGGAGGCTGTTGGTGCCTGTGCTGGATGTCCTGCAGATGTTGCCTCATTTCAGAAGCTCTCTCTCTCTCTCTCTTTCTCTCTCTCTCTCTCTCTCTCTCTCTCTCTCTCTCTGTGTGTGTGTGTGTGTGTGTGTGTGTGGTTTGGGCTTGTCGCCACTCTGGGGGAGAACCGAGACACAGGGAAATGCTGATGGAGTCGGGCTCGGGGTGGGAAGTGTCCAGGTCTCTCTGTTCTGAGTATTATGCTCCTGAAGGCCAGTCCTGGAGACTGTTTTGAAACCAGGTCACCTCTTACCCAACAGAGGGCCAAAAAGAAGAAAAAAAAGCAAACAACAGAGAAACACCCTGAGGAGGAGGAAGCTGAGGAGTCCTTTCCTGAGGAAGAGGTCACGAAGCCCATCCCCCCAGAGCCCACTGACCCAGCTGTCATAGAGCAGCAGGTGCGGGAGAGAGCAGCCCACAGCAGGAGGAAGCCAGGGGAGCCCACACTCATTCCAGAGTTGAGTCTGGCAGGGAATGTGACCCCCAATGACCAGTGTCCCAGGTAAGCATGTGTTCTAACCATACATGATATTGGAATGTACAGGGTAAATGTGTTCTGACCATTGATGACACTGGTGCACACTCACATGTACCCATACACACACAGGAGCACACAGAAATAGGTATAATCACACTATACCATACGAACAGAGGAACCATGCCCCACACATAAGCATGAGGTTGAACTGTGTGAAACTGCCTATGTATGCTTCCTTCGGAGATTTCCTAGGGTTCCCCCATCTTTGTACCCCACTTGTTACCCAGGAACACTCTCCATAGAGCTGTCTGTGGAAAAAGAGCCCCAACAAGTCAATGCCTGCTCTCCATAGTGGCTTCCTGTACCCATGTCCCCTCAGGCTTGCAGATACACTGAGGTGTCTCTTTGCTTCTTGATTTCAACTTTAAGCCAGTTCATGTCTGGATATGTCTAAATTGCAGGAATATAAAACATTAAAATGATACTCCATTTAATATTGTCAAAAGAATTTCCATTAGGGATAATGAAACACTCTGTAGGTATGTAGCAATGACTATTGCACATGAGTGTATTTAATGGTGTTAAAGTGTAGATTTAAAAATAGTTAAAATGGTTGGGCATGGGGATTCATGCCTGTAATCCCAGCACTTGGGAAGTAGAAGCAGAAGGATTCAGGCCAGCTACATAAACTCGATCTCAAAAGAAGTTAAAATAATAAATATTGTGTCTTACATATTTGACCAAAATAATATTTAATTGCTATACTATCATCTCAAAAACCTGTATCTGGTTTTATTTCAATAGCCTTTTTACTTTCTGTCAATAGGTTGTAATTGCTATTGACTAGTATTTTGTGTAGTGTCTCTGCAAATGTATACAATAATATTAAACATTAATCTTGACGAATCCGGTCTGTTTTCAAACTCCCCGTGCTTCAGCTCTCTCAATGTGCCGTAACGCCCTCATTTGTGATTCGCGTGGTCTTCAAAAGTGACACTGAGCGTCCACTGAGCAGTCGCCCTCTTCTGAAAACATGAAGGAAATGCTTAGACCTTAGAGAAAGAGACCTGACCTAACGCTAAAGTGCGCTACTGTATTTCCTGTGTAAAAACCTATCAGCGTAAACACAAGCCAGTACTGTTCTGTGCATTTTGAATTAGCTCCTTTTTAAAAAGATTTTGTTGTTGTTGTTTCTATGTCTGTGTGGGTGCTGTGGAAGTCAGAAGAGGACATCAGATGAACCCCCTACATCTGGAATTAAAGGCATTATAAGCTGCCTGACCTCCATGCTGGCAACCAAATTCAGATCCACTAGAAGAATAGGAACCTCTCTTTTTCTTTTCCCCTCTTTCCAGTCTTTCCAGTCCTTAGTTAATTTCATTTAACAAGGAATAGGTTTACTCAAGATTTTGTTTTATATGCAAGCATATAAAACTTCTTTCTCATTCAAGAAACTGGAGGAGACTATAGTCCAACAGGGATTGGGCTCTTATTCTGGCCCCCCATGCCCTTTCAGTGTCTGTCAATGGCATCCCCATTAGTTTCATATCACAATATTTTATTGTAGCAAGCTCATAAGACCTGTCACTGGGTCAAATGGACTGATATAACCTTGCCACTCTGTCACTTGCCATGTTCGGTGTCCATCCAGTTAACAAATACACGGTGATCCTTAGTAATCGAACACTGGCTACAGCTTTGATGGTCTCACTTTGCAGGGTGGAGGTCTCCAGAAGGGAAGATGTCAGGAGGCGCTCTGTGTACTTAAAGGTCATCTTCAACAGCAAGGAGGTGTCAAGGACTGTTAGCCGGCCTCTAGGGGCAGATTTCCGGGTTCACTTTGGACAGATTTTCAACCTGCAGATATTCAACTGGCCAGAGAGCTTAATGCTTCAGGTACATCTGTTAACTATAATCCCTGCCCCAAGAATTTTGTGGTCACTGAAATTATAAGATAGTTTAAAATCAGCTATGGACAAACTGGGTGTTTTAAGAGGAATGGGTCAGTCCTTTGGTTATCAAATGTCTCTTTGTAATGTCAGTGAAAACAAATAGGTTACCACTCTAGGTGTCTAAAAAGGCTGGTAGGGAACTTCTGGGACCAGAGAGTTCCCTAGTTGGTTTGCTGAAGAAATAATTCAATGTGACCATCTACTAAAATTCAGACATGCTGTTACTTGTCTCCTAGATAACCCTAGATCCCATCACATTAATAATATTAATTACCACAATACCCTATCCCAGGAAACTAGAGTAACTGAGAATCAGGCTGGTCCCAAGCAGGGTATATAGAAGATATTATCTGGGCCAGACCAGCACAAATACTGACAGTATAGACCAACACCTGAAAGCACGTTCTATTGCCACCTCTACTGGCTGAGTCTCTTCTCTGGTTTTCAGGTCTATGAAACTATTGGTCATAGTGGTACCACCTTGCTAGCCGAGGTCTTCCTGCCTATCCCTGAGACTACCCTTGTCACAGGAAGGGCCCCCATTGAAGAGGTGGAGTTCAGCAGTAACCAACATGTGACACTGGACCACGAGGGAGTTGGAAGTGGTAAGCAAAGCTAATTGTTTTCAGCAGCTCATGGTTTTTATTGTCATATCCAAATCTATCTTTTTCCACTTCACAGATGAACAAAAGTATAATTATAAAATTGGTATCAAAACTTCAAATGAAGTCAAGGATAGTGGCTCATACCTTCAACCCCTAGCACTTGAGAGATTAAGGCAGGAGGATGACCACAGCTTGAAGTACAGAATAACTGTCTCAAGGGGTGGGGGTAGGGGGCTAGAGAGAAAGGGGGCCAGTAAAATGGCTCAGCAGGTAAAGGTTCTTTGTGCCAAGACTGAGGGAGGGATTCTAATCTCCAGGACCCACATGGTGGAAGTTCATTTTAGTCCTTAACATGTGTACATTATATACATGATTCTTCACCAAGTCATTTCTTTAAGAAAACACGTATGACTACACTAATATAAAGTATTTTGTAGTATGACTTAAAGAACTTTAATATGCTCTTTGATGCCTCAATCCCACTCATAATAATCTTTGTAAGGAAGTAATTTGAAATGAAAATGAAGCATTGTGCATAAAAAGATAATACAACAATGATATAGGAGTATAAAGCTAATTTTATATATATTATAAATTATATGTATATATAAATATAATTTAATCATTATACGGAGATCATTCATTGTTGAGGTTTGGTCTTACAGTCTATTGTAATGTTACGTGCGGGTCCCCAAGACCTGGAGTCTGCATGGAGCACCAAGGGATACTGCCTCCAAGTTATTTCTGATTGGTAAATAAAGATGTCAACAGCCAGTTTCTAGGCAGAAGAGACATAGGTGGGCTTTTGGTTTGTGGGACTTGGGGTCAGAGGAGAACCAGGAGAAGAAGGTAAATAGAGGTGGGAGAGGCCTCCATGGGTTGGGTGGCCCCAAGGGCTGGCCAATTGGAGTTAAAAGCAGTCCAGATGAAACATAGTAAGTAATAACTCAGATTATTGATAGGAAAATAAATTCTAACAACATAGAAAATAGGTATCTGCCCAGCTCTTATGCTGTTTAAGGCTTATTATAAATATAAAGGCTGTGTGTGTCTTTTATCCGGGAACTAAAGGGTCAAATGCCAGATAGAAATCCTGGATTGGGATTTAATATTTCTACAACAATTCATTACCTTTCTCTGTTCTAATAAAATGCATGATGGACCTCATGGTTTAACTACTTTTTTACCTACATGATTATCTCTTTCCTTCCTCAGAGGCATTATTCAGTGTTTCATTTGTTCGCTTAGACAGCTTCTCTCTATTATTCATTAGCTGTCTCTCTCTTACTCATCTCCTAAATAATGCTAGATCCCATCATGTCTGTCCTGGAACTTGCTATGTAGATGAGGCTGGCCCAGAACTCAGTGATCCAGCCTGCCTCTGCATGCCTGACCAGAAGGCGTTTCTAGTCAGGCTTCCTTGGCCACAGCATGAACCCATCCACACCCCTGTCCCCCACAGCACAAATGTTCTTTATATCTCCCCAAATATCTTCTTCCTTGATGCTTAATGCTCGCCAGCATCCTGAGCCTTTATCTCACTTACTAGCTCTGTTATACACACTCAAACACAAACATCACAACAACAGGTCACCTCAGCTCTTTTCTTTTCATTTGTTTAATTTCTACACTGCTAAGTTCAGCCTGAATAAGAGCTCGTGTAAATGTCTTAAGTAAATTAGACAAATCCCTGATTTTGAAAAACTTCTCAGAGGAATGTGGTTATATCCCATGATATGGATAAGAACTAAGGTTCAGGAAAAAGTAGGAAATCTTTCAAAGATCTCACGGCTGTGAACTAGCAGAGCCAGAACACTGTACACCAATGGTCTCGAGGATAGTACACCATGGAAACTCCACTCTCAGCTGTCAGAGAGCTTGATTCTGTGGACATTTGCCTGGAAAAGAAATCTAGTGGCCTGACTTGGAGCATGTGCTCCATCCCACCACCTCTACCCCAGGTTCCTGCTCTCTGTTATCTGTACTCTTGGAGGCCTGGGTCCTCTCCTTTCTAAACACCACCTGGTTGACCTTGCTACTCCCTTAGGGGTGCCCTTCTCCTTTGAAGCTGATGGCAGCAATCAACTGACTCTAATGACATCGGGGAAAGTTTCCCACAGTGTGGCGTGGGCCGTTGGAGAAAATGGGATTCCTTTAATTCCTCCACTATCACAGCAGAACATTGGATTTCGAAGGTAACATGGCTAGAATGAACTGGTGACTGTATTAGAGACATGGGATGCTGAGGCTTGGGATGTCATAGTCTCTCCTTTCATTTCTAGCTGCCTGTATTGTAATGGTACTTTTACACTTTTTTTCTTAAAATTTACAATACTAATCACCTGACATACATAGGATGGCCACTGGTATCAGATATACCAAAAAAAAGTTGTTTTTTTTTGTTTAATTGTCTCAGAAACTCCGTGTTCTCTCACCTCGTGAACTCAGGGGTGCACAGCACATGGTTATATATTTCTCTCTCACTAAAGGTTCTTTGCGAGTAACTGGCGGAGCTTGCTAGATGTAGGAAAGTTCCTGCTCTTTAGCATTCTTCCCCAACAGCTAGGTCTTCAGTCCTTTTCCAGAGGAGAAAGAGGAGCCCTGAGCTCACAGTCTAGTCCAGGTGCCCACTGTGATGGACCACAGGTCCAGACAGTCTGCAGCCTGGAAACCTACATCCTTCTATCAGAGGCTCCCTTTGCCATCTCAATATAGTCAGACTCATTATCAATCAGTCATCTCATCTTCTGGCCATGGCTGCCTATCTCTAAAATAAAAAGATTTATAACCATGTGCATGCGTGCACACACACACACACACACACACACACACACACACACACACACACACACACAAAATGATGTATCTCCATCACAGAGAAGACACTTTTCCAAATGACTTTAACACATGGAAAATGAGAATGGGCTTTGCTTTGTCCCCTTCTTGTCCTACATATCCTCATTCCAACGTGGCAGAAGTAAATGCAGTTCTGTGACATGCCAAGAACCATACAGCCAGGCATTTTCTGATCTTTTTGCTGGAATGTAATCCTAGGGACATCCCCTGGGGCTAAAGTTTTGGCTCCTCCTGAAGTAAAGCAGGGAATGAGCAAGTGAAGTATAGTAATCCATGTTGAGCACGGATCTCCTTTGAGTTCAATGTCCAAAGCTGCTATCCACTGGCCTGGGAGCTGAGGCATTCGAGGGCTCCCTGGACCACAGGGACCATGATGTGACATGGGAGGCATGTCACTGCAAAGGGCGAAGTTGTATCATTGGGTCACATTTGCATGCCTTCGATTTCTATTGCCTTACAACATATTTAATAATCAAGTAAAGGAAACTAGCCAGAGTCTCCATAGTAAGAAGGTAATGGCTTCTGTAAGCAGCACTGTCTGTGCTGAGGTCAAGCTTCTGATTGCTTTTTCTGTTTATGTTTTTGCTGCTTTTCCAGTGCTTTGAAGAGAGCAGATGCTATTTCATCCATTGGCACGTCAGGGCTGACGGACATGAAGAAGTTGGCCAAATGGGCAGCAGAGTCCAAGCTTGACCCCAATGATCCCAACCATGCCCCGCTGATGCAGCTGATCTCGGTACCATGGCCAGAGATGCACAATGAAATACCAGGCCCTTTGCATGCAATCTCTTTTTACAGTTTTCTGTTTAAGAATGCAAGAGCTGTCAATCACAGGTTTAAATTTCAGCTCTGCCTCCTCCTTGGCTGTGAGACATAGAGCATCAGTGTCCTGAGCCCTATGCTGCCCTCACAGTAGACCAGGAGGACATGTGTTGTTGTGCATAACTCTTACATGGGTGCACAATCCACATACAGTACATATAGTTAGCTTGTTTTGTTACTGTTTCCTGCAGCCTGAGACACCCCTAAAGAACTACACAGAAAGAAAACTAACTTTAGACTCAGCTGCTTGCTCACAACCACACTGATAATAACCAGATCCCAGAGCACATGCTTTTCCTCTTGTCCTTTCTGTCCTGATGGGGTATTTTATGAAAATTGTCTACAACTATGTGACGCTAAACACGCTCAATTCATCTTTCTTGGAATCAAATACAGTGGGTTTAACTGTCCCAAAATTACCATAAACAAGTAGGTGTCTCCTGGGGTGACCATGCAAAACGTTCTCCTTCTCATGGCTTATCAGATGGATAATTATAAGAGTTGGGAAACTTTCGTTTTCATCTAGGTTTCGAGACAAATCATTTCACTTGATCGTTGTTCCTTACAAACGTTCCTTCCAACGTGACGCTGCTTAGCACGGAGATGACTCATATCAGAAAGATGAACCAGTGCTCCCTCAAGCGAAACATAGTTCCTAGAATGGATTTGAAGTCATGTCTTAGTTACTACCTTTGAATCAACAATAAATATACTTACCTATCATGTCCTTTTGTTTTTAACCCAGTAGTTTTTCCATGGAAAAGCAAAGCACAGAGATTCCCTTCCAATTGGCTTCTCTTTATGGGCCAAGAGTTTCCCTAGCATAAGAGCTATATGGTCCCAGAGAGTAGCTGCTCATTTCTGTGTTCTTCCTAGGAGGAGGGCACAGCTGGAAAAGAACCAGGGAGAGAGGATAGCAATGCCCTCAAGCAGGATAGACATTCTGCTAACTTCTCTGTGGTGTCTAGGAGCTGTCTTCCAGGGCCCTAGAAGTTGGCTGGCCCATGCCTATCTCTGGCTCACTCTCAATAACCAAGGCCAGGAGATCCTGTTCAGTCAGGAGACCATGAATGAAGCCAGCTGACAAGCACTGATCTACACATACCCACACAGTAATGTACAAATCCTAGATATTTTACACACATTCCGTACTCTTATTTCCAGTAGGCACCTGGTCAAAGTCGTGCACTGACATAGCTCTTCCTTTGTGCTTTACCTATTAGCAGGGAGCACAGATACCACAAGTGAAATTAACTTTTATTTTATGTATTTTTTGAAAACTGATTTGTGGTAATTAAAAAAAAATCGCTAAGTACCTACAGCAGCATCTGCTTGCCTCCCTATGTTTTAATGTAATTTACCTTTTAAATATGTTAGGTGAAAACTAGTTGGCATTCCCAGAGCCCAACACTGGTTAATATAAGTATTTGCCTGCCGCCTGGAGCCATGCGTCTTCTTGCTCTTGTAGGTTGCTACCAGTGGTGAATCTTATGTCCCTGACTTCTTCCGACTAGAACAGCTGCAGGAGGAATTCAACTTTGTCTCGGAGGAGGAGTTAAATAGATCCAAACGGTTCCGACTTCTCCATCTTAGAAGCCAAGAGGTGCCAGAATTTCGGAATTATAAACAAATTCCAGTATATGACCGAGAAATTATGGAAAAGGTATTCCAGGTAAGAAATTGTCCAAAGAGATTAGTGAACAATCTGCAATGGCACTTGACCTTCTGCTGGGTATATACGTGTCAGTGCTCTCAACAATGCTGCTTTCTCTAATGCAGCACAATTAGATATATTATTAATTAGGTTGAAAAATACCTTCTGAGCTAATATGACTAATTATGCCTGCCTTAGTCAAGGATGTGACTCTATTTGAATAGAGTGAGTCTGTGCTAAGGACTCTCCAGGACGCAGTGGCAGAGCATGGGGAGAACAAGATGGGTAGGATTTGAGCAGCCAGGCCTAGAAGGAAGGCAGAGACCAGGTACAGCATCTGAGGGCAGGAGGGGAACAAAGGCTCAGCAGAGACAGCTCACCCAGACAGGTGGGACCTGTTGGCCCTTGAGGGTTGATGAAGAATGGAATGTGTTGGTGGAACAAGCCA
Organism: Rhabdomys pumilio; assembly: GCA_030674055.1. Classification (NCBI taxonomy): domain Eukaryota; kingdom Metazoa; phylum Chordata; class Mammalia; order Rodentia; family Muridae; genus Rhabdomys; species Rhabdomys pumilio. The sequence continues at coordinate 42,660,611 of JANHMN010000007.1, read as the reverse complement.
GCAAAAGGCAGGCAAGTTTGTGTGTGAGAAGGTAAGTGGAGAGGTTCTAGAAAGTATTGTGATTTTTTTTCATGCAGAAACTATTCTTGCCAGATATCTTCCGTTATTTGGTTCTTCCCACTATTGAATTTCCTCAGCAATCAACTGCAGTTAATTAGATGATGAAATCCCTACGAAGATGAGAATAGGATGAAGAGAAAGGTCAGTGGTTATGGACAGACAGATGGACACGTAATCTTACAGAGGACATGAGTTCGGTTCCTAGCACTCAACAACCATCACTCCAGTTTCAGGGAACTGATGCCTTCTCCTGAACTACATGGGTACTAAGCACACACCTGGTGCACATATATTCATACATACATACATACATACATATATACATACATAGGTAACACACATACAAGTAAAACAAACAAATAAATCTTAAAATATATGTTTAAGGTTAAAAATAAAAGGATGTAGATAGTGGAAGAAAACATCTATACCTCAAGACCACCCAGATGCTAGGGCACGTCTCCATCCTGTCTGGGCTTCTGGTGTAGTAGCTTCCTTTTCATTTGTAGACAGGCTGCTCCAGTTGACCACATGATCACCAATATCACCCAAGTTTGAATCTATGGACTTTAACCAACGGAGACAGAGGTGCCTTCCTCTCCCAAGTTCAAAAACCTTGGATGACATTTCTGGATCACTCAGTCTGTGTCTGGGCACTGAATTCTGATGGAGAATGGCATACAAAGTCGAATGTGGTGATCCCCACGGGTACCCACACTGTCTTATCAGTAGTTAAAAGAATAAGCCTGAGTAGATGAAAGCCAAAACAATCTATGACTGTCCTCCACGAAGCTGAGCCAAGTCCCCTGTAGCTAGACGCTCTGTGATAACAGTTTTCACAAAAGTTTTTCACTGTTTTTATGACCGCTTCATTCAATGCTGATAAGTCAAAACTTGTACAGGGTTTGACCAGGTTGCATGTTACACATGTTGGCACCCTGAATTATATCGACTTCCTTTGCTTCTCCCATGGAGTCTGTTCTTTCCTGTGTGAACATTTTAACTTAAATAATATACAGGCATTCCAACCTACTAACTTGGAATCCTGTGTGCTGCATTTGCATCAAAGGTCTGGGGGGGAAGGCAGAAGATTTAGAATCATGATTTATGACTTAAGTCACATTTGGTAACTCCAAGAAAAACATCAGAGAGCACTTTACAAATCGTGACATTATGACGTCCTTTTAATTTTAGGACTATGAGAAAAGATTACGAGACAGAAATGTAATTGAAACCAAGGACCATCTGGACGCGCACAGAGCCACAGTAGCCAAGTACCTTCAGCAAGTAAGAGAACCACATAAAAACTATCTTTACAGGGCAAACAGCCAGGATTGTAATATGGGAGTGTTTCTGCTTTTATAAATGCCTATGGCATCTTAGGCAAGCCAGGTAGTCTCACAATTTATATATTGTTTTCCCACATATATAAATAACCGATTGACAACTATATTTACCTGGTGAATATATGAAACCACCAAGCCATGCCACGGATTGTGCCGCTGACTGTTATGAATGGGTGTGATTATGAGGGATACCATTTCTGGGTCCTGTTTTTCCTGCTTGCATCTTTATTGTGCTGCTTCGCAACAACCATTGTGAGAAGCAAGAGCTTTAATCCGCCCTGAACTGCCCTTACATACTAGAAAACTAAAAACTAGCTGAAGCAGTCTTTTGTTTATTCTTTCCCCTTTTCCTTATTTTGTCATCTTCTTAAAATTATTCGTAAGAAATGCTATAGTATCCACAATGCATTCTCCGTATCTAGATTATCTCTGCTATGACTTATGTACCAAAAATAATTGCTAACTGACAGCAATATGAGGTCCTTAATTTAACTTAGGAGGTGGAATATTCTGTATAAGTAACATGTGCTAACCCATTAAAAATTTTGCTACTGGAACTCCACATGAACCATTCTGAGTAGGGGAGAGCCCTAAGAATTTGTTCTCCAGCAGTGGTTGCACACACCTTTAATCCCAGCACTCCAGAGGCAGAGTTTGAGGGCACCCTGATTTACAGAGTGAGTTCTAGGACAGCTTGGGCTACACAGAGAAAGCCTGTCTCAAAACAAAACAAACAAAACAAAACAAACTAAAAAAGAATTTGTTCTCAATTGTTCATGCTTCAAGACTGCTCCTAATTCTTTTTGTATTTATTGTTAATTTATTCATTTACTGTTAATATATTCATTCAACAAAATATTACTCTCTTCTGTTTCAGAAACTTTTCAATCTCCTAAAAATATAGCAATGAACAAAATGAAAACAATCCAAACCAACTGGTCCGACTCTGCCCTTAAGCAGTTTACAGTCTTGTGGGTGGGTGTGGGGGACTACAGACTTTCCAGCCATAGAAGACTGGCTGGAGGTTGGGGATAAAAGGGATGAGGGAGGACTCACTCAAAAAAAAAAAAAAAAAAAACAGAGCCAAATGACATTTAACTAACTTGATCACCTTTAGTAATGCTGATTTCTCCTCCCAGGTTAGAGAATCAGTGGTAAATCGCTTTCTAACTGCCAAACACCATTTTCTTCTTACTGATTTGGTAGTAGAAGAAGAAGTCCCCAATATCAGGTAAAAATAATCAAACAAAACTACTGTTATTGCTGCTTGGGTTTTTAATCTTACTCCATTACACAGAAGATGTATGTAAGATTTTTGTCATTACACAGTATGCGTTAGAAATCTGGGTCAACCATGCCTCATGATGATGTTAGCTGAGGGACTTATACAAGGGCAAAACATCCTTGGGCCTCTCCATTATTTTCCATGAGAGCTCATCCCAGCCTTCTCTACTGCCAAATCCAGCTCGGCAGCCCTTGTAGTTTCCCTTCCCAGTTAAACTACTTGGAGAGCGTCCCCTCCTGTGTATCTGTATGTCCTCCCAGCCTTACTAGTCTCCTAATATCAGGCTTTCTCATACATCTCACATGGTGGGAGTGACTGAGATCACAACCTCTGAGGTTCTAGGATCCCAAGGGACAGCCTGGTTCTGCCACAAGGCTGAGGTGTGTGCTTGGTGAGGCCACATGGGAAAATGGATATTTACATGGAAGTTGGCCACTGGCTTATTTGCTTGATTCCCCATCAGCCTATTCTTCATATAGTCTCCTTCAGGAGTGAATGCATGGAAGTGAAAGGAAACTCCCTATAAGGGTAGTCTTATAGGGCATCCATTCCATGACCCTCCCAGAGGCCAAGCATCTGGTCTTCCGTAGACATTACATCTTGTGGCTGAAGAGATGGCTCAGCAGTCAAGAGCCCTTAATGCTCTTCCAGGGGATGTAAGTTAGGTTTCCCGCGTCCACATTGGGCTCTTCATAACCACCTGTAATATCTGTTACCCTCTTCTAATCTCTTCTAATCTCCATGGGAACATGGACATACCCCTACACACACACACACATTACACACAATTAAAATAAAATTATGTAAAGGTCATTTCCTATGCATGCACGTCCTCTCCCTTGTCAAGCCAAGAAAGAAGACACAGTATTATCCATAGCAGTCCCATGTACTAAAGGTAACAGTGACCACATTAATTTAATGTAATTAATTTAAGAGTCAAGCCTCTTCCCTTAGTCTAGCAGCTCGTTGAAATGTTTGCACAGGCATAAAAGCTGCAGTTAGAACAGACGGTGATTTTTCATGCTGTTTCTTTTTCTTTCTTTTCTTTCTTTTTTTTTCTGCTTTACTTTCTGCATTAAGTTCTGAAGGCTCGGGGTATGTTCTTTCTTTTTTATTTTTAATTTTAGTTTGTTCTTGGCTTTAAATTAAAATGCTTCCATTTCTAATAGTCTCAGTCAACTATGAGCTTGTAGGTAGGCTGCTTGCTAAGGAGGTATCAAAGTCCCGCAAGAGCGTCTTTGGGGGGGAGAAAGCATTGGCAAGGGAGGAGAAGTGTCATGTCAGGCTCCCATCTTTGGGCTAAGTATGTGTCCCAGCAGAGAGACTAGAACATGGCCCGAGTTTAGACCCTAATTCTCTTACTATACTAAGCAGCCTTCAGCAAATCATGGCACCTATGGAGAGTCTTTGCTGTCTTTATCTGAAAATTGTGGTGAATGCAGTTGTAAAGATTCAAGCTGTTATTGTAAGGCTGCTAGTGCTCCTCCAGATAATACAGAAGACATTTATAAATGGTACCTATTCCGTGTAAGATACTAGAGACCAAGTTGGAGCCCCTCCTGGAATGCCCTTGGGATGCTTTGTGAGAAGCACCAGTAGTGCTCAGATAGCAGCTGCAGGGCTCTCATCCTCAGCTGGTCCCTGTCACCTGCAAAGCAGGCCTGGGAAACAGTCTGCTGGGCCAGGCAGGTCATTACTTAGGAGAAAGGCAAAGTAGCCAGACACTACAGAAGGTGGTTGGCTATGTTCTGTGTGGCTAATGGCAGTGTCACAAATCAGCTTCTAGGCACATGGTTAAGTCTGCATTACTAATAAGCTCTTCTCATGATTCGCTGACCTTGCTGCTTTAGTCTCCGGGCAGTATGTATAGCACCTCTCAATAAAAGGTGGAGAGGATCCCCTTTCTCCCAGCACCCTTCCACTTCGGTCAACTACAGCATAATCTTTCGTATAGTATCCTGGTCAATGCCATCATTTCAGGGCATCTAGTAAGTGAAAGACAAGTGACAGGATGCTATGCATCCTTTCTCACTTACTCTCTCTACCACTTCAAGATGCTAGTACCCTCCTTTTACACATGATGAAACAGACTCACACAGTTGAAATAACTTGTCACAAGGCAAAGAGCAGAGCCACGATTCACACTCAGGTCTGTATAGCCTCAGAGAGTAAGAAGCACTATCCAGGAACTTCCCAAGAAGGCCAAGAGCACTGTTGGAGTTAGTGAATGAAGGTGGCTAACAGTACTCTCAGGGCTCAGGCTCAGGGGCAGTGCTCCTTCCAACAGATGCATCTAGCTCTCTGGAGGAAGTGGCAAGACTAGCCTGAGGGGGGCAGGGTAAAACTGCAGCTGCTTGGCAGGAGTCCTATGAATGGTGGAGAGCACAAGGCATGCTAGAGGGGCTGGTGAACAAGGTAGAGGACAAGGCAGGAGATGCAGATGGGGTGGGGGCAGGGGTTTGGATAGACCTGACTTTGCTTCCATTAATGAGTGGCAGCTAAGAATTTTAATAAAGCATGCAATAGGCTCGCCTCCCTTTCCACCTAGCTTGGCAGAAGTTTTAGACTCTTCCCTCCTTCAAAGGAGAATGCCCAGGGGTCTCTGAGGAACCTTGGAGCACAGTGTAAAAGGCCATCTAATAACTTTTTAGACCTTTCTTTTCTACTGGATCCTAATGCTGTTCTATAATCATTAGCATTTTGGGCCTAAGCCTTTTCAAGCTGGCAGAACAAAAGCGACCACTGAGGCCACGGAGGAAAGGTCGGAAGAAGGTGACAGCTCAAAACCTGTCCGATGGAGACATAAAGCTGCTGGTGAACATTATCCGGGCTTACGACATCCCTGTAAGGAAACCCGTAGTGAGGTGAGAGCCCTCAGAACAGCTGAATATGCAGAATGCAAGCCAACCTGGACCTTCTTTAATAGTTTCAGTGCAGTGGGACCTGGACACTCCTGCAAAAGCCCTCCCCCTATTGTTTGCAAGTAACATAGTCAACTTAGGCTTAAGAGTGTGGGTGCTGGGACTGCCAAGGACAAGAGACATGGATGAAATACATGATAAATTGTGGGGATCCAGGTGGTTTCCTTGGGTCCTCCTTGTCTCTCCTACTTGCCTCTGTTTGCTTCATTTTTCTCATGTGATGGAAATAGTCCCGAATCACCTTCTCAGGAGAGAAGCTGAGTGCTAACTGGGGTCAGATGCTGACAACCCTCACCTGAAGCAAAGAGGCCGGGCCTAAGAAATGGGCATGAGCTGGACAGAAACATAAAAAGTGTCTGTCTGTGGCTTACCTCTGCTACCTGTTCAGAAAAACGGGTGATGTCTAACTACCATGATCCACATATTGGTGCAGTGAAGAGAACATAACTATAGTGGGATTGATTCTGAGTTTCTTATAGAGATTAAAAGATAAAGAATTGAAGTTCTTTTTGTGGGTGCCCTTGTTGACATAACGGAAGAAAGGAGAACTGGTCTATTCTCTATGTACAGTTCGCCATTGTGGATCCATTCACAGATACCATTTTGTTTAACTCTTACCACTGTTACTAGGTCTGTTTTGCCAGGTGGAAAACAAGCAGAGATGGTGTACATGGCCTGGCCCAGGTCATCCAGCACTATCAGATTTCAGACAGCCAAGATAGATTGTGGCACCTTCTTTCAGATTCTCTAGGTGTTTTCTTTCTCCATCTCTCTCTCCTCTCACCCCATTGTTTTGTCCTGTTTTTCTTTTTATATTTTGTGCACATGAGCATTCCTGGTGCCCATGGAGACCAGAAAATGGCACTGGATCCCCTGAAACTGAATGCTTGTAATCCACCATGAGGGTGCTGGATATTGAACCCAGGTCCTCTGGAAGATCAGCCAGTGCCTAATTACTGAGTCATCTCTCCCGCCCCACATGAACTTTCTGAATGGAACCTTTGGGAAAGCAAAACTTCACTCCCATTCTACATTCTCCTTGAGTCTCATGGGGATTCAAAAATTATGATTAATATAAAATTCATAGAAGAAAAACTTTACAAATGTGTGGTGTGCATACACACGCCCGTATGGACGCATGCACTTCTATGCTTGAGCTCAGAGGTCAGAGGAGGATGTCAGGCATCCTGCTCTACCACCATCTACCTTAATCCTCTGAGATAAGGTTGCCCACTAAACATGGAACTAGGTTGGTGGCCAGCTAGTCCCCATCTGTCCTACTGGAGTGACAAGGCATGCGTAGTCATGCCTAGCGTTTTATATGGGTGCTGAGCTCCACACTCAGATTCCCATGTATGTGTAGCATGTGCTCTTACCCACCAACATCTCTTCAGCTCCTGCCCTTTTTCTTTACTAGTTCTTTGTCCTGTTACAGAACATCTATTGATACAGTGCAAGGGAACCAGAATTAGATGGAGTCAAGATTCTGCTGCTGAGAGGGACTGGGGTTCACAAGACTCAGGCATCTTTGAGAGTAGAGGAGAGGAAAAGCTAGAAAGGGAAGTTGGGGAAGGCCTTGGAAATCGTGAGGCACCTCTAACGACCAGCACATACACAGATGTCAACAAGCTTAAAGACAGTGGCCACTCTAACAGCTACCAGCACCACACATCTTTAAACAAAGTAGCTCAGTAGATGAATGTTCTTTGTCATTTCCTGCTTTCATCTGGTTTCCCTCCTAGCAAGTTCCAGCAGCCATCAAGATCTTCAAGGACCTTCAGTGAAAAGCAAACTGCTTCTCCCAGCATAAACAGCCCACTACACAATGCTGACTATCCCCTCGGCCAGGTGAGAGAACAAGGCTGGGTTTCTGATTTAACGACTGCTCTGTGCGTCTTTAAGAATTACCTTTGTAAGGGCCTTGGCTATCGCTCAGTTGGTGTATCGCTTGTCTAGCCTTCATGAGGCCCTGCGTTAGATCCTTGGCATTGAGTAAACTGAGTCTGGTCTATAATCCTGACACTTGGGAGGTAGAAACAAAAGGATCAGAAGATCCAGGTTAGGAGCTAGAGAGACAGCTCAGGAGTTAAGCACACATGGCTGTTTCTACAGAGGCCCTCCTCCCCCTCCTTTTTTTCCTCCTTTTCCTCCTCCTCTTTATCCTCTTCTTCCTCTTCTCCTTCCTCCTCTTCCTCCTCCTCCTCCTCACAACTCACAACCACCTGTAACCACAGTTCCAAGGATGTGATGTACTCTTCTGGCCTCTTTTCGGTACCAGGCATTGCTGCACATGCCTGTAAAGTTCTAGTACTCCAGAGGTGAATCTTGATTCAGGAGTTCAAGGCCAGTTGGTGTTTCATGATAGAATCCTGCCTTCAAAAGTTGGAACAAAAAATAATCTTGATGTAACACACACAAAAAAAAATTTAAAAAAAAAAACGGCCCCAGTAAGGCAATATTTCTTTTTGCAAAATGGGTGCACCAGAACCCAAAGAGGCTAGGGTGCACAGAGGCAATAAATCCATCTGGTTTTTGTACTAACACAATTAGTGACTGTGTCTTTTCGACACTCAGTCTTTCACAATTGGCTAGTTTTGAAAGAATCACAAAGGAAATGCAGGAGAAGGGAGGGGTCCAGGCCCAGAGGATCAAATTCCAGGAATGCAGGGGAGGCGTGGCGGCATGGCTTTCTGCAAATACTTGTTTTATCAGGTGGGGTAGATTAAAGTAATGTTACTTTAAGGGGGAGATGTTTATATATTCAAACACAAACTTCAAGTCATCTTCAGCTTCATAATGAGTTTGGGACCAGCTTGGTCTGAATGAGACGCCAGCCTCCTCCAAGAAATAGTGGAATCCCTGGGGACATTAGAGGAGAAACTTGTCTCCTGGAAAAGATGTTCAACTTTGTCAGATATCCTTGTAGAAGAGATCTGGGACTCAGCCAGCCTTGGCCAGAGGATCAGGCCTTGACCAGTTCTGTTTAGCTGTATATACATCTTGTTTTCTATTTAAACACCCATCTCACCGCAGTATTCCAAAGATGGCCTGGGAGGTGATTACTGAATCTTTTTTCTTCTTCCCAGTGTGACCACACTGAAGAAATCTCCCTTTTCTGGATTTCACTATTAAAGAGAAAGAAAGAAAGAAAGAAAGAAAGAAAGAAAGAAAGAAAGAAAGAAAGAAAGAAAGAAAGAAAGAGAAAGGAAGGAAGGAAGGAAGGAAGGAAGGAAGGAAGGAAGGAAGAAAGAAAGGATTACCTATAAACTCCTGAACAGACTTCCTGTTTCATTTTCTTCTGAAAAATACTACTTAATAACCATGTTCTACTTTGCTGAGATAGAAATGTTCACATATTTGATAAACATAGCTCTGTCTGTCACAAACAAAATGACTAAGCAATACAGACATGAATTTGCTTTTGACTTTCAGGTCTTAGTCCGGCCTTTTGTAGAGGTCTCTTTTCAAAGAACAATTTGCCACACAACTACAGCTGAAGGACCAAATCCCAGCTGGAACGAAGAACTTGAACTTCCATTCAGGTAAGTGGAACTCCCCTCTGTAAGCAGCTGGAGCATTGAGCCAGAGGCAGTCTCTCTGTGCCCACAGCTGGGTCAGCTGAGTGAAGTTGCCCAGTGTGGTGGCTCATGCCTTTAACCCCAGCAGGGAGGCGCAGGCAGGTTTATCTCTGTGAGTACAAGACCATCCTGATCTACGTAGCAAGTTCCAGGGCAGTCAGAGCTACACAGTAAGATTCCTGTTCTCTTTCGGAACTTTCTTCCTGTCTCTGACTTCTTACAACCAAAGGCTTTTACTAGTTTAGTATCCAAAACGACCTAAATTAACCCTCAACTTTCATGAAAAAGAAATGAAAACCCTTAGAGGAAAGATGGTTTAAAGGCTTCGGTGGTGGATGTTATGTGTATTCTATGTCCCGTGTGGGAGATCCTTGGAATGAAAGACAGATTGGAGTAGAATTCAGAAGTAATTAAATCAAAAGAGGGCACAGTCACTACCATCATCCACAAAACAAGCAGAGGAAGAACAGATGGAGGCTTTCCATCTCTGTGGTACCCCAGTCTCTAGCCTGCTGTGGAGGGACATGTTTACACAGGCATCGCTGGGTCCTCGTGACCGTGGTCCAGGAAAGGATTCTCTCACCCTGTATGTTTTGATTCCATGCGGGAGAGTGAGGAATGGCGGCCGAATGCTAGTCACGGTCTAGCAGAAACTTCATGACTGCAGGTGCTCCTTCTAGACAGAGCAGCTTTAAAGCCCGGGTACTTGGAAAGATCATAACTCTAGTGTTGTCTGGAGACCTTGTAGCCTTTCACAGAGTTATGTAAGACCCCGGCAGGAAAGTTCCTTGCAAGATTTACCATGGAGTTTGAGGAATATAGTATTTACCAGTACAGGCCAGAGTAGGGTTTGGATCTGCAGAGCCCAAAGTTCAGAGCCAGTCCCATTGGAGTGTATACTTAAAATACGTGTTTATGCCCTTGTGTGAGACATCCTTGGGACGAAAGGCCTGCATGTGTTCCGACTCGGCATTTTTGAAGCATTGACACTGAGCATTCGTAGTGTCTGTTTCGCCTGTTTTCATGGTCTCTTCCTGTGTTGTCACAGGGCCCCAAATGGCGACTACAGCACAGCCAGCTTACAGTCAGTGAAGGACGACGTGTACATTAACATTTTTGACGAAGTGCTGTATGATATCCTAGAGGTGAGTTTCCAGTTGTAAGGGAGTCATCTGAACTCTGCACATATATTCAGATCCCCCACCACTGTGGAGGTCCAGCGCATAGGGAAAAGGATTGGTGACTGTTGGCGGTGGACTATTTCCTCTTCCACCGTTGTGTCAACTGCTTCAGATATGTGGTCTTATTCAATCCCAAAGTCATTCTATGCAGAAGCTACTGAATCTCTAAGTGACAGTAAGAAAACTCAAGTTCAGAGAAGTGGTTTTCCAGGGATGACAAACTCTTAAATGTCTGAACCTAACCCACACATGCTCAGCAAAATTCCTGCCACTTTCCTACTGGCAAATTAATCACAAAGGAGTCTGGAAGAAAGATTCAGTAGGTAAAGTGCCCACTGCCAAGCATAAGTTTGGAATCCTAACACACGTGTAAAAGCTGAGTGGGATGTTATACGCCTGCTAAACTCCAACTAGTCTGGGAGATCCTGTCTCAAGGACTAAGGTGGAGAACACCTTAGGAAACACATAGGAAAACACCTTGCCATAAAGTTGTGGTGTCCATACATGCAGCACAGTCAAGAGCACCCATCCACACCTTTCCACATGTACACAGTTACCAACATAAATGTCTGAAGTTCTTAAATAATTCATACTTCTCACACTTCCTTTAGGACGATCGTGAGAGAGGACGTGGGATCCACACCCGTATTGAGAGACACTGGTTAGGATGTGTGAAAATTCCGTTTAGCACCATCTATTTCCAAGCGAGGGTAAGTAACTAAAGTCAGAATTACATGCCACTAGGAAACACCTCTATCTGTTCTTCCTGTTACACTCTCCAAGCTGTGAAAATGTACGTGTGCAGAGCTGGGAACAACGAAGATCACCACATCCAATCACCAGCCTTCTGTCACTGTTGCATGGCGTATGTATCCAGCACCCCTGTTCCTGCGCCTTATCAGCTAAGATGTGACGACTTGAATCTCAGAATCTTTAAAACATCTACACAGAAGTGAAGAATGTGGGACAATGTGAAAAACTGTCACAGATGACAGAAGTGAAGTAAATGGATGCAGAAAACAGGCAGGGCGGTTGACAGCCTGGTTTGTCACGGGCATCCTATCAATATTTCTGAAAGCGTGCACAATTTAAAACATAAAGAAAAAATCATTAACACAGGCATGTGTGGCAACCACACCCTTTGTAGACATAATGGGTCAGCTTAATGGTTCCATGAGGTTAGCAATTCTTTCATGCCTTTGTAAGTCTACTGAGGTAGCTAAAGATTCTGGATTTTCTTAGTATCCCAGCATTAAGTCCATGGCAATAGGAAATTATGTGCTGCTGTGTTAACTACATAGGGTAGATGCTCCAGCAGGAGACCCAAACAAAACCTCTATTCTAAGAGGCTCAGATTGGCTGTCAAGCCTAAGTTGGAATTGCCATCTTACCTAAGCCAATGGGACAGTCTACAGCCATACAGGATGTGTAGTGATGTGCTTGCTGTGAGAACTATAGTCCCTCTTATAATAGTTTTAAAAGAAATAAATTAAAGGGCATAGTGTCTTACAAGTGGAGCTGCCTGTAACGGTGACATTGTTGAATCTCAGGTTTGGAGGTTATTTAGAAATCCTTTCGCCGAATGCCCTAATGTGTGTCCCTCCTTTGCATGTAGGGGCAGCACCCATGCACTGACACCTCACCCTGCAAGAACTCACAACCTCTGGAGGCTGACTTGTTATGTGCCTACTACATTTACAGACACAGCTATAAAGCACAGAGAGATGACACAGAGGAGCTAAGGCAAAAGTCCTTTTTGCAGCGTAATCGTCTACACTATGGCAAATACACACTACTAAAGTCAGGCGAGTATGCTAAAACATTAGTGAAAGAAACAAGCTTTATATATAAGGACAGAGAGTTAGCAACGTAATTCTGAGATGACATCAGACCTAAGCCTTGAAATGTAGTTAAGGTTCTGGAAGGCAGAGAAGGAAAGCTGGAAAATCAGAAAAGGGAAGGCTGCCCGCCAAGGAGCATGCATCACACCGCAGACACTGTTCTCTGAGCCTTTCATCTCTTAGCTCGGTTCCTGCCCACAACAGCCCTATGAATTAGGTCCTGTTATTTTCTTCTTACAAATGAGGCAGCTGAAGCCGTTGGAGTTAAGACAACACTTGAATCCAGGAAACTTTCATAACCAGTGCACTCAAACAAAGCAAACAAAGAAAAGCAGTCAAGGAAGTATAGAACCCTTTCTGTTGAGAACTTAGGGACTCTAACCTGGACCAAGCTTCATGTTTCTCTAACGCATTAGATTATGAGAAATGGACATTCCCTCTGAACTTCTGTTACAATAAATAAATAAATAAATAAATAAATAAATAAATAAAATCGCCACAGTGCTTACCAAGTCATGTTTTCTTTGCAGATTGATGGCACATTTAAAATAGACATCCCTCCAGTTCTCCTGGGCTATAGCAAGGAGCGGAACATTATTATGGAACGAGCTTTTGATTCCGCCCGAAGCTTGAGTGAAGGCTCCTACATCACACTGTTTATTACCATCGAGCCTCAACTGGTTCCTGGGGAACCGATTCGAGAAAAGGTAATGGGGTCTAATCCGGAAGCCATGGGCACGCTGAGGCCTGAGAGACGCTTGCTAGGCTTTCTCTAAGCTTTGACTGAAGTGTATAACAGAAGTTCTCCTACTGTGATCCCCATGCGTCATGCTCTAAGGCTAGGACCTAAGGTAACGATGGGACAGACACGTGTGCCTTTGCTCTTCGTGATCTAGCCGTTAAGACGATCAGCAACCCAAACTCAGAGGAGAGCAAGGCAAAGGTAAACGTGTTCTGATTTTAGAACAGTGTTTTCCATGTGACTAAAATGAAGTGTGCCAGTTAGAAAGTCAGATTGCTATTTGACTGGCAAGGATCCTAAGGAAAGTTTTCCATCTCTGACCTCAGGTCCCCAGCTGTACTTTGCATTCAGTCAGTTCATACAGTCATAAAGTCAGATGACCTTCATAGATCACAAGTCACCTTATGAAAAAAGACATATGTTGTGTCTTAAACAGCTCCAGAAAACCTTGTAGAAATTTCAGGCAGTATCATGTTTGGAAACTTTGCTCTTTCCTGGGCACTAAGTCTCCGACTTAAAGCTGGGGAAATGAAGCCGGTTTTATCTGGAGTCACGTAAGCAGTATAGGGCAGAAGTTAAACATTCACCTTTACATTGGATACATTTACACAGCTTACTGGGTATCCAAGATGTAACAGGCATTCCTTAGGCACTAGAGAAAGGATGGCCTAGAAAAGGAGATAGGAAGTCTATTGTTTAACAGGTATGGCGGTGCACATTTTTAATCCCAGGAGAGGAGGTTAGGAGCAGATGCAAGTAGAGCTCTGTGAGTTTGAGGCCAGCCTGGTCTACAGAAGTGAGAACCTAATTCAAAACAGCAACAAAGTCTCCATGCTTACATCATGTACAAACTTGTAATGTATCGTGTGAAACCTTGGTTTCCAACTGTCATGAAGTCTGAAGTAGAGATGGAAAACGGAGCCCACCTCTGTTCCTGTTGGTTTTCCAGTATTATAGTCTGGTTCACAGAGAGAAACAGTAGGTCTATAGCCCATTAGCAAGGCCTATTCAGCAAAGGAACGGCTAATGAAAACACAAAGGCACTGAAAAACTAATCTCAGCTCCTCAGGTTCATTGCCTATGCTGAGCCTCCCAAGAAAACAGAATGGATTTGTGTTAGACTATTTTCAAAAAGTGAAATATTCTGAATGTTTATCTCTAGGTGTAAGCTCAGGAGAAAAACAACAAGCATGCTCACACACACACAAATGCTCTCAGACCCAGGGCAGAATTCTGACTTCAAACTTAGCCTGGCAACCTGTTGCTGCCTTTTGTGACATATCTTTGCCCCTGTGGCTGTATACAGCATTTTCCAGTGTCCTCTCCTATGACAGGCATGATACGCTATCCTACAGGTGGAGGGGCAGAAAGCCCCACCTGTGATGTTCCCCACAGGCTGTTAAAGAACGAGAGGCTCTCCCCCTGAGATACCAGAGACCACAGTGGTTTTCCACTAACAGCAACTCCTTAGGTTGGCAGATTAGAACCGTCTCTCCACCTTCATCCGACTCCAGAGGATTTTCTATTAAAGTATTTACTAGAGCAATTTCCTGACTTACTTACTGTAAGTCAGTAGCAACCATAAAGTACTTACTTTAACAGCCCTAACGTTACATTGTTTTGGTTAAAAGCCTTTAAAGCTGTTGTTAATACTGTGTTTCTGTCATTTCTTTTTTATTGCCTATGGTAGATGAGTGACATGCTTAAGAAGGTACCAAGCATCTTGTTTTATAATCCAGCAGTCATCAGTTCCGCTTTCACTAGCTGCTTTTGTTTACTGCCTCCAGGGGACAGGTGCTGGGTCCCAACTTGTGTGTGATCCTTGGCAATGAACTGTAGATGCCAGTGATGCCCCAAAGAAATCCAGCCATGTGTGCACCACGTGCAAGGCACTGGGTACAATCCCTAGTATAGAAAAAGACAGATGCCTTTTACTATTTCCCTTTGTCTGCAAGTGACTTCATTGGCTTTGTCTGAATGTCTCCTGCATGTGGGGAACTCAGTTTCACTTTCCGTAACTGCTTCTTAGAGAAGCAGTGCAGAGCTATCAAGTGTTTTCAGTCAGTTGAAGGTCGTCACAACTGACTGTTCAACGGCAAGATGAACACATTCTGTTTTCTGCAAATGTTTCATTAACTGACAGGTCAAGGAACTGAAGCAGTTAAGAATTTTCTACATTGCATTCTGAATAAACCTGAGTTTGTTAGTTCCATCCAGGTTTGCTTCAGAATAAACAACTCAAATTCTTGCAATTCTTGGCCTTTCCATGACACTTCTCACAAACAGCACACTTCTCCTTAGCTGCTGGTGTCCTACATACATATTAATGACTTGATAGTGACTAGGTGCCAGCATGTGCATATTAAGCACCAGGTAGAAGAAGGAAAAGTCAAATACAGGTCCTTTCTTCAAGATGCATAATGGAGCATTTGACTCCCTGAAGCTGAGACATTCTCTGCCACACTTGTGTCAGCCTGAAAGGCCAACAGTTGCACTGGCTCAGGATCTCTTGCTTGGGACAGTACCTGCAGATGCTTCCCCTGCATCCTCCCAGGTCTCCCCACAGTACCCTGTAGAACCTGCTCAAACTCTTCAGCTGTTTGCTTGATTCTCATTGTTCCTCTCTAGACTAGAAGTCCCTTGAGATTTTCTTACTCCTTAATCCGAAGTGTCTGGAATCTTCAAGACTCTTGGGAAATATTTTTCAAACAACTACATAAATGACAAATTTAATGAATCAATTTAAAGGAAGAGCATAAATTCAATCTTTTTTCATACCTTTATTGTTCCATAATTTTCCATTTTTCTAAAATCACAGCAATTTCTGACTTGACAGTTCTACTGGAGGAATCTGTACCGGTTCACATTTGGCATGGGATTCTGAGCGCTCTTCCCCTTTAGAAGACTAAATCAAAGCCACAGAAAACTCTGTTGTTTGTGTCTGTCATCAGATTAGTACTTCGGCATTTAATTTGTACAGGTTTTTTGTTTGTTTGTTTGTTTTATTAATCTAATAGTTTTCATAAGGGTTGCCAACTCACTACTTTCTTTTGGTCTTACTGAACGTAAATTAGTATTTAAGGATTATTTTGATTCTTCAATACTAATACAATTAAATAAAGCTGGAGAGAAAAATGACTTTATAAAGAATCCTGCAATCATACTTCCCAAACACAAATTCAGTTCATAGTGTCTACGCAATCTGGGTGTTCTGTTTTGTCTCCTGTAATCATATACACTCCATGAAATATTTCTTTTTGAAGTTTGATACCCAGGAAGATGAGAAATTACTTCAAGCAACAGAGAAATTTCAAGCTGAATGTGCCTTAAAATTCCCCCATCGCCAATGCCTCACATCAGTGACTGACATGAACGGGAGAACAGTTTTTATTACACGTTATCTCAAGCCTTTAAACCCTCCGCAGGAACTCCTTAACGTCTACCCCAACAACCCACAGGCCACTGCGGTGAGTCTGCCACAGCCAATCAGTGCTGTTAAAAAAAAATGTTTTAAAATTTCAATGTACTGCCAGGCATCTCGTAATACCTAAACTAAGTACACAAACATCATTGGGGATAAAGTAATGATTCAAACTGTTTTACTGCAGTGAGATCTTCTTTTATCTGGGAAATCTGAAAGTGCCAGAGATGATGATAATCCTTGGTTCCTTCTTTCCGTAAATAATTAAGTGCTTACTGTATACTCTTGGTTTTATGTTAGGTACTGAAAATTTAACATATGTATGAAACTTCCAAAATCTTACATAAACATAATTTAGTTGTACGTTAGGCTATACCAAAATAACTACTCAGTATTCTATTTAATGCTATAAGCATCATTGAAATCAAAATAACAGCAGTTATTTGAGCAATATATATTTTCAATATGTAGCCCATCCTAATGTGAACTCACACTGATACACTAAACAGATATGAACCATTCACTGGCTTTAAAATTCCATACCCACTATAAGATTCACCATTACATGGACTGCGAGCCATATATATGTTAAGCCAATTTTACATGAATACTATAGCCCATAACTGTTCTGAGACTATGGATAGTAAAGGGAGCAACCATTTCTAAGTTTTTAATAAGGTGAGATAGATAGATAGATAGATAGATAGATAGATAGATAGATAGAGACATGTCTTCACTATATATCATTAATTTCTATAGAAAACCAAATAGGAACTTAGGAATTGCTGGTTGATTCCAGGCCTCAGGCATTGCTCTACCACTGAGCTCCATCTGTAGTGCCCACAACAGTGATTTGTGTTCTGCTTACATTGTAAATATGCATGAACTTCTCCCAGTAGAGACTGTTTAGAATGGATAAACAAAATATTTCAAATATTATTAAAGTCATGGCTAAGACAGAACTAAGAGAGAAGAAATCAAAGGAAGAGAGCAAGAGTGCACTAGGGTGAGAACCGGAAGTAGTGTTTGATCTCAGCTTGTCTGGAAACTCATGACAACTAGACCTGATTACTGATGAGCCACGAGGCTGAGAGAAGAAACAAAGAAATCACGGAGATGCGGCAGACAAGCAATTCCAAAATATCACACAAAATGCTATCTAACCCAGTTGCTAAAAGTGTCCTTCTCTGAACCCTCCAGAATTGGACTCCACAGTTCACATAGCTCTCAGCACTGCTGTCTTCCAAGCTCCTGGTAGGATGGCCCATTAAGCTCTGCTTACAGTACTCAAGCACTTTTCTAGTTCAGAGTCTCAAAGTCTTCCACATCTGTCCAAAATACCCACATGGGCAGATCTGTAACACAATAGCCCAATTTCTAATGTTAACCTCTGACTTAGTCACTTTTATGTTGCTATGATAAAACATGACAAAGACAACTTTTGTAAGAGTTTTGGGCTTTTGGTTTCAGGAGGTTAGAGTTCATGATGTTAGAGTGTAGGCCTGTTGGAGAAACAGCTGAAAGCTCATATCTTGATCCATAACTGAGAGGGAGGGGGGGAACAGAGACAGAGAGACAGAGAGTCAGAGAGAGACACAGAGAGACAGAGAGAGAGCGAGAGAGAGAGAGACAGACACAGAGACAGAGAAAGACACAGAGAGACAGACACAGAGAGACAGACACAGAGAGAGACAAAGAGAGAGCACGCACCCTTGGATGGCACAGGTATTTTGAAATCTCAAACCTGCTCCACTAACACAGCTCTAATCCTTTGCATACAGGGACCAAGTGCTCAAATATATAAGCGTGTGAGAGCCATTCTCACTGAAACCACACACGGGTTCCAAAAATCAAACTCAGGCCATTAAGTTCAATCAGCAAGTGTGCTTACCTGCTGAGCCATTTCACTGGACCCCAAATATCCAAATCCTTAAAATGAAATTCACAGAAGTATAAATATGGAAAGCCCATAACACACAATTATCCCTCTTAGAGATGAAATTATCCCCCTTAGAGATAAATTGTGAATTATAGTACAATGACCACACTTGACTCCAATATTTTGTCCCTTCCTAAAACGAGCCAGTGTCCCATGGAGGGATGGCTGCTTTCAGGACTGGACTAAGGGAAGTACAGTACAAGATGATGTTACAAAGTCTTGTGTGCCAAAAACCAAGGAAATACGAATGAGAACAGAAGTGAGGGAGATAAGGACGTTTTAAAGGGACAGAGCCAGCCTCGTTGTCAGATAATACAAATAACCTTCTGCATGGCTTTAGGGGGAGATGGAGATATGAATGTATTTAGTAAGCACCTTGTGAACAGCAATTTCATGCTTTACACATATATGAACTTCTTCTGAGACATTAAGTGGGGATGCAGCTTTCTGTTTTCCTGGAAGTTATTTGTAAAGTTAATTTTCTTTACGCAGGAGCTGGTAGCTCGGTACGTGTCCTTGATCCCTTTCTTACCTGATAGTGTTTCGTTTGCTGGAGTCTGTGACCTGTGGAGCACATCTGATGTGAGTCTTCCTTCCTTGCAGCTTTCTGCCTTAACTGCACATTAGCTAAGTGGCTTGCATAATCTTCCACTGCCTCATTCATGAGTTATTATAAAACCTACATGGCCATCTGTTAGCAGGATGAGCTAAATTCTGAAATAGTTTTCTTCCTGGTTCAATTCTGTCAACCTTCAGAAGTTAAAGAAAACCGGGCTGGGGATCTAATTCAGTAGTAAACACTTGCCTAGCAGATGCAAGGATATACTATACGTTGATCCTTAGCAACCTCTGCCCCCCCCAAAAAAAAGTATTTTGAAGAATTATTCGCACAGAGACTAAAAATAACATTTCACCTATCTTAATTCTGACTGTCCTAATATTATATTAATAATATCACAACCTTGTTTAGAAATGATCTAAATCTCATGCTATATAAGAAATTGTATATTTCTCAATTTGTGGGCTTCCCAGGATACACCATGTCAAATACACTCAGTGTGTATTTCTTACTCACTACCACATACATTAGACTAACTCCTGGATCACAGGTGATATACAGCAGAGCAAACCTATTGCACCCCAAGTGTTTAGTATGATTCTGGATTTCAGGTTGTCTGATGTCTCCATAAAATTTATCATACACATTTTCTTTGATGGAATGTCCCTAATCAAAAAAAAAAATGTAGGTAAACTTTAACTTTTTTGCTCCCAGTTGCATTTTGGCAATGTAAGTCTAGACATTTTAGATGTACAGTTTTTAGAGCCAAGAGGGATCTCTTTCTGCAGAGGATACATGAAA
Source organism: Rhabdomys pumilio (assembly GCA_030674055.1). Lineage (NCBI taxonomy): Eukaryota > Metazoa > Chordata > Mammalia > Rodentia > Muridae > Rhabdomys > Rhabdomys pumilio. The sequence goes on along the minus strand of JANHMN010000007.1, from coordinate 42,640,940 downwards.
ATATACAAAGACAAGAGTAACAGAAGAGCAGAGCAGGACTAGGTGCCCACCTCAGAGGTGTTACCACCTCATCTTTGCCTCCACCTTGTCATCTGCAAGGCTGGATAAGGAAAGTACAACCCTCAAAACACTGCCCTGGGATAAATCAATCACTGAATGCACTTAGAAAATGCTTAGCAATCAGATACACATTAAAGTGAGAACATAAAAAGCTACTGTTTTTTATCCACTCCAATCATATCGACTCTAGATATTCATCTCATCAGCATCAATGTTAAAGAAAACAGGACGTGCACTAAAGAATCAGCAGAGTAACAAACTTATAAGTGTGAAAAATGTCTGATACTTTAAGACGCTAATCTCAACTAACTCATTACATTTTGCTTGAGATCCTAATCTGATATGGGACATGCTTGCCTTTAATCCCAGTAGTGGGGAGAAAGGGACTGAGTAAGATGATTGCCAGCCTGGGCTACATAGCAAGTGTCGGACCACTCTGAGTCACAAGGCAAATAAATCCTGCATCGTCAATCCACAATGAAAAAAGTCGATATAATAGTTTTTGTGTTTTGATTTGGTTTTTGTTTTTGTTTTTAAAGATTTATTTCACGTATGTGAGTACACTGTAGGTGTCTTCAGACACACCAGAAGAGGGCATCAGATCCCATTGCAGATGGTTGTGAGCCACCATGTGGTTGCTGGGACTTGAACTCAGGACCTTTGGAAGAGCAGTCAGTGTTCTTAACCGCTAAGTCATCTCTCCAGATCCTTGTTTCTCTTTCTTACAGCAATTCCTTGACCTCCTGGCTGGGGATGAAGAAGAGCATGCAGTACTGCTATGCAATTACTTTCTGTTCCTGGGTAAAAAGGCATGGCTGGTGATGGGCAATGCAATTCCTGAGGTACGGCCTCTTAGGGTGCTATTAACAAGGGTGTGGTTATCTATCTAGATGCTTTTCAAGGGCACGGTTCATTTTCACGACAGTCCTTTGAATTACTATGGAAGTGGCAGAGACACAACAGGCAGACAGAACCACAATGGATACTACAGGGAGTGGTGGAATCCATTAACAGCATACTCAGGGCCATATATTTCTGACTATTTTAACAATCTTGAACATTTTACCACTGACAGTCCCTATTCAGTGGTCCTTTTAATGTGCATTCTACTTCATCCATGTTCCCTACCGTCTCAGTCCCTCTCTTCATTGACCCTATTCTTTCACTGTTGCGAATTGGGAAGTAGAGAACGCACCAGTTAAACACATTAGAAGGAATGTTGGCAGCTCGGTTCTGCTGTTTTCTCAACATGTTATTAGCATAAAGACTTAGTGACTCTCAGCGTATTTCCTACCCCACTGCAAATACTAAGAGTTGGGGCACAATGAGTGATTTGGGGCCCGAGGTTAAGTGTTCACCTGGATATAGCAGCTCTTCTAAAATGGTGTCTTAAAAAAGTCATGATGCTCTGGCATCCTTGAGGTTCATATCCCTCAAGTTACCACCTAGTACAAGGACAAGACAAGGCAAGCAAGGCATGGGCCTGTGTTCTAACTTCTGTGACCATCAGGAAATTATGTCACAACTCCAAGGTTATGTATGAACACCAGGTGAAACCATGCATCAGTGATAAATGAATGCTCACTGGAAAAAAAAAATCTACAATTATATGACTATTCCAAGTAGGAAATGAAAGTCCTTCATCTCAACAGTTTGGCTCCAAATCTATGTTTATGTACCTATGTGTATCAAAGGTAAATGACTTTATTAGGAACTGAGAAACTATTTTGGCATAAGCAGCCTTCTGAATACTGAAATGGCAACTTTACTGGCCCTGGAGAGAGTCCCACTAACAAGAGTTCTTCAGCAAGTCTTCATATATACTGACTGGGTAACGCAATACTAGCTTTGATAACTGCAGTGTACTAGTCAAATCCAAGAGTCTTAAAACATATTTCTGTTTTTAAATCCATTAGCCATCAAATTTAGAAAGCAGAGGTTTCTAAATGGAGTTGTTCTGGGGGCTGGAGAGGCAAATCTGCAGTTAAGAATACTTACTGCTCTCACAGAAGACCCAAGTTCAGTTCTCAGCACCCATATTGTGCTCCAGGGAATCAGTCACCCTCCTGTAACTTTTCAGGCAGATGTTCTCCCCCTCCCTCCGTCCCCCCTGCACGTGCACGCACGTAAAACACACACACACACACACACACACACACACACACACACACACACACA
>JANHMN010000007.1:42559793-42638692 GCA_030674055.1 Rhabdomys pumilio | reverse complement strand
ACACACACACACACACACACACACACACACACACACACACACACACAAAACATAATCGTTTTTTAAAAGAATTCTACAAACTATTATGAACTTATTTTATAATTAATTGGAAAATATTTTAATAGCTATTTATTTTCAGGGTCCAACTGCCTATGTGCTAACTTGGGAGAAAAATTATTATTTAATATGGAATCCCTGCACTGGACATTGTTATGGACAATTTGATACATTCTGCCCCTTGAAAAGTGTGGGCTGTTTAATTGGTCCTGATAATGTGAGTATTACCATTTCCTCTTAAATATGGTTGTTTTTTAAGTTGACCAATTTATTTACATATTTTACATAGGTAAAGACTGTATAAATATGAGTATTTAAGTGAATTTATATAAATATAAATAAGTTGGCAAAATTGGTAGAAGTGCCCACTTTAACTAGTCCTAAATTAAATTTGGTTTAGTTACCTGACCTTCAGAAGAGTACAGAAATTTAAAAAACAAAAACAAAAACAAAAAACCTAAAGTATTTAGAGTCAGAGGATCCAATTTCTATCCTGGCTCTGTCTTGACCAAAACAGAGCTTACAATGCCCAGTTCCTTCTGTCAAAGCAAATTTCTCACCAGAGAAGATTGGGTTTCATTTTTTAAAAAGTACATTCTCTCTCTCTCTCTCTCTCTCTCTCTCTCTCTCTCTCTCTCTCTCTGTGTGTGTGTGTGTGTGTGTGTGTGTGTGTGTAAACAAAACAAGAACAACTGATGATATATCACTGATTGTAAAATTCATAGAAACTTAAACTTTAATAGACCTGTAGCCTGTGTGAATCTTTGCCCGATTCACTCCTCTCCCTGTTATCACACATAGACACACATCTGTGTACATATCTGCTAACATACATCCTAATGTACTTTCTTTTTTAGATTTGGTTTAATATTCAACACCATGATTCACCACTAAGGATAAATTTTGATGTCACAAAACCCAAACAATGGAAATCTTTTTTTTCACGAAGCCTTCCATATCCTGGCCTGTCCAGTGTTCAGGTATAATTCTTCTATTGATACCAAAATGTGGAAAAAGAGACATGAAACCTTGACACAAAGTAACTACATATTTGTTGGCCCTCAATTCTACTCCTGGTTATTTAGTTTAATAAATTTACACATAAGATTTAAAACAGTTTTCTAATGAGACAAATTTACATGAAGAAGCATACATTCACAAATATGAAAAGCTGGTATATATATTTTAGACATATTTGGAAATTTTAATATAGGAAGTATATGACTTAAACAGAATCAGAAAATACAGCTAAACTTTTATAGTGTTAAATCATTAAATTAATTTCTTAACTGCTAAGGATGAAATCAGACTACAGGTCCAACCCACTCATAAGACTAACTTCAGAGTCTGACAAGTAAATTTCAATTTGTAAGCATGGGTATTATTTATTAAACATGTTTGGACGAGGACACACACATACACACACACACACACACACACACACACAGAGAGAGAGAGAGAGAGAGAGAGAGAGAGAGAGAGAGAGAGAGAGAGTTTGTAATATAAAATACCCTTTTACCATGGCACAAAGCCTTCAAACCAGTTTTACACTGCCCACAAGAAATTCTCACCTGTGACAAGGTGGTATATAGGAATTTTCACAGTAATTCAGAGATACCATAAGAATTGAAACAACAGGGGCCAAATTATACATGACATAATACTTTACAGTAGTCAAATGATTACCTTAATGAATCTTAGCACTGTAAAAGTGTGTTATTAGCCCTAATACAATGTAAAAGGAGAAAAAGAAAGTTGCATGTACATAAAAATATATCTCAAATTTAGAAAGTATGCAAAACATGTGGACTCCCTAGGAATACAATTCTGTAGTAAAACTCTGAAACACAATGCGTTTAGGTCCCGTTATCTTCACTAATTACAGTGTAAACAACGCAGGGTTTGTTGACAGTCATATACTAATGCCGCTGCTTGTGAAGGGCTTGGCAACAGTGAGTCCTCAACATTAGTTGAATCAAAGATGATCTGAATAGAATTTCAGCTCAGTTACTTGTGTGGCAAAAGTTAAGGGGAATGCAATTGAGAAGGAATAACAGAGCACTGTAATTTATGACACTTCCTTTAACCTTGGTTCTACATTCCTTGGCATCTCTTAGACTGTATTTTCTTATTCATCCTCAAATTTCAGTACTTAAAGGGGGGGGACACAAATAATAATTCATAGGTTAACAGCATTTCCTCCTCTTGCAGAGGACTTAGGTTCAGTTCCAGCACCCACATGGCAGCTTACAGCCATCTATAACTGCAGCACTAAGAGCTTTTTCTGACCTCTGTGGAATTTAAAATAAATTTAACAATGGAAGGAAATGTCTATTCAAATTAAATGTAGGTGCTTACTCAACTTTCTTTTATAGCCTGAAGAGCTAATTTATCAACACACAGACAAGGCAGCTGCTGCTGAACTACAAGACAGGTAACAAAACACCCATAAATCCACAGGTGACTCATCACTAGAAGCACAGTAACAAACTTTAGACTCCCAGATTGGATCAATATGATCAGGGTAGTTAAGATTTTATGTCTGCAGGTAGGAAGTACAGATGTGATGCCTAAATCCTATGGCTCAAATGGAGTGTCAGCATAAACACGTCGTATGACACACTGGGGTAAACATTAGTCCAAAGACTAACTCAGGTTAAAGCTTAACATCCTGTAATTATGAATCTCGTTGCACACATAATAATCCTCAGCTTAAGTATGCCTCTCATGTCCAATTAGTGGTTTGTAGGACTTCATGGGTTTGTGAAGCTAACCCATAGAGAAGGCTGGCTAAAGCCTGTGAGGCTTTGTAGTTCCACTAATGCTGTACAGCTGACCTTACTCTCCGTTTCACAAATACGGGAACTGAGGTTCAGTGTGACCCACGTGTTGGGCGGAGTGTTTAAAGTGGGCTTCGACACCAGAGAGACCATTCCGACACCAGAGACCATTCCGGTTTCAACATCTGTGCTTCATTCCCACTGAATCAGTGTGTGAAGAACAGTTTGACAAATGACACAAGGTCAAAGACGTATTGAGACATTATTGCTAGAAACAACAATTTACTCCCAATTTCTCCATAAAGCCTTTGTGTGGGATCTCCATCTGGAGCATGGTTCTCAGCCTTCCTACTGCTGCGACCCTTTAATACAGCTCCTCCGGAGGTGACCCCAACCATAAAATCATTTCCATTGCTGTTTCATAACTGTAATTTTGCTACTTTTATGAATCATAATGTAAATGTTTCCTGGTGGTCTTAGGTGACCTGTCAAAGGGTCATTCAATCCCCAAAGGGGTCACAACTTACAGGTTGAGAACTGCTGCTCTAGAGGAACCAACCTTCTACAACCCTGAGTCTTATCCAATGGCTCCAGCACACTACTCATGGACTCATCGAGTCCTTCATTTTTAACAGATGTGACCATGATTTCTTACTCAGTCCACCATAAAACCCAATGACTGTGCATTAAGTGCTAAGAAAGTGAAGCTATGGCTTCCAAACAGAGGGAAGCTGAGAGGATCTCAACCTGTGCTTAAGATGAGTAAGAGGCTTTAGAGTCAGCAGTGTTTAACTTGATTGCCACTGTCCTTACCTTGCTCAAGTCCTTATCCTATTGCAAACTGTCTCATCTGTAAAATTACAACACGCCCTACAATAAAGCGTTATTGTTGGGTATCATTAAAAATGTATAAAAGACAGTAATGGCTTAGCAAAAGGTAGACTTCCTTCATTCTTTGTTTATCCTTCATAGCCTACAAACTCGATGCAATGAAAACTGGCATTTTAAAGGCAATTTTGAAAAACAACTATTATAAATAACTAAGTTACAAAAATTGGTGTAAGGCATTAAAAGCTTTATAGATATTTAAGATTCCCAACATAATAAAAACCTTATGCCTGGGACTAATTTACCTGCTTATTACATTACCAGATGAACAGAAAGATAAAATGGTTTAGAAAAATGTCTTACAGAATGTATTCAACTTAGCTTGCCCTGTTGTCATAAGCATTGTATTCCTGTTTATCCTGTCTATGCTGATTTCTCGTTGTAATGCACATAGTTTTTGAGAGCAAGGATCACCCAGAAGTAGCTGCTAATCTGCCTAGACCACTACCAGCAAACAATGCACTCAGGCACTCACTGGGACCTGATACTGCATACAAATTCTACATTTTCAACATGGAAAATGTTAAATAACAAAAAAAAATAAAAGATTTTTTTATAAACAGGATTGAAAAGTTACTAAAAGAAAAAATCATGGACTGGAGACCACGACACTTGACGCGATGGAACAGGTACTGTACCTCCACCCTGCGCCACTTCTTGCCTCTGTTGGAAAGAAGTCAAGGAGAAGATATAGAAGATGACCACAGGGCAGAGCTGCTCAAGCAGCTGGGAGACTACAGGGTAAGCACACGGGTGGTTTTTCTCATCCTCCAACTGGAAGCTACCCAGAAATAATTTAGGGAATCCAACTACCTACACAGACTCATGAAGCACATGTTAGGTGAGGTACCATACACTAAAAAAGAAATGTGATGAAGCATTTTAAAACTCAATAAAACCTACGAAAAACAACACTTTCTATGAAATGTATCCTAATAAATAAAGAACACCTGGCTAAAGTACTAAACTATATACAAAAGTAAAATGAACACATTTGGTTAAGTTTTGGGGCTATGATTTTTTTGTTTTGTTTTATTTTTTGTTTTTCAAGACAGTATTTCTCTGTGTAGCTCTGGCTATCCTGGAACTCTGTAGACCAGGCTATCCTTGAACTAACAGAGATCTCCTACCTATATCTCCTGAGTGCTGGCATTAAAGGCACTAATAAACCATGTATGCTGTCTACTACCTGTTGGTTCATCCTATATGTCACGTACTATAGGTAATAAAAAAGGGAAATTCATAATTAGTGCAGTAACAATAAATAACATGAAAGCCAAAATGGATGAGTCACTGAGTAAAATGTAGTGAACAACTAATCATCCAATGTGTTCAGTTGTCACAGTAAACTTGAGCAGTGTTCCAGTTCTCTGTGGGCTGTCCCACACTGACCTCCTCCATGTGGTGACATCTTCAGGCAGGCTTCATTCATAAAACAAATGCTAGAACAAGTCCAAGAAAGCATTTGCCCACACTGCCCAAAGCAAGTCACCACATCTGTGTCACTATCCCTAGCAAGTATCCAGAGACTCACTATGACTACATGTCCAGACCTGGGAGCTAACTTTTGTGTCTGGAGCGGAATGCACTGGTTAGCTCTCTCTGGTCTGTGCAAGTATGTGGGCCATGTGCATATAAGGACGAAGAGAGATGGGAACAATGAATATTAATAGTAACTAAAACAAAAATAATAAATCTTCATTTTTGTTAACATCGTAAACAGAAAGAGAAATAACCTCATGATCCTAAAGGATTAATATTAAGAGTATGTAACTTACATGAGAAACAATTATGTTTATTCAAACTTTATTCATGAGTACAATCACATTCTTTCTCCTCAGTTCTCTGGATTTCCTCTTCACATGCCTTATTCTGAAGTGAAGCCTTTGGTCGAAGCCGTGTATAGCACTGGAGTGCATAACATTGACCTTCCTAATGTTGAGTTTGCTTTAGCTGTATATATCCACCCTTATCCCAAAAATGTTTTGTCTGTTTGGATCTATGTTGCTTCTCTTGTACGTAACAGGTAGTTTTTCAATGTGCTTTTTCTATCACCTAAGGAATATTGGTATATACATTTTGAATTATAATGGAATCAAGAGAAAATATTATTTTGAAGTTTTGAAATAAAATTATCATTATCTGTATAAGACTGTTTTAGTGTCTCCCCGTGACACTACCATACTGTTTACGAGCACTAGCCTCCAGACTTTTGCACTTGCTTGTCTGAAGTACCCTCCACTTCCTGCTGTCCAGCAGAATGACAACTCCAAGACCTAGGACGTTAACTCTACAACTTGTCTAGAGGAACAAAGAACTACTCTGCAGCATCAAATTTTGTAAATGCTGGGTGATCTCATAAAATTACTGGTACTTTACAAAAAACAATGCAAGCACTTACACACAAGCACAGCCTTGAAAACAATTCAGTGCTAGGGTGAGCAAAACCTGTATTTATATGTCAAAAGAGATTGAAAAAGGAAAACAGCCATGGCGGTGACTGAAAATCCACATCATACCTTATACCCTTGCCTCTTAAAACTCAAACCAAGTCTCTCATCCATAGTATGAAGTATTTGAAGATACAAGTTTTGAAGGGGTAATTAGGTCATGAAGGCAGAGCTTCTATGAGGTGTTTACCACGACCTTTTGCTAATTATTAGAACCACCATGAACTCTCACTTAGGTGCATGGAACACTCCGACCCTACTCCTCCCTGCACATGTGAACACACACACAGCAGGGTGGGGAGAAACTCTTTTCTATCTTTGGGCAAGATCTTCAAGGGGTCTTCCCCTATCATATTTGATCTGTATCACTTTGGAAGGGGTCCAAAGCCCTTGCTTCTCTCCTATTAACCTTAGGCCTGCACCATTTCTCATGTTCTGGGTTGCTGCAGAGGAAGAGTTTGGAGGTGCTGAGAGCCCCTGCTGTGCAAAGAAACAAGCTACTCAGAAGGCAGAGAAAGACAGATCATAGAGGCTACTTAAGTGCAGATAAATCCTACAATCAGATAAAGGAGAAAGATAGATGAGGTTTGTTTCATTGTTTTTAAGGATAGAAGGGAGATGTAGTGGTAATTGTTAAAGTGTACACGTGGAATAAAGAAATCCAGGCCTTTGATCTCAAATGTAGGAAACAAAGGCACCGAGATAAAGAGGAAACCCTATCTCAACAAATAATGAGATATTAACTTCCATAGAAGGGAGAATGATTGAGAAAAATGCATTAAAGAGAATCTGAAAGGGTCTATGCCAGAGGAGGCAGCTGGGTTCTTTGAACATACGTTATACGGGAATTCTGGAATTGTTTAGTCTGGTATGACAAATTAATAGCCTGGAAATAGGCTTATATAGTAAGTAGAAGGGAACTGTAGTTAAAAACAAGGAAAGGATGTTAATTCAAGTTATATAAAGAAGAGGATATATATATATACCCAGATATTAATTTTCATAGAAGGGAAAATTTAAGTATGCACAGATGAATAAATTTAGGCCTTGATCTCACTATTAAAAATTAATCCTGTAAGAACAAAGCAAAGAAGGAGCTCTTTCTCAACAGGTATTTGTTTAGATTGCTTTAATTGCTTTGAATTATTATCAAAATGCATGTGGTTATAAGTTTGGTAGTTATATTAAAAATCCTCAGGAAGAGAGGTCAAAATGGAGCAGGTCTGGGGCTGCTAATTTGAATCAATCTATACCTTTGGTAATTTTGGGCTACTGGACCAAGGAAGGACATGCTAGTTTGGGAAAGAGGGTCTGTATTTGTGCTAATAGGAAGAAGAAAGGGCTTTGGACCCCTTCCAATGATATGGATCATATATGATAGGAGAAGACCCCCTGAAGATCTTGCCTACAGGCAGAAAAAGAATTTGAGATCAAATAGGACAGGTAACACAATTTACTGATTCCTCCAAATGGGAACAGCCCTGTAAGTGTCTCAGATGTAAGAATGTCTCTAGTCAAAACTTCAGCTAAAATTAGATAATAAATCTTATTGGTTATGCAATTCTTAATATTCATCATGCCATCTTTCACATGGCACAAATGAAGATCTATTACAATTAGATATTGGTCAAATTAACCCATAAAAGAATAATTGTCTTTCACCTGCTCAAACAAGGAGCAAAAATTCATCCTTATCTGTGCATATTGTACAATCCATACAAATGTCTTAATAGTACTAAAATTTTTAAGATTCATATATTGCAGAATATACAGTTCTAGTAAGATTCATCCTCAGGAACACTGAAATGACCTGCCGTTCCAGCTCCCTGCCTCCTGATGCTATTTCCAGAGACTTGCTTCCAGAACACCTTCAGGAATAGCTGCTGATTCCCGGATGGACTCACTCAGTTCATCCAGTCTTTCAGACAGATCAGTCAAAGCATCAGTCAAGCCCTGAGCTTTCTAAGCATACAGAGACTAGATAACAGATGTTAAAGCTAGCCTTAAGTCTAATTTTTCTAATTTTCTTAACCCTTTTCATCCCTTTAAAAAAAAATTATTGCTCCAATTTAGCAGGAAGAAGTTGTGGAGAATTGCCATTGCTGGGAAAGGAAGAAGATACAGGTTTGAGAGCTGTAGAAGACAGAGTACCAATCATTAAGAGCCAAAAAAAAGAGTGGCCCCAGCCCCCCACCCCATTGGGTTTAGGGTAGCAAAAATGGAATATAGATTTTTAGTAGGTAATAACTCAGGAGTATCAGAGGGGCAGCGTTAGCAATGTGGAATTTTGGGAGTGGCCTAGCCACTGAGCTGATTAAGGAATACTAAATAGAAGGCTGCATCTGTGTCTTTCATTTGAGAATACAGAGCACTGGGGCAGGTAGCAAGGAGTGAGGAAATTGAGGAAATCGTTCTGCTGCCAGGGAGATTAGAGCTGTTAACCAACTACAGCCTTGCATTTAATATCACTTATCAGGTAGTGTGATGTAACTTACACAACTATTACGTTTTATTCTCAGAAGGAAATCAATCACAAAATCTCAAGTAAATTAAAACAAAGTATATAGTGTCATGTTAAACTATCCCCTTATATTAAGAATGAAAAAACAAGAAACTGTATACATAAAAAAACTTCCATTATTTACAATTTTAGGAAACCAGTTGTTCAAAAGTATTAAAGATAATATCCAAGACGACAGAAAACATCCCCCTATAAGCTACACTGTTTCCTGATTACCCAAGGGATAGGCTTTCATCTTATCTTGATGACCCAAGACCATTGTTAATTGTGTAATTTCAAATTGATAATGGGAAAGTGAAGCAGACATTTACATGAGACTCACTCCTGAGGGATTTTCAGTTTGTTTTCTCAAAATGGTAAATGCTATCAACTTTACAAAAACAGCTTTATTACACACTATGAGAGATAAAAAACACAGTACTACAGCAGACCTTTCAAAACTGCGAGACTTCTGACTTGACTCTATAACTGACTTCCTTTCACATTCTCACAGAGAATGAGATACTGCTTCTCTTCCTGTACATACTTACTGGAGGAAGCTAATTTTAGTGTCCACAAAGACTTGATGGCTTCGTCACAGGGTAACAAACTCAAATTCTTAAGCTTACCTGCTTTTACAAGTGCTCAGCCCTATGCCCAATTTTTAGGGTTCTATTTTGTTTTCGAATGACAACAGTAATTCATTCTTCAAACCGAAAACGCTGGACAGCAGAGTAATACTTCAAAGAGAATGTCATAGAGACACCAGTGTTTAATTCGTGTCAGGTGAACTGTAAAATGTTCCAGAATTCCTCCACGTTCCCATTAGATAGTTCTTGCTTCATCTTCAAACACACTCAAACAGTCGTCTGTGTGAACTGAAACCTGCTCCTTGCAGTTGTGTCTTCCCAACTCTGTTCCTTCCCAAACAGCCAGAAAATACAGCCACAAAAGAAGCTGACTCAGGACTACTTCCTCCTCCCACAGCTTTGTTTGCACTTAAGAGGAAGGAAAAGGAAGGGGGAGGGTGCCCTATTTTCTCCTCATGATAAATAATTATAATTAACTTCAAAAGGAAATTTAACTCTATCTAAATATTTAGTATCTAAAACTGTTATATGTGTCAGGATCATAATTTCATGGACACCTGAAAAACCAAAACATTTGGTAAACTTAGATTGAGATTTAAAATAAAATCACAACACAAAGGATATTGCTTGGTAAAGTTCTCAAAGTAGATTTTATTTATACATTTCTTCAAACAATTGTGGAATTTTAAAAAATCCTTCTCGAATTCAACAGTTTAGGGACAGCAGTGGAAGCAGGTGTCTACAGCAAACAGAAATAGACTGCTGTTTTGCTGGCTCACTGAGCCAGCACCAAGAGGCCAATTTATTCTATAATATTAAAGAATTTTGCTTCTAAGTGTGTTTGATTGGCCCCTGAGAATTGCTCAAATAAAGAAAAAGTTAGGGAAAAAGAGATTCATTTCTAAAATGTTCAGTCTTTGAAAATAAAACTTCAGAAATATGTATCTGGAAGAATCTGCAAAACTTGGTACAGTGTTTACACATAAGAGAACCAATAACCCCCACTGACTAAAATGCAAATAATCTACAAGTACTTTGAATAGCATGGTATTAGTAATATTCTTTTTAAAGCATTTATTTCATTTAAAAAAAAAAAACAGAAAGACTGTTCTTACCTTAACAAAAAATCCTAATCCTTTTCTAAAACAAAAATATAACATTGTGCAGTTCACTGCTATATTAAATTTCTGAGTCTCTAAGAAATGGGGCCAAAACAAGACACACCCAAAATGGGTTGTTAACACAAGAAATGTGCTATAAGTAAAGTGCATGAAAGGAAGCCTGCTCAGCTAAATGAAGTAGACAAAGGTCAGAAGTCAAGGGTCATTCGCCAGAGCGGCAGCAGGCTCGAAAACCACACTGCAAATTCTGGCATCCGCTGGCGGTGTCAGCATGAGGACCTGTATGAAAGTAAACGACATGTGAGGGGAGGTACTTCTTGGAGATCATGCAAAAACAGTTCTGCCTAAGATCTAACCTGTGTTTTACTAGCACTTCATTGACATTACACAAGTAAAGTCTTAAAGCAAATGCATTAAAAATTTAGACAAATTTTGGTCTGATTTCATCTAAAATATAGAATAAGAAACATAATAAAAGTTCCCAAGAATCTTAGAACCCAAAGGAAAAAAGGAGACAAGACTTCTTTGAGCATCCTTCCTAGAAACATAATTAAGACAAAAAATAAATCCTATCTGAACTGTGTCAGCTAAAGAATGCAGCAATGAACAATTAAAATAAATGTCATATTAAAAGTTTAAAACAATGTACTACATAGACACATCCTCAATATATGTTCCACACTCTGAGTACTTGTAGACCTCTAAACAAAAACAAAAGATAGCTTTAGATGAAAATTTGTCCCAAAGCTGAATGCAAAACAAGTGGTTAATTAAACATCTAGAACATAAAACTGACTCACTTACAATAATAAACAACTTATGGAGTGACTGGGATTTTACACCCGCTGTGCTCTGCTACCCAAACACTTTAGATAAGAGACCTAGGTTTATTCAGGAACATAACTGGAAATTAGAAAAGTAACAAAGAAAGTTGACAAAGTTAGAGAATGTTCTGGTTAAATGATTTTCCTAAGAAGAAACAAAGGCAGAGGGTTGTCTGTAGCATTTCGAAGACTCAATGCAGCTGGTATACTGAGTTAATAAGGAGGTCTTTACACTTCCACTGGAAAACCAAAGCTTGCAAATGTGATACACAAAAACAAAACAGATGAGAAGACATGGAGCAGCAGGACAGCACTACAGGATGTATCTAAGGACCTTAACACCTCACTGCCCCTCAGTGCTCCCAGCTTAGCTGAGAATCCAGTTCCATTCTGCTGCTTCCTAAGAGCAGCAGAATGCTGCAGAAGGCGGTGACTACGCTAATACCCAGAGACAGTAATTAGGATACTTGCAACTAAACATTTAGACTACATGGTACAACATTTCCTTTTATCCAAAGATAGCACATATGAAAAAAAATAAAGAATTTCTTAGGATAAAGTCACTGAAATATAATGTTCACATATTTTTACTATGTAAATGACAAATTATCTTTAAAAAATACTCAATTTTATTTATATGTAGAACTGCAATTGATAAGACTGGCATGCCTAGGATCAGCTTTAAGAAAGGGAAATGGACGTGACATACAATATGGAAATGGGCAACAGTGTAAACTTAAGAAGACTGAACAGATTTCTGACTGTTGACACGGATGATACATGTTTTAAAAGTACCCTATACAACTGGAGTGCTACAGACCAATTTTTATTTAATAAAAATTAAAATCTTCCATTTTTAATTGTTATATACCAAATATTTAAAATTTATAACACCATATAAAGCAGCATTCTCTAAATAAAATAGGACATAAAGCTAAAATTTAGTATATATTTGTAGCTGATAGAAATACCTTGGTAAAGATTCCTAAACTTTAACATTCCTCTCCCACTGTCAGCCTTTAACCAAGTTTCCCTGTAACATATTTCCAGCTTCTCTAGACACCAGTCAATCCTCACCATCCCCTTGCTTAGCTTGGCTTTGCCCATCACATATTACTGCTTTGACACCACATACCTGATAGCTTTCTGTAAAACCCAGGTACTGCCTCACACCATCTCTCTACCCATCCCCTGAGCTTTAATCTAATTAATGCTTAGACTGCTAAATCTTAACAAAATGTACCTATAATTTATCAGTACACAATTCTATTCTCAGCAACTGTTGAAGACATGAAAATTTTAATTTTCCAAATAAAAGACCATACATGTCTATATTCATACAACACACACATTTTTATTTGCTTGTCTCTGTTTTAAGAGACAAGATTTTATGTCTTACATGCTGGCTGCCAAGGTTCCCAAGTCACTGGACTACACAGCTCTATATACCCTGCCTACACACATGCCCTTTATTTTGAGTGACAGAAAGGTAAAGGAGTATTATATTGAATTCCATGGTGGCCTAGGAAAACAGCCAAAGCTAAAAGAATCAAAGACAAGTGTACAACTGGTTTTTAATGGAAATAATATAGGAGCTCAATGACACATGTGGTCAAGGATGCTATTCTCCCATATGACACAACTCAAAGCATATTTGACTTCTCGCTAGCAGATTTCTACCTCATTGTAGAATAAAGGAGTCAAACAATTATTACATATCAGGCTAAATTATAGTAAAAATATAGAAAATTAAAGAGTAAAATGGCATTAATTGTTAGAGCAAAGAATTCTTTTTATATTTAGATGAAACAAGCTACAAAGGAGTTAATTCTATTTATAAAATGACATGTTTTTCTTGGTTTTAAGTATATACTGCTCATGCTAAGTATGAGTACGTCTGCACTTACCTTTACTTACCTTTAATTCCTTTTTTAACTTAAATTAGAAACATAAGAGAGCAAATCATCTGAGACTGTCACCTTCAGAACTATGAACTAATCTACCTTAACTGCTAAATTATGCACAAACTGAAATGCAAAGCAGCACAAGAAAGTTACTCACTAACATTCTTCGAATGTTCTTCAGAGCTCTAAACTATGCCATACAGCTACATTAATGATAAAGATTTGTGTAAATATTACAGGTAAGACACCTCACATATCCAAATCAAGTAATTTAAAAATCATGGAGACTCATTCAGAAGAATTAGAACGTGTGTGGCACCAGATTTAGTACAGTATCTTGCTCAATTCCTTCCAGACGTCTCTGCCGGTGCCTCCGCGGCAGGTTATGCTCTCTTCCTTCACTACCTAGTCTACAAATAATGTTTATTAGCATTAAGTTCTTGTACTAACAACGTGCTAATTATGTAGATTTTCTTTTAACAAAATACATTTTAAATTAAATGTTACTTTCAAATATGTAAGCTCCCTCATTACTCTGAATTAATCATGTACTAGATTATAACTATCAGCAGAAATAAAAACGAGGGATTCTAAACCCTCACCAAATATTTCCTGTACAAGCTGAGTATTGTTGAAAGAAACTATGTCAATGGTGTCACCTTCTACAAGTGGGTACAATTCCACCACCTTCTAAATTATATACTCTTTTACAAAAAAGACTGATTCTAAGTACTACTTTAAAAGCAACTACATAGACTCCTAGAAAATGCATTATATGTAAACTTTAAAGCATTTCCATTTCTTCCAAATAATGCTCTATCTAGCTAAGAAGGAAAATTTAGAGTTGTATTATTTGAAGTACTATAAATAGCTTTCAAACCTTTTTTTAAAAGTCAGATCTCTTAAAAGTTTCTATTGAAAATTAGAAATAAAAAAAATTTAAATTCAACAGAGGAGTAAATAACTCCTTAGGAATGCTAATATTATATATTCAAAACAGATTAAGATAAAAACAATAGAGAAAGTACAAAAGATTGTAAGCACTTTAACTTTTTCATCTAAATATTTTCCAATAAAACACTTAAGTACAAAGTAGGCGAATAATAAAATTGAACTAAAACTTAATACTTCCCATCAAAATACCTATATCCATTAAGCACAACAAAGTACATTATGAAATTTGTTTCCAAACACAACCTATAGTAAAATTACATAGGCAACTCAAAAGTAACATACAAATAAAATATCTTCATTAAATTATGTATTAATTAGTCTTAAAATGAATCCTGTAAGCCTTAGGAAGCTTTGTCTTTAAAAGCTGGTTTTATTTTTATCCCTTCAGATTGCATAGGCATGTGCATAGGTATACATACATATGAGTGATTGGCCATAGAAGCCAGAACAGGGTGTTGGATCCCCTGGAGCCAGTTATAGGCAGTTGTGACCTGCTACATGTATGTATTGGGAACCAAACTCTGGTCCTTTGTAATAGCAATATGGGGTCATCCACTTAACCACTGAATCATCTGTCCAGCCCCTCATGGCTTTATTTTTAACAGTAAGCAAAATTTATTTTGTTTTTATTTGTTCAGCCGGATTAAAAAAGAAAAAAAAAAAAAACCTCATTTTTTTCCACTGCTTGGTTGCACTGCTACGAAGAGAAAGCAAATAGAGGCTTTACCAAAAGTTGCTTTTGTTAAGAAAATGTCAAGTCTTCCAGAAATAGGAGATGATATCTCCTGTCTTCTCATTTATTTTAAGAGAAACTAATTTCCAAGCAGTAGAAAACTTGTTAACTTCTCTGAATTCTAAAATCTTCTTCTTCTCTCTAATTTCCCTGAATCCTGTCGACTGTTCTCCCAGAGATAAACTCCAGTCTTTCCTCCCCGTTGAGAATGAACTGGGCTATCAAAACCAAAAGTATACAATATGAATGAAAGACAGGTGAGTAAGAGAATGCAGCTACTTAAGTTTGTTTCCAGTTACAAATACAGGAGGATTTGTTCTGTTTATTAATAACTGAGGAGCAGCTTTATTATGCTTCTGAAAAATTCAGTTTCTACTAAATGAGGTCAAATGCCCCAAAGAGCAACAAACATAATTTGAAAATGCATGTTCCAATAGGCTCAATGAGGAACAGAATACACTTTTTAAAAAAGAAAAAAAAGGGCAGTAGGAATGTTTGACTGTGGTGCGTGCGTGCATGTGTCTGTGTATCTATAGGGGTTAAAATGGAGTCTCACATAGCCCAAGCTGAACTTCAAATAACGGATGTCCTTGAATTACTGACACTACCTCCAGAGTGCTGAAATGAATGACAGGCATCAAGCCACCACTCTTGTGGTACATGGTGCTGGGGCTTACCCTGAGCTTCATGCATGCTAGGCAAGCACCCTTCCAACCAGCTACATCCCCAAGCCCTACTGTGTGGCTTTTAAGTTGGTTCAGGAATCACCTTCTGAAACAGTATAGAAATTTGTCATGCCTGTGGCATCTCATCTTTTCTCAATACTACACAGTCTCCACTCCTCATGAGGAGTTCACACTACCAAAGTCTTCCTTTGTTATCTACCACACTAAATAAAGCAGTGCTGTGAGGAAAAAAAAAAAAAATGAGTCTGTCATTCCTAAGAAATCATTGTATCGAGAAAATCAACTTGTTAAGGGTAAATGCACTGTAGTATTCTTACTACAGTGGAATTCCCAAAGTCTCAGAATAATCTTACTGTTTCTATAACAACTTGTCATTTTTAAGCGATTTAAACTCTTACATGCCTAAAAATCTGGTACAATGAATAAGAAATTTACCTTTACAAAGTAAAGGTGTGTGGCATTTTGCTTTGATTAAAGAACCAAACCATTTTAATTTTATTAAATTTAAAGGACTAAACCTCAAAGTGAGACAATTTGTGCAATTAGGAATCTAGAAAGCAAGTAAAAACTATAAAAATTATTAGAACTTCAAAAATCTTAAATAAATTCTTCAAAGTATCTCACTGTTAAAAGAAAGGCATTACCGTTAATGTTGTCACAGTAGTAAAAGTATTCGTCATTTAGGGAAGGACATGCAGAGACCAAATCCTGCAGACCCGCACCAGTTACAGTCAGACAGCCAGAGAGATTCAGGTGCTCCAAGTAAGGCAGCCCTCCTCCCAGAGTCAGAACTCTGCAAAAGAAATACTGGACAGTCAGGAAACAGGAACCTTTGGAGTTCTTA
Organism: Rhabdomys pumilio; assembly: GCA_030674055.1. Classification (NCBI taxonomy): domain Eukaryota; kingdom Metazoa; phylum Chordata; class Mammalia; order Rodentia; family Muridae; genus Rhabdomys; species Rhabdomys pumilio. The sequence goes on along the minus strand of JANHMN010000007.1, from coordinate 42,622,361 downwards.
ATACTGCTATGGACCACTTTACATAACTCTCAAGTTGGCAATAAGTTAAGAATTTTTATAAAACACTGATAATTGACTCATCCCTAGGCAGAAATAGATCTGACTCAAAAAAAAAAATGCTCTACATTTTTCCTGACGACTCCAATGAAGAAGTATACGACACTTTTCTTTATAAAAACATGATAGTAACTTAATTCTCATACAAAGAAACACTGAGACCTACAGTTGTATTGTTCATTCTCTCATGAAGCTAAGAAAAAAAAATCAAAATAAATTACTGAAATCTGAAACCTAATTACCAGCTTCCCCCACACCCTGGTGAGGGGTGATCCCTGCAGTTTCTGACAGGGAACCGAACTGAACCACACAGAGAGCTTAAGAAAGAAAACCCACTACAGATCGACTTCCTCAACCTGGATCAGACTTCAGGGAGTCGAATGTCAGGCAGTTCATTGTTGGCATATTTAAAGCACAGTACAATTTGAGGAAAGGTTTCCAGGTAACATCAGTCCAATTCCAGGTACACAACAAGGTGTGACTACATGGAAAGTCTATTACAAAGTTCATGTGACCATGATGGTTGGTTCTACAGCTAAAAGGCCAAGAAACTAGTGTGGTTTCTGACTACTAGCACAGAGATCAGGAGGCTATTAAAGTACATACGCCATCTCCCCTAAGGATGGGTAACTGTCTAGGGAGGAAAGTCTGGGATAATTATTCTGGGAAATTTGAGTGAGGTCTGCCTCCACAGACAGTAAGGTCACCAGGTCATTATCAAAATCCACTCTCAGTTTTCTGGATGGGCTACAGGTATCAGAGGAGTAACTCCAGTGAGGAGATACTCCTGCATAATTAACATTCTGTGAGTACTAGGACTCTACCCCTGACAACCTCGGAATTCCTCTCCTGAGTATACAAATACAAGAAAACCAAAGTTTTACACCAAAACTAGAATATAAATGTCCACAGCAATATTATTCACATCAGGCAAAACGCAAAACACCCCAACTGCCCACTGATGAATGATAACTGCCAACAACTGAGGACAAGGAAGAACGGGAGTAACTGCTACAAGTGCGGGGTTTTTATTTTGAGAATGTTGAAAATGTATTAAAAGAGTTCATGATGGTAAATTTAATACTATGTGAATTCATTTCTGTGTTTAAATAGAAAACTTATTATCACGTTCAAGTCTAAAAACCACAGCAGAAATTAAAATATGTCAAGAATAAAATTGAGATTGTCAAGTCTCTATACAATAATTAAACGAATATCAAAAAATAATACAGAAGAGATAAATTAAGAAACTAGTATACCAAATTTAGTTTTAAGATAAACCACCATTTTTCCACCTCTACAGACTTCAGGTTAACAATGGTAATAGTTCAGAATCTATGTGGTTTGACATGAATGAGAAAATACACTATAGTACATTAGGAACCAATGTAAGAAGGAAACTATTATGGAAATAAGAATAAAGTATGATTTTTGAAACCTTCTTGCCAGACAGTACTGACTATCCTAGAAGTCACTGTACAAAACAGGCTACCAGTGAACAGCAATTCTCCACCTACGACCTCCTAGGAGCTGGGATTACAGGATTATGCCACAGCTGGCCAGGCTTACAGGAGTTATAGATACTCACAGAGAATACTGACTGGTAAAGATTTAAAAGGGCATGTTTAAAGTCTATTTTATCTTATAGTCTAATTTTAAAGAATTTTTTCCCACCATTTTTCCACCTCTACAGACTTCAGGTTAACAATGGTAATAGTTCAGAATCTATGTGGTTTGACATGAATGAGAAAATTTTTTTAGACAGGGTCTACAGTTCAAGCTACCCTTGAACTCATATACCCAAGGATGGTCTGGAACTCAAAATTCTTTTGTCCAAGCTTCCTAAGTGCTGGAATTAACTGGCACAAGAAAAGTTTAAAAAGAAGAAAATACTTAAAATTCAATAATTCTAAGACCTTAAACAGTTTACAATAAAAAAAAAAAAATGTGCCTTTCAAAGGAGAGTCTGAAAGTTCAAATGGTGTCTGAATAAAATGTCAAATGTTACAAACGTACCTATATTTGTCATTTTTTCAGTCACTGGCTTTACTGGCTCTTGGTGGAAAAACAAACAACAATAAATACAAACAAGCAATTACAATACAGTATGACAAATACTCTTCTAAGAAGACACAGAGGGTCTTGAAAGATCAGAAAACGTTTCTCACACTAGCATATTGGCATATGCTATGAAAGAAATAATGAGCAGAATTTAGCCAGTAGTACTATGTTACAGAAACAAAATACAAAAAACAAAAGCAGCACAGTACTATAGAAAAGGAGAAAACAGGGCTAATGTGGGTATGTATGTATGCATGCATGCATGTATGTACATGCGTGTATCCCTGAGTGTTTGTGTGTGTGTGTGTGTGTGTGTGTGTGTGTGTGTACATATATCTTTTGAAGGCAATGATGAGAATAAGAAAAAGTAAAGGGACATCAAAAGTTAAAATACTGTCTTTAGCCAAAGGCAGTATGACGTAATGAAAGACTGAGATATGGTAACAATATGCAAGAAATATATTCTAAAGAGATCTCACTCATCTATGTCTTGTAACAAATACCCAAAGATGCCAGACATAGGCTTAAATAACAAAAACACAAATGAATAATAAACGAATTCTCCCCTTAGTCAGGGAAAAAAACATTTATACAATAAAGCATACAAAAAGAAGAAAAATCTACTGAAACGTGTACAACTTATTGAACTGATGCAAACAATAGTGACTCAAAGAAGCTAATTTTTTGTTTATTTTGTTTTTGCGACAGGATTTCTCTGTGTAACCTTGGCTGTCCTAGAACTTGTTCTGTACGTCAGGCTGCTCTTGAACTTATGCCTCTCCTTCCCTAGTGCTGGGTGTTGAGGCATGTGTCATCACATCCTGGCAATGGAGAAGATTATTAAAAAATAAAACAAAGTCCCAAATTCAATAATATATAATTCAAACTATCTAGTGCCCAACCAAAAACTATTAAATATTAAAAGAATCTGAGAGAAAAAATACATCAGTCAATAGAAACACACAGCAATAAAAAAAAAGATAGCAGAATTAGTAAACAATGACTTTAAGGACTTTTAGAGGAGATGTCAACAAGACAGTCAACTAAATGTCCCCTAATAGATGGTCCCTCCCGAAAAGACAGCCAAGACAACCAATAAAAACTACATTTTAATGAAACCAACACAAGGAGAAGGGCCGTACACTAGAAACTCTGTAGAGGCCAGAGCCTGAGCCTGGAGTGGCCTCATAAAGAACGCAAGCAAACATTTCATTTCCAAAGCCCAATCCCCAACCAGCAACCAGGATGAACTTCTGATTCAAGGTAAAAGGAAAGTAAGAACCTCTAGCAGCCCACAACCACCTTAAACACTTACAGTCCCTTACGGGTATTAAACACAACTGACAGCACCTAGAGACCACACAGCTGTGACACGCCACAGAGAGAACCAACACTGTGTCCCATCTCCAACCCACACAACAACTAAATTATATAGTTTTGAAACCATGAACAACTGCTGCCCTGCTCCAGAGGGAAGGAGTAATGGCATCCTTTCACTTCTAATGCTTTGTGAGCAGTCATCCCTGTTGGCCCATGATTCCAAAGTCCCAGGTAGTCAATGCCTTAGTCAGGATTATATCTCCTATCTGAGGCGAAATAGTATCCTGCCTCCAGAGAAAATAGTACCTTGGTCATCCTAAGCAGTCATACTATTCCCGAGATGGCACACTGTCTTCTGTGGAAACTAAAACCTGGGCCCATGGTGCTGAGGGGTACTTCAGAGTCACTGACAACAGTTTTGGTTTTATTTTATTTTATTTTATTTTATTTTATTTTATTTTATTTTATACATATGAGTGTTTTGCCTGGGTGTATGTCTATGCATCATGTGCATGCCTGGTACCAGTGGAGACCAGAAGAGGACATTAGATCCCCTGGAACTGAACTTACGGACTTCATGTAAGCCATCATGCAGGTGATGGGCACTGACCTCAAAAGCAGCCAAGAGCTTTCAATCACAGAGACATCTCTCCAACCCCAGACACCAGGGTTTCGGTTCATCTAAACCAAGTCTGCCTCAGAGACTGACCCTCTTCTAAGACTCAAGTGTCACATAGGTTTGAGATTGTAAACTCAAAACTTGATTCTAGAGCTGCTCTCTAGAATACAGATGCTCACTGAAATACAGCATCTCTGCAGCTGCTTCTAAAAGATGTGTCAGATTAGAAAGGAAGAAGAAAAAAAAAAGACAAAGTCAAATGCTGCTCTGGTGGTAGGTCTCTGGAAGGTTTTAGTATATGACCAGTGAGTGGCTCACCAAAGAGATGAAAGGAAGATTAAATTAAATGACAGAGTGGTGTGAATGAAAAGGATCATGCAGTTCTAGGGGCAGTTACCTTCCCTATAGTAAACTTTGCAATTCCTCCCCTGTAAGTATACTGAAGGACAGGATTATTCACTCAACCCAATGCCTTTGAGCAGTCAAGCAAGGCCCATGGAGAGGCTCCTGGAGCCTGTCAGACAGAGTCCATTAGCTTCAGGAGAAGACCTGGGAAGCAAGCGCACAGCTCTATTCCCCCCATCCTATCCTAAGCTAGAGGAAGCAACATAGGCTTGCCCTGCCAAACTCATGGCAAGTAGCAAGATACCCAGCATCCCTTCAGCAGCACTCCAGACAAGACAGCAACATCAGGAATTCAAGGAAGCCAGCTTTGAATACATAAGTAAATTTGAGGTCAGCCTGGACTACCTGGGATTTGGGATCTAAATAAATCCCTTACTTACCTCACCTGTGAACCCCTACAAAAAAAGACAAAAACAGTCTGAAGGAAGGCACCTTACACACAGAGGAAAAAGTACTCTTAAAAGTCACAATACCAGAAATGAGCTACCTCTCTATGCCCTGGCAGCCAGGGAGGCCACTACTCCTGTTTTGCTTAAATACATGTAATAAACCTACATACTGGATTCTACTAAACATTTGTGTTTATGCCCACAGATTAAAGTGGCTGTCAATCTTAGTCACGGAGGGAAACTTTAAGCAGTTTTTTCAGAGACTCAAAATTTGTCAAGCTACTGGGATGAAGGGACCGCTGCCACTACAGCAGGTGCTATAATGAGTGCACAGACATAAATAGAGAAAAAAGACCAGATTTGTTCACCAGCCCCTCTAAAACTCAGATAATATCATGGATGTGGGTATAGGGTGAATCAAAAGAGTTAGAGGAAGAGGTTTACTATACCTCTTAAATTCAAACATTCTGTCCTAGAGGAAGAAGCTCAGAAGACTCAGTAAACTCACAGAACTAATGGAGGAAGTTCACCACACTTATAAGACTCAGCTCAAGATTCATAAGGCTGATTTCCAATATCATACCAGCAGTAAACTGTGGAGAATTTAAAAAAAAAAAAAAAAAAAAAAAAAAAAAAACCCCACAAACCTCTTCTTTAGAGCTGATTACAGGGAGAGCTGAGGATAGCTTTTATGACTCATCATGGGCTTTTCAGTGATGCAGCTACTTTTAAAACTCATATTTAAGATCAAGAGACTCCAGAGAGCCAATCATAAATAACAAAAGCTGGAAGACAAATTTCTAAACTTATTACAAAGCTACGGTCACTAAAATTGCATTGTCATTTCTATTTCTATTAAAACACTGTAAGTTTAGTCAGCACAACTGGATAAGCAAAACAAAGCAAATGCATAAATGATCTGTTTATAAATAATACAGGTAGAAATCCTTAAAGACTTAAGGGTATAGCTCAACTGAAGAGCACTTTGACATATCCAAGGTCCTGGGTTAGCTCATGGGGGAAAGGGTCAAAAAAACAAAACAAAAAACACATATAAAACACAGTTAGAGCTAAAAAGTTAAACAAAGCAGAGGTGTAACAGACCAACACATAAAAACAAATTCCGTTACTAAACATTTGCCCACCATGAGGGCATACACACACCTACAACTCCAGAGCTTGGGAAGCTGAATAGAGTTTGAGGGAAGCCTATATGGTGAATGTCTGTCTCAAAACCAAATTATTTTCTATATACTAGCAATGAACAATCAAAAAAAGGAAATTAGGAATGTAATTCTATTTGCAGTACCACCAAAAACCATGAAATACTAAAGTATTTGACTATTTCAGCTTATTTTAAGTTATAGGTGTGTGTGTTTCTGCATTTACTGCCTCCAACATTGTATAACTGGGGCTGAAGAAATAACTCAGAGGTTAAGTGGACTAACTGCTCTTCCATGGACCCAAGTTCCTTTCCCAGCACCCACATTAGGCAACTCACAACCAACCAAAACTTCAGTTCCAGAGGAGTTATCCATTGCCTCTGGCCTCTGCAGGTACCTCAATATATGTGCAAATGCAAATACATGTATCTGCATACGTAATTAAAAATAAATCTAAAAACAAAAAGAATATTCTTAAACTAATAGCTCTAAGTGGGTGCCCTCAGCATAAGGAAGACCTGTCTGCTAAGATCTGCCTCTCAGTCTCTGAAGAGCTATTGAACACTTTACTCCTACTATTCTCTCCATTACAAAAAGGGGGGCTGGAGCAATTAGCATACTATGTTGGGCCCATAGGTCTAGGATGTTACGCAGTTGAGCTGCTGGAGTTGCTGGCTTGCACAAAGGTCTAGGTTTGATCTCTAGCAATGCTGAAACTAGATGTAGTGTACCTGTATATATGTGTGCACCAAATTGCTACCTGGTCCTGCAGAGGACAGAAGAGAGCACTGGGTCACCTAAAACTGGAGTTACAGAACATTTCAAGCTCCCATGTGGGTGCTGGGAAGTAGGATTGCAGCAAGTATGAAGGCAACTCAGGAGAGAAAGAGACTGCCTCAAAAAAGCAGTAAGTGATGCCTTTCATAGCAGCACTTAGGAAGCAGAGCTAGGTGGATCCCTGCAAGTTCAAAGCTAGACTGGTCCACATGACAAGCACCAAGCCAGCCAAGGTTACTTACTAACTGTGTCTCAACAGCAGCAGCCGCAGCAAGTGGACACAGATCAACAGCTATTTGGTTTATAGGCACTTCACGGTATAAAAATCACACCAAACATGGTTGACAAAGTCCTCAATGTAAAATTTACTTCTGTAACATGTTTTTGAGATTATAACCTATACATTTATCTACCAAATTGTATTATAAAAATGCAATGCGGCCAATTACTAAGCAATTAAACTTCTAAATGTATATTCCTGTATACTCCACAATGTATTTGAACTGACTAAAATGAATGACTTCATGTTGGTATGTATCAGAAGTACTATTGCTCCAATACTCTTAACAAATCTTGGTTAACTTTCTTGCTTAAATAAACCAAGTGAAAAACTTAGATCAGGAATGTAATATTTCATCTGAGGATACGTCCATTTCCTAATAACTAGAGATGATCACCCACCTGAGACCATGGTCTGTGATCTGGTAACATCCAGACAGACTGAGGAACAAAAGTACTCGTCCAGTCTCTTGGTCAGACTTTTCACTCCCAAAATAAATTAAGTCTTTCCCCCTGGGCAATGTAGTCCTTAATGCTTTTCCACACACTGCAGAAGTCTCTGGGAGTGTAGACATAGTTCTTAAAGCTGCCCCTGTGCAACAGAATGAATGGCCACAGTATGCAAAGGCTGGAGAAGCACAATGCTGCTGCCAACAGACACTAGTCCTTAATCCCACAATGTCCTTACTGTAACAACCAGAGGAGGAACAACCCAAGTTGGAGGCTGTTTCCATCACACAGAGACTTTCAACGTTTCTGTGTCTCCATTCTACAGCATCTTCAATATCAGCCAAATCTTCAGCATCTAGCATCCACACGTAAGGAGAAGTGAAACGTTCAGAAGACACAGGTTCAGTCCAGGTGTGATCGTTGTCTATTTCTTCACCAACACCTCTGTCAGTTAAATTGTGCAAACCGGCATACTGCGTGGTGGGTGGCATGGGAATGTCTTTACTTGTCCATGGAGTTGAAGTAGCCTTGCCTGCACTTTTCAGAGAGCCACTCTGATGAGATGTCAGAACTCCAAGAGCTCTAGAAATCTTCTCTAGAGCCATGTCTGTGATTTTTTCACATCCAGACAGATCAAGATGCCGAAGACTCTGGCAGCAACCAAGCCAAGACCAACTACAAGAGGGACGAAGACGATTAAATTCCTCAAAAGCATTAAATTATTATATATACCAATGGGCATGAGCATTACTTTAAATACAAAATCATTAAACATTTTTGGAATTTATTTCTATCATCAAGGAATATTTTAAGTACTAGGGATAAAAAATACTAAAACAAGTAATTAAAGAGAAAGAAAGAAAGAAAGAAAGAAAGAAAGAAAGAAAGAAAGAAGGAAGGAAGGAAGGAAGGAAGGAAGGGACGGATAGGAGCGACTTAGTTTCCTGTACTTAAGTAAGCTGTCAGAGGGGAGGCAGCACACACATGAAACAGTAGCTAGAGCATAATGAAGACCAGAAGAAACAAATGCTAGAAACAAGTAAAGACCCTATCTCTCCCTCTGCAATAGGATATATCAGAACTGTGAAGAAAGGGGGGTTAAAATAACAAGAAACCTAGAGATCTCTGAAGAAGAAATCATTTGCCTGGTTTGAACAGACTGGTACTGAATCAAAAAACAATGAATTACATTAAAAGGGAGATTTGCCAAAAGGCACTTAAAATCTGGAATAAAACCTTGAGAATCGTTAATACTGATCTATACAAATGACAATACAGATGTTACAGATCAGCTGCCACATGTGAACAAGGCGAAAAAAGTTGGGAGAGTTCTATCAAGTTACTACCATACATGGCAGGGATTTAGCAGTAATACAGAGTAAGAGTAGTAAACAGCAATTATGTAAACAAGAAAATAGATAATTTTTTGCTGGTTTTTATTTTATTTATTATATTTAGATATTTAAAATAAATAACCTGTCAAATGCAGAATCGGAAATGTCGGTCTGGGTAAGATCCAAATGTTCCAGGTTAGGACAAAGCTCTAAAATCTGCCTAACCTAGGAAGGAAAGGAAATCAATCCACTGTGAGGTCCTGTGGGAACTTAGGTTACATCAGCAACAGACAATGGTAAATATAACACTGTGGTTTTTCCTAAGTCTATGTGCATACTGAAAAAAATTAAATAAAATCACTCAAAGAACGCATTAAAATAGTTACACTCAGTGCTCAAACTTCATTTTGGTGTGGTGAAAATGGAGGCCAGAAGTTAATCCAGTATATCTTCCTCCATTTAATTTTCTGAGACACAATCTCTTACTGAACTCTAAGCCATAGGTTCTGCTAGTGTAAATCTGCCTGTTTCTGTACCCATTTCTCCTGGACCCAACACTGAGGTTACAAATACATGCCATTATACACATACCTGTACATTCTGGGGATCCAAACTCACACAAAAGGCACTTTACCAAATGAGCCTTTTACCTCTCTCTCATTTACCCCTGGGCCCACATTTCTAGTAATCTTCTTAAAGTTTCTTAGAAATTAGACCCAGAAAAAAAATCACCCCTTTAAAGGAATACTCAAGGAGATTTTATGTAGGAAGTCATAATTTTATAAAACTAGTTCATCTCATTTGTGCATTGTGCCATGCCTTACATGTTGTAATCAACCATATAAAGTTAAGACTCACCACCTAACATCTGTAAACCCAAGTAAATGCCTAACTGACTAGTTTTAGTTCTCCTTTCTATAACACAGGCAAGAGTCCTTTGCTACAAAGAATACCCTAAGAAATGAAACTATCTGAAAGCAAACAGTGTACTCCTATCCATAGGAAGACTCATTCTTTCCCTCTTAAATAAACATTCATAAGCAAACCAAAGTTGTCTCACTATTTTTCGTAATACTCAAGCTAGTGTTCACTTGTACATACCATTTTGCTGGAGACTGCAGAGCTGTATGCTAACACTAAAGTTTTTACAGAGGTACCAACATATGGCAGAACATTATGAATTAAGCCATGGAGTAAACGTTTTTCCATTTGTGCAATGCTGATAGCAACCGATTCCTCTGCAGACTCTTCTGTAAAATGAATTCAAACATCTAAGAACTAGATACACCAATTTTAAGTAGGCCACCAAAAGGATGCATCAAAATACTAAATATGAAATACTCTATACTACCCTCACTTTTGCAAACAATTCACTTTCCAGCAACAAGAAAAACTTCTGAATAGTCAAAGAACTGTAAAACTTACTCAAGAGAAGAAATAAATCATCTATAATTTTTTGGCTTTTTAAGTAACATAAGTTATTCTACCTAATTAAAAAGGACACAGAGCTAGATGTGAAACAACTGTATTAACCTTATCATTATGAATCTTAAGCAAAAGAAGCCGCCTTAGCTCATAAGAAGTTACACATAAACATGGCCTTTGGCCCTTAGTAATTTTTATAGAGCTTGGATGTCTATAACAAGTAATATTTCTCTAACAACAAACAAAAAAGCTACAGGTTTAGCTTGCCAGCAGATTGTCTTTACAGGATGGGTGAAGACCTGAATTTAAGCCCCAAAATTAAGGAAAAGAAATTTTCCTACAATGCCAATTTAATAAAAAGAAAACACACTGTAAGTTACACCTAAAATTTGTATCACTTTTCAGGATTCTATCTTTACTATACTTACCTAAACTCCTAACTTGAAGGTATTGAACCATAAAGCAGCTTGATATATTAAAGATTTATTTAAAATAAAATTAAATATAGTGGTTAAAAGAAAGCTATATGAAAAGAGTAATTACTAAATATTTTACTGACTTCAAGTATTTTATAAATACCTCAAATCCTTCCTTTACTTAGACAATATGTGTATCACTAAAGGTCACTTCAGCAAACATTACTCATTCTGCTACACTTTCACTCTTAATTCATTCTTTCCCCATGGTCATCCCTGTCTAGGTATGCTTTGTTTACTAAAAAACCCTACAGTTACGCACTCTACTGCCAGACACAGGGAAGAATATGACTAACGCTAACTAAAACACTATCTGCCTTTTTAAACAAATTTATAAACTCCTGAAACTATACCAAAGTGAGTTCTCAATTCATAAAAATCGGAAACACTCTCAGTACTGAAGTAATAATCATTGGAGCTCTTGCTCTCTACATATATACATCTTCCACCAGACCAGCTCATGTTAGCTTTATAAACACAAACTTCTTAAAATTTCACCTATAGATTTTTACTATTTTATGATCTTTTAAAAGTTATCTAAGGTAGAATCTAAGACACAATTTGTCTTCCTCCTGTATACTCCCAAACATCACTGTGAACCTCTATTACAGCAATTCTCATTACGTACCTCGGACCAAGACATTATATATTCTAAATTCTCCCTTGCTTCTATTTATTTAACAGTAGGGATGAATTTTTATCTACTCTCAGACCATCCCTCATATAGTACTTAATGAGGGTGGACCAAAACTGTGCAACACAATTAATTTTCACATATGAGTTATTTTTTGTAGTGTTAGAGACTAAACCTAGGGCTTTATATGTGTTATAAAAATGCGCCACCCTAAGCTACACCCACCCAAAGTCTCTCAGACACATTACCTCTTAACTCTCTAACAACCTTGAGGCAAGTGATATGACTTTACATGCCATCATCCTGTCTATCATTTCTCAACCACAGATGATTCAATAAATGCTGATGAACTGATTAATCAAAATACCCCTAAATCACATATCATAAGCTGCAAAGCACTATAATGAAGACAGTTTATTTCCACACAAAAATAGCCATCATTTTCTGATTTTGTTACTTTAATATTTAAAAAAATCAAAAGAAACCATTCTCTTTTTTAAAATACTTATAACAAGAAATTCTAAATTTACTAATTATTCCTTAAAATTCCTCAGAGAATTAGGCTTTTAAAGTCTTTAGAAAACATGAAATACATGCTTAAGGCCTAATAATTATTAACCAGAATGCTAATTATTTAACACCATGTAATAATTTTTATTCCAAGCATGAAATACCAGATTCATCTATATCGGCATCTTCATCCCATTCCTGGAAAGCACGACTTTCATCTTTCCTATTTCGCACCCACTCCTCATCAGGCTCAGTATCAAGTTCAGTGGCAGGACCACTATACCAGTCACCTACACAGTGAATGTACGAGAGGAACAAAGTCAAATTAGGTAGAAGATCATTATAATTCCTATTCACATTTGAACTTCAGGCAATGGCTATATTTAGAAACATTTGTGGTAAAAAAAAAAAAAACAAAAAAAAAAAACAAAAAAAAAAACCTACACATATATAGTCAAAGGATTCAATTTAAAACATACAAAAAGAACTATGACTATATGAGTTTAATTAATAGCACTAATTACTAACCAACAGTTTAAGTATTTCCCAGGATAATCTTTCTTTAAAACTAAAAAGAACTTGAGAAGCTTACATAGTCTGCTGTATACCTGCCATGTATCTGTTATTCTTTATAAAGGGTATAATAAAGCTTAGTATAATGAGGCTTCTAAGCATAATCTCATCTTTTAAAAGTAAAAATCATCAGTTTCTATAGTTACATTAAAATTACTAGAAGTAACCTAATCTCTTCTTCCCTGCTGTGACTTCACTTTGGGTCAAGCAATAGCCCCATTCTGAGGACAGCTAGTTTCTCTATGGTGATTGGTCAGCAATGTACAATAGGTAGAAACAGAAGACAGGAGGCACAATGAGGTAAAGCAAAATCATAAATCTAAGCTCCTACAATCACAGTACATGTATTATATGTTCACGAAGATATAGAAAATAATTATCAATTTATTAAAATTCTTAAAATTATATCTCCCTTAAGATTTCCCAACCTAGACGCCTAAGGCATCTAAGCTGGGTAGTTATTTGACATAAGTTGCTGACTGACAGATTACAAGGTACTTAATAGCAACATAGGCCTCTACTCTTTACATTAATGATTCTCACCCTTCCTAATGCTATGGCCCTTTAATATAGTTCTTCATGTTATGACCCTCCAACCATAAAATTATTTTGTTGCTACCTCAGAACTGTAATTTTGCTATTGTTATGAATCATAATATAAATATCTTATATGCAGGATATCTGATATGCAACCCCAGAGGGGTCCCAGCCCTGTAAGTTGAGAAACACTGCACTAGAAGACAGCACAGTAACCAGAATCAAGACAGGCAAATATGTCTCCAGATATCCCTGACAGGAGCAAAAACAAATATCAACAAAAGTAATTTTTAACTAAAAGCTTGGTCTAAATATGTTAAAAACAGAAAAAAAGTGAAGTTGCATAATTATGATGCAGTGGCTTCATGAAATAAGCACTATCACCTTTGATAGTATTCAAACCATTATTTCAGTTTATCTTAATTCTTAATTAAAAACAGCTGAACAAAAAATCTAATTCATTCATGTGCTTTATCCGACTTTACTCAAATTTACCATCCTACAAGTAATATTAAAAACAAATTCATACAAAACTAATAATTCTGATCACTTATAACACTAAATAAGAACAGCTTATTGCAAAACTGCCTCATCACTTGCCTCTAATTTCAGCACTAAGGAGTCTGATGCAGTAGGACAGAAATTGAGAGGAAAGATTAGGCAATAGAATAAGAACACTTTTCAAAGCACAGTGCTAGCAGAGAACGAAGGTGGATCTGGGTGAGTTCCAGACCACCAGGAATACATAGTAAGACAGTAAAATGTTGTCTTTCAAAAAAAAAAAAAAAAATAGCTACACATGTTACCAAATAAACTGTGTTTAAATAAGACTCATTAATTTAAATCAGTCAAATTTTTCTTAAGAAATATACATTTCCATTGCAAAATGCTCTATACGGGGAAATTTTGAAGATGATACTTAAAAGACACTGTTTTAATTCAGTGACAAAATAATGCAGTATGCAATAGCTATAAATATGCCATGATTGTATTACATACTCATGAGAAGTTCTCTAAACCTTTGTATGTGAAAGTAACTTCTTAGCATGATGAAACTAATGTGATTTAAAGAGCGATACATTAACCATCATGTAAAAGCTATGTTAAAGAGAAAACCGTCAGTTACTTTAAGCTATGACTGATGAAAACTGTATGTATCTCACCTTTATATTTTACAGAAACTAATTCTATGTTTAAAATATTCAAATAACATAATTATGTAACAGTTCTAAAAATCAATTATACTTATCTTAAACTTTTGCTATGAAAAATTCCAACAATTGTCATATGTACAAAGATATAGTACAATGAATTTGTGTATCTATTTTTTATCTTCAACAATTATCAACATTTTACCAGTAGTTCTTACAATCTCTGACATACTTTTCTTCATTATTCTAAGAAATAGCAGCCATTAAAAATTTTCTCACAAATACTTTACCGTGACTAGCTCTTTTAAAATGTATACTAAAACCACACCAACTATAAAATCTATTTTTTGGTCAAACCCTCAAAGTTTCCCTTCTCTGGCATTACATATTAATGGCTGTGACTATTTGCCTAAAAAGGCAGACTGAAATACTTTTTGAATAAATTCAAAGTCCCATTACCTACCTCTTGCCCAATGAACAGGGTAAAGATGTTTCCACAAAGATCCTGTTTTGGCCAGCTGAGACCACTTAGTACTGACTTGACTGCACCGACACAATTCTTGAGGATTAAGGTAACTGAAAATAGACAGCATTACCTCAGGAGGAAGATGGGATATACCTGTGCAGTGTTCTGACACTTCTGCTTCTGAAATAAAAAAAGAAAATCTTTAACAGTACGGCTCTGTGAGCAAATGCAGTAAGAAATTACAATCACAAGTAAAAGCCAGTGCCTGAAGTTAATTCCTTCTTGTTTGCAACATGTGAAAAGGAAATAACACGTATTAGAGGTAACATGGAGATGTTTAACTTGTTAAGAACCCGTAGGGTTGAACTATCATGGCCCAGATCATACTTCATCAGTGAGAGCTACAATACCGAACACAGAACTGACTTCCTCTTACAAAGGCGTCACAGAAGAAACAATACTCACTTTGTAGCATAAGCAGCATCGTTTGAAAAAGGAACCGAACAGGTTACACTGCTTTACATCAGCAAGCGTATAGTCAGCCAGATTATGAGATCTACAGAGCATTGTCAAATGACACACATGCTCACATTTTCTATTCATGCACTAAGGCTCCTGTGAGTTCTTTCCTTGTGTTCCCTCTGATTTTGACATTTCATAAAAGGTCTACAAAATCTGCTTTCTTTAATCTACAAATGCTTTAACCTATTTAAGCTATGTGCCTACTCTGTAAACAAATTTCCCTGGTGTACTAGTAAGAAATCTTTTGTTATTAAGTATTGTAGAAAGATACAACTTCCTATGACCTCATAATCTGTTAGTACTTTTCTGAAAGAAAAACGAACACAGGGTGTTAAGATAAACTGAGTTAAGTACTATTCAAGAATCAGAGATTTACCAGGCAGTAGTAGTGGCGCCTCTAATCCTAGCACTCAGGAGGCAGAAGCAGGCAGATCTCTGTGAGTTCAACAACAGCCAGAACTAACACAGAGAACCCCTGTCTCAAAAAAAAAAAAAAGGTCAAAAGAAAAATGTGTATATATATGGTTTGTCTTCAAACTACTTTAAACAGCCACTTTTAAAGTGCCAAATATTTTAAACACAGTGCAGCTATAATTTGCTTTGAAGGAGAGGGAAAATTAAATGTGTGTGATGCTTTTAAACTCCATCTTATAGTTACAATTAAACAAGACTTAACAGGCTTGGGCACGGTATCCAGGGCACAAGTTGTATTTCAAGAGCAAAGCTCATAAACTTTATGGGTTTAATCATAGCTTCAACTTGTTTTTGTTTAAACATGAATCTGACTTTAATATTGGAAAAAATACCAATTTCAAAAAGCTATATGGTATTTTACAGAACTAATATTGCCATTGCCAATCTAGAAGCAGAAATGCTACTAAGATGCCAACTACTTGTATTCTTTCATTTGTCTTTTGTCTATGTAGCCCTGGCGGGCACAGAATTTGCTATATAGACTAAGCTGGCCTCAAACTTGGAGATCTGCCTGCTTCTGAGCCTCCAAATTGCTGGGATTAAAGGTCTGTACAACCATGCCTAGAATCAACTGTTTTTTTAATATTTTAAAAAGCAAAACGATCGAGACGAATAAAATAATCAAAGTCTACTAGAAGAAATAAGCATCTATTTGATTTGCACTTCTTGTACGAATTCTCAATATGACTGAAGTTTTGCTTTGCTTCTCTCTCACACCTACTACCCTGAACATTACTGGAGATAAACTGAGAGAATGATAAACATCAGAGGATAAAGATAAAATTGTAAATGTTCCTTTCCTTAAATCACAATAAATTAATCCTAAGTTCCATTTGTGCAGGAACAAAAGTGCACCTAACCTAGCAAACACTATGGCTGTTAAGTTTGTAGATCATCGACCATTCTCCATGGACATGAATGACACGGTTGATCCCTGGAATGAACACTGTTGACTACGAACCATGGCTCACTGCTGCTGCCTAGCATTTGGACATTTGGAAAGTTTTATATTTTCTATTCAGCATGTAAGCTAGGCCCACAGAAAAAGGGTAAAAATTCAAATTGAAATGTACAAATTACTTTCATGCCATTAGAAAGCCCAAAATTTCTGTGTTAAGCCTAAGTCAAGGACAATGTTTATAAATTAACTGACTTTAAAAACTGAAAAAAATACACAAAATAAAACATGCTACTATGAGGCTGGAGCAATGGCCCAGAGGTTAAGAACACTAGCAGTTCTCCCTGAGAATCCAAGTTCCATTCACAGGATCTACATGGTAGCATACAATCCACTGTAACTCCCTCCAGTCCTGGAGGTTCTGATACCTTCTTCTGGCATATACAAGACTGGATGCAAATGGTACATAGATACACACACAAGCAAAACACCCATATACATACAGTAAAAATAAAGAAAAAGCCTTTTGTTTATAGTGACAGAAAAAAAAAATCTGTCACTATAATCAAAGGAGCTCAGAGAGCGGGCTGATCCTGTAATACTACTCTAAACATAGCAGTCCTAAATGTTCACTGGTCAGAACAGTACTCATTTCATACCTACAAATTCACTCAACAAACACCACACTACATGTGACCCAACCCTCGATGGAAGAACATTATAAACACTAAATTCCACTAAATAAAAACTACTGTCTTCAATTATAGCTTTATGTGAAAATGGTTTAAACTGACCAGAGTATGATCCTGACCTAAATCATTCCTCAAACAGAATCTATAACAAAATGTCAACAGCACTGACTAATAAACTGTTCTATCAAAAGCAGGTGACTCTTACCTGTATCTGACTTTTCATCCACAGAGTATTTGAGGACTTTCTGTCGTTCTTCAGCTTGGTTCCACAAACTGAGGCCTCTGAGGAGCTCTGCTGTGTCCTTCTGCGAGCAGTGCTGTGCAATCACTTTCTTTTTGATATCTTTAAGCTCTTCATAGGTAAAATATTCCATTAACATGGGCTGAAAAACCTAAATGAAAAAGTATTCATAGGAAAAAATTTTCAATTTACTTTACCCAAAACCCTTTACGCAGTTTTAGCTTAAACTAAGTATTATGAACATACATTTCAAAGACATAAAAATTGTAGTTATTACTACTAAATAATCAAAACTCTTTTTAAAGAACATAGCATAAAGTATCTTTCTCTATGACTTTTTAAGCCTCCATAAATTTTTACAGAACAGGAAGGTTTTCCTGTACTAAGCTTGTTAAACAGTCAATCATTTAGTTTATTGTTAAGACATTTAGCCCAGTATCTGCCTGTGGTGGTTTGAGAAAGACATATTAATGGCTCACATATTTGAATGCTTAGTCATCAGGGAGGTACATTATTTGAGAAGGATTAGGAGGTATGGTCTTGTTGGAGAAGGTGTGTGTGTGGGTGAACTTTAAGGTTTCAAAAGCCTATACCAGGCTGTTGGAGTGTGTGTGATGGGTGGATGGGTGAGGGGTGCGTTCATGCCCACCTGCCTGCCTACAGATCAGGATGTAGCTCTTAGTTACTTCTCCAGCACCATGCCTTCCTGCTCCCTGATGCCATGTTCCCTGTCATACTCACAGACTCAGCCCCTGAAAGTGAAGGCAAGCCCCCGATTAAATGAATTTCTCTTATAAGAGTTGTTTTGGTTATAGTGTCTCTTCACAGCAACAGAACAATGACTAAGACACTGCCTTCAGGTAGGTACTGAGTAACTGAATAATTCTACCAGAATAGGGAGAAGTACAGGGAGGGGAACCGTAACCAGGATATATGAGAGAAAAAAAAATTAAAAAAAAAAAAAAAAAAAAAAAGACTGTTACCTTGGTTTCAGCACTGGCTGCATGACAATGTAAAGAATAATATCAAGTACCAAAGAAAGAGCACCAAGGCAAAGCTGCCTATTCCAGGAAGAGTTTTCAAAGTAGCCTACACTACATTTTAATATCAAGGCATTATAAGATGAAGCCCTAATTGCAAACCACAACAATAAATGATTTACAACTAAAAGAGAGTATCCATAGGCCAACAATGTGGCTTAGTGGGTAAGAATATTTGCTCCCAAGAAAGATGACCTGAGTTCAATTCCCAGAACCCATGGTGGAAGGAGACAATTCCCAAAAGCGCAATGTTTTGGCTTTGTTTTTCAAAGTAGAACTGGAAAGATGGCTAGGCAGTTAAGGCTACTTGTTGCTACTGCAAAGGGCCTGGGGTTGGCTTCTAGCGCCCATATGGTGACTCACAAGCATCTGGGACTTCACTCCAGAAAATCAGATGTTGTCCTTTGGCACAAACTGCACATGCAAACATGCAGAGAAAACATTCATACATGTAAAATAAAAATAGATCTTTAAAAGAAAAAAAAAAGCAGAAGTATTCAGTCCTCATAGGCTAGTCTCTCTGTATCTTACATTGGATACTTAACCATCCTTTATTACTGAAAGAAGGCAAAGTGTTTTGTAGTATGTTTAATGATATGCTAATGCATGAGAAATTATGTGAGGCACATCAGTGATAAATTTAAAGTCACTATTAATTACTCAAATCCACTCATGAAAAAAAAAAACACTAAAAACTCTTTAAACATGGCATACAGAAAATATTTAAAGACAGAATCTTCTAAAAATTCTGAAAAATTAGTGACAATCATGAAAATATATCATAGTGCCATGACACATAAATATATATGTTTATTTCTTAAGTAAATAAAATCATTCATTCAGTAAAGTAGCAACCTTTCTTAAAAAAAAAAATAAAATAAAGCTATGCTTTTTATAATTCCACTGGATTTCATTCCTGTTCCCAAGAAATAACAGCTGATTCTATCAACAGAACATTTTCTTCTTATGCATTATTTTGAGGAACTTAAGGCAAAATAGTATTTTCTGTTAAATTATGAATATAAATCACAACAAAGAAAAGCACTGCTTACCTCTTCTTCCTCTTTCATGTGAGGAAGAAAGTCTCTTGTAAAAGCCTCCAATCTCTCTTTCAGCTGTTTTGCATAATTTAACTGCTCATACTCATTCTAGAAACAAAGAGTAATACACATTTAGCAGGAATTGGAGACATGTACCTTTAATGCCAGAACTCTGGAGGCAGGAACAAATGGTTCTCTAAGTTTGAGGCCAGCTTAGCCTACATAGCAAGTTCCAGACCAGCCAGGGATACACCGTAGGACCCTGCCTCAAATATATATAGTTTTGCTTCATAGTAATGTTGTACAAAGATTTGTTTCATTATATACTGCTTGATCACAGGAAGTTCATTTACTTTTCTTTTAGCATAAAGATGTCCTTGGAGCTAGGGTGCAGCTCAGTGCTGGAGTACTTGTTAATGTGTCGGACACTCTACACTCAGCCTCGGCACACCACCTCCTACTCATAGCTCTGAAAACAACAAGCTCTCAATTCCTCACTAACTCCAATCCTGGTTTTTAAATTTTATTAAAATGTAGCAAATATATTTTAAAATATACTATAAATATACTATAAAGTTTTTATAATGTATTTTATGTTATCCTAACAGGCCATATTTATTAATATCAACATTTCTAAAGGCAAGGAACTCAAACTTTAAATCATTCTAATTCTGGACACCTCTAAGAGCCAAACATTTCTTTCACATATGAATTAAAATCACACCTCTCTGTAATTTATCCATCTTTTCCAATGTAAAAATATAGGGAACATTCAAAACAATGAAATATTTAAAAACTATGATACTGTGGTGATCTGAATGAGAATGTTCTCCAAAGGCTCTGGTATCCGAGTTTTGAACCCACTTAGTAGCACTGTCAGGGAGACTTAGGAAATGTGGTCTTGCTGAAAGAAGTATGTCACTGGAGGCAGACTTCAGGAGATTAAAAATTCTCATCGTTTCTTGTTCACTTCAAGCTCAGTCTACTTCCTGTTTCCTGTTTGTGGTTTAAAGATTTGAGTACTGAGCTCTCAGCTCCAAACACCATACCTGCCAGCTAACACACACACACAGACACGGGGAAGAAGGCATATTATAGACTCATCCATCTGGAACTGTAAGATCTAAATAAACCCTTCTAAGTTTTCTTGGTCATGGTGTTTTATTACAGCAATTAAAAAAGTAACTGAGACAAGTACTAATTTATCTTTGCCCTGGCCTGTTTTTCCTGTTAGACAATTTATTCAATTTACTTTCCAATACTCAGTTCACTGCTGAACTCTGCTGACATTTTTACATATCCTTTAAACACATCCAAACGTACAGCTTCCAATTCCACTTATATGCTAATAATTATCAAATCTGCTTTTCACACTACTTCACTCTTTCGGTTCTTCAAATCCACCAACACCTTCTTCTCCTATTAATAACGTGCACTCGTATTACTAAGTAGTTTAGGATAAGCCTTAACCCCTGGCCCTCTTCCACATACAAAGTCCAACACAACTTTCACTCGTTTCCTTCTCTCTTTTCCTATACCACTCTGTATAATCCCAGTATTCCACTAGTCTTAGGTCATACATAATTGTCAAGTATGTCCCTTTCCCTGTATTTTCAACAACCACTATTTTGGCTCAGAAATTACTGACTACGTAATATATGAGTATGACACAAAACACCAAAAGTACAAAGGAACATTCAATAAAAAAAGCAAATCTCCTTTTTCTTATACCCAGTATTCTTCCCTCTACTAATCAATCAACTCTCCTCTGGATATCTACACAGTGTTTTTCCTATGGTAGAAACTAATTTCTTAATAATGATCTTCAATTTGAGTGTTTTCTGTCCTTTAAAATTAATCTTCCCTCTTACTGAATCACTTTTCTAAAGCAAAGTGTCTAAGTAAAGGGTATATGGTAGCTTGATGGAGTAATAACTTACTCCTATGATATACTGAACTGAAAGGGTTCAACTACGATTAATTTTCAAATATTGTATAAGACAAATATAATTAGGAAATATACATGCATCACTATTCTAAACTATACTCACAAATGCATCTCATTTTCTTTTTCAATATTTTTTGTATCTTTTGTTTATGAGATAAAATCTCACTATGTACCCTGGGCTGGACTTGAACTAACTAGTGACCCTCCCGACTATTGGAATCTCAAGTAAGCACCACCGTTCATGACATACAACTGAAATTGTCTTCTTTAACAATTCAGTTTCCTACAACAGGGAAAAATAAAATGCAGTAAACACTATAGCTGCCATTTAGGTTTTTTTTCCACTGCTACAGACTAAAGTCAAGGCCTTGCTCATGCTAGGCAAGAATTCTACCAATGAATTACATTTTCCACCTTCAATTCTATTTTGTTAGTCTTATTCTGTTTGAAAACAGGTCTCCCTGTATAGCCCCGGCTGGCCTAGAACTCACTATGTAGACCAGGCTGACCTTGACTCACAAAGATTCCCCATCTTCTGCCTCCAGAATGCTAGGATTTAATTCCCTGGCCTATTTTCAGCAAAAATCCTGTGGAGTTGATTTGACAAGAATCCTCCTGGTCCTGATGTTTTCTCTTAAGTGATTATCTGTCTGCTGGCTCTTTCCTTGCTTCCCGGCCCTTAACTTCTACATTTTCTTACATTCAGAATTGAGTTCTATCTCTCCACCTTGCTATAAGCCTCCACTGTAACCACTCCTCATCAACAGCCTTCCTAGCCATCTCATATAAATCTTTCCATAAATATCACTTATTAAAGTTGCTAATAAAAATTACAGTATCATTACAGATCAATTTTTGCCACTTACCTTAACATTCTTCAGTCCCTTTTCAAAGAGACTGAGCATCTCAGAGAGCTGATTGTCAGAATGCACATTATAAATGGTCTGACTGCGTTGCTGAAGTAAACCAATAATGTATTCATTTTCAATTTGTTCATGCATTTTAAACTCCTTGAAAGTAGCATATAAAGACTGGAGAAGAGCACGGAAGTCATTGTTGTTGGAAAAGTTGGTTTTAGAAAGCTGAATAAAAATTTAAAAAGACATAGTTAATAGATGTAAACATAAGATAATGTAACAAGAAACATTCAAATATACACCTAAATGTTTGTTCATAAGAAGATATTTCCTTTATGATTACATTAAAGTATAAGCAAAGGAAATTCATAAAATAACAACATAGTTGTAAAATTCAAAAGTACCCTAGACCAGGAAGCTGAGGGTTGCATTCTCAAGTATTTGGTGATACAGAAAAGGGGGTGAGAGAAAATCACATAAATAAAGACTACCAGACCCAGCTCCCTCCGAGCCTGAAATGCCATTACTCTCTGTGTGTCATAAAGAGAAGCAGATACAGCAAAGGCACATACATTACAAGAAGCTTGGAATAATGTGGCTTCTTTTCCTTTGTTCAAAATGTTCTTAATGCTATTACACTGCTTCTACAGTTTAAACACTGGAAAACACTGTTTTTTGAGACAGGGTTTTATTATAGCCCTGGTTAACATGAAACTCACTATGTAGAACAGGCTAGTCTCAAACCAACAAAGATCCACCCCAAGAGCTTCGAATAAAGGCATGAGCCACTACACCCACAGAAGAGGTACATTTTTAAAAAAAACTGGCATAAATATGTAACACCTTAAGTGTGCCATCATTTTTAACTGTGGCATTCAATGGAAGGAAAATGAACATTCTACTGTAACTCTAATATTTCACACTTAATACAAAGTTAAATTCTATTATTTAAAACACACATCAAGAAATGTTTCAAATTTTAAAGTAAGCCAAGCACATTGAGATATATGCCTATAATCCCGGAATTGTGGAGGCAGAGGCAGGTGGGTCTCTGTGAGTTCAAGGCCAACCCACTCTAAATAGAAAGTTCCAGGATAACCAGGGCTACAGAGAGAGACTCTGCATAAATAAATAAATGAATAAATACATTCAAAGTGATAGTCAAACCTTCCATTATCTATATTCTATCATTATCTAACATCACTTTAAATGGGCAACAATTAGGTTAAATACAACAGGTAGAAAACTTAACAACAAATGCTAAGTGCTGCTAACACTAAACCTTTCCTAAAGAAGAGTGCACTCTAAGCTGCTTTACTGGTCTTTCACAGCAAGAATGTGGTGTGATGGCAAACACTCAAAGTGAGTAAAGCCATTCTCCCCAGTACAGAATTAACTATCTTCTTCAGATGGCAGCGTGGATCAGCAGTAGGATCACAGAGTTCTACAGATTCAAATTCCCTAAGGGAACCAGCTCTATCATTTATTTAGCTAGGTAACTTTTGTCTCTCAATGTCTTTTTTTTTCTGCTTGATGCTAACTGGGAACAAAATGCCTATCATCTTTTAAAAATTAAATATTCATTTTTATAAATTCAGATACTTTTTGTTCTATTCCAATAGTCAGTGAGTAGCTATGATAAGCCAGATAGTTCCTGGTACAGGGGAACAAAATAAGAATCTCTGCCTCCACAGAGCTGACACTCTACAGAAGAGAAGATAATGAATAAGTCAACCATACTACGTTAGTCAATCATTTATAACTGGGGTTGGCAACATTTTATAGAGTTAAACAGTAAATATTTCCATTTTCCCAAGGTATAGGCCTGTGTCAACTACTTAACTCTGCTGCTACACCTAAAAGAAACCATACATGATATGTAAGTCAACGACTGTTATATTATTTCTATAAAACTTTATATTCAAGGACAATGAAATTTAAAGGCTAATTTTCACATGTCAAAATATTCTTTTGTTTGCAACTATGAAACAATGTAAAAGTAACACTTAGCTCCTTTCCATATTAAAAACAGTATGTATGATAGAGTTGATGAAATTCTCACTTCAGATTTTAAGAATGTTCAGGTATACCACACCAGATTAAAACAAGCTTCATTAGTGTCTATTAGATACAAACAGTATCATGGGTAATTTTGCTTAAGTTGAAGGGAGGTGCTAGGGAGGGCTTTAAAAAGCCTTAATATAAGAGGCTAGTGATATGATCAGCAATAAAAAGCCCCCCTAACAAGCACTAGGCAATAGGTTTATTCTCAACCTCAGGAGGGGGGAAAAAAAACTAAGTAGACATATGATATAAAAGTACTAACCGTCAAACTTTTAATACCCAAAGGTATACAATACACTCATGAGTTAAGAAAACTGTTAGAGCTAACAACTCTGTATTTGAAAGTTACTACCAGAGTAGATGTAAGATGTGTTTTTCTTCTATCCACCTATACACAAACTATAAATATGTTAATGGATGGGTTAATCAATTATATTTGGGCAATTATTAAACATTGCAAATGTATACCATACCACTGTACATCTTGAATATATATACACAACTTTATCAACTATACCTTAAAGCTGGAAAAAAAATAATTCAGATTTGAAAAGTGCTTTCTGGAGAGAAAAAATGCTTATAGAACAGGTGAAGAAAATGGTTTCATTTGTATGAAATCCTTTCTATTTGTTGCCCTGATAAAATGAGTGAATAAGGCCAAAAACAGAGAAGAGAAAAGGGAAAACAGGTTCTTAAGCTATGATCCACATCAACTTTTGTCCATGTAAAAATAATTTTAATCTGGTACCAAAAGCTAGTGGATTTAAAGGTTAAAAGCATTTCCATGCCAAAACTCAGTGGTAGAGCACTAAGCATGAATAAGTACCACAAAATAAAAACAAACATAAACCAAAAAATGCTAGGTCACACACAGCATAAGTCTTCACATAACTATGCAATAATGGAGATTTAGCTTTTGTAGCTAATTTATGTCATAGATAAAATGTCTATCCCACACAGAAAGCTATCTTTTTGGACCCAAGACAGTAACTGGTCAGAATAATTGTTCAACAACAAAGATCTCACTGTAAGGAACACTGTCCCCCAGGAGATAAAAGGGGAGGTCTGGGAACAATTTAGTTTGTCACCAATAGAGAAGTGCTTCTGACACAGGGTAGGTATGAGCCAAGAACATGCTAAACACTTTACAATGTAAAGAACAGCCCCCACAACAAACTATGTAGCCCAAAATGTCAACAGTGCTTCAGCTGAGAAATGCTGCTCCAGGCCAAGTGTTTTCCAAATATTGTTTACTACAAAGAACCTCAGTAGTCGCTTCTATATGAAATATAATGAAACAATGCAGTGAAATCCAGACAGAGAACAGATACTTCAAAGGAAACTCTGGAGAAATGATCTCCCTCTGTACTCTGGGATATATCTACATTTCCACTCTCCTTTTCTAATGTTATTTCTGATGCACAAAGTTGACTGATGACCTACTAGTGGGTCATAAGATCTACTGTGAAAAACAATGCTCTGCGGTAAAATGAAAGCTCACTAGTAGCCTGCACAATTATATATTCTGGTGCCACCACATTCAAGAAAGAGCCTACATATAACAAGGCACAACATCAGTGCAACAACAAAATGGTGGTTTTCACATGAAAATGCATAACTTTCTGTCTCAAGATACTGTACAGACTAGCTAGAAAGGCTGGCCTTAAAACTGATTGCCAAAAATAACTGTAACATAAAGCCAGTAATTTAAAAAATAGGTACAAAAATGAACAGCAGGAATCCAAATATTACCACCCCAGATGCATTTTTATCCAATTATCCAGCTCATACTTTCAGTAAATCAGAGATACACAAGCTCTGGCTAAATTTACATACCTACAAATGAACTGTTTCTCATTAAGAGTTAGTAATAAGCAACAAGTGAGTTAAGGCTAAAAAACATGGGTTTCAGAGGGAGAAAAAAAATCTAGGATTAAAATTCGGGCTCTAATTGCCAAGTGAGCTGGGTAACTTATTTAACCACTAAGACTATTTCCTCACTTTTAAATGAGGGATAACACTTGTCTTACAAAGCTCTTGTAAGGATTACAGAAATAATGTCAGTATGTAGTAAGAATCCATTAACCCCCCCTTTCCTTCCTCTCAGCTCAAGATTCACTATTACGTCCACTAAGTCAATCTTCCCAAATGCCAATACAGGTATGGAAGAAAATGGGGGGAGGAAGGCAGGGGGAAGAATCCGACCGTAAAGCTACATTCAAGTTTCAGAAAGTAATCTATTCAATTTTGCGTTTACTTTCTTCTTAGTTTTAGTTATAAAATATCCTTATTGATAAATGATAAAAGTAGATGGTACTTTTAATATCCTTGCTTGAAAAACTTAGGCACCCTCTAACTGCTTTTACTATTAGTATTTTTAGGTGAGGGTGGTGTTTTGTCTGTATGAATTTCTATGCACAATATGCATATCTGATGCTAATAAAAGAAGAGAACATCAGATTCCCTAGAGCTGGAGTTACACACTATTGTGAACTAGCATGTTGGATCTATATATAGCGCACGTGTGTGTGTGTGTGTGTGTGTGTGTGTGTGTGTGTGTGTGCGTGCGTGTCTGTGTCTGGGATCTCTATAGGAACCAGATAACTGTTCTCAGAAATCAATTCAGAGACACTCCCAATGCTTGCTGTAGACCTGACCGTGTGTGTACCTTCTTCCGTTTGCTCCCACTGCACTTTTTGGATTTCTGTATTAGCACAGATAGTAGATACGAAACTGTGGACGCCTGAGGAACAGCAATCATGTCTCACAGTGACAACAGAAACTACTACAGAGCAGACAGAAAAAACTAATGGAAATAAGTTTTCAGAATTGAAGGGAATACTAAAAATTGTGAAGAAAATGGAGCAAGGATTATCTACCACCTGGCTCAAATTTTTACTATACATATTCCAATTTGGAAGATCAGTAACTTATGAAACAAGATTCTTGGCTGTGTGTTACAAACAAATCAAAAGCTATCACAGCTTCAGATAAAAAAAATTAAACTCGGAGTCTTTAAGCTGATGTGGGTCATTATGAGTCTCTATCACTATCTTATGTAAGCTCTCACCTACCCATTCCAGGCCTATGAATCCCAGTACTAACAGAAGCAAACGATTTTTTACTTGCTTTGTGCCAAAGGTCTGTTAACTACATAGCAGAGATAAAGAAACCTTTCCATACACCTTTTTCTGAAACAAACTAACAAAATCAATGAGACAAAAATACCAAGACAAAACAAAACATACACACAAACAAAAAACTATGGAGTCTGTCTTGTGTTGGCCAACTACTCCTGGGCATGGGGCGTGTAGCTGATATGCCCAGTGACAATCCATTAGAGAAAACTTATCAGTTATAAACTGCTAGATTAAGGCTGGGACTCTGAATCCACTATCCCTTCTCTATGCTTGTATTTTGTCTGGTTAACCTTTTTATATGAGAAAATCTACAGGCAATACATTAAACTGTTATTTAGCAATAGTTAACATAATCTGTAACCGCTTAAGAATAACTCATTGCTCAAATCATAGAAAAACTAATCTGATGCTCCTAAAGAAATCACTTTTTAAATATACTGTGCTTTACAAGTTCGATACTGGGAATAAAATGGAGATCCTTATAGTTTCTGGACATTCTTAAAATTTAGAATACTGTGAAATAACATACTTTGTAGCTTTTTTAGTTTTAATCAAAAACTAGTTGTCTTCTGCAGTTTTACTGGAGGTTACTGGATTGATAGCCTTGATCTATACAGCTAAATGAAAGACAAGGACAACAAGCCTTGAGAGGACAAACCAGTCAAAACCACTCTCAATCCTTTAAGGCTGTTCTGCCAGCACAAACATGCATTTTCCCACTTTCACTAACAAAGGACATCCAAACTACCTTTTACTGGCCATGTTAACTCCAAGAAATGATGAAGATTCCTGTGCAGTTCTCTTTTCTTTACTAAATTGCCTTGATTATAGTTAAGAAAACTGGACTTTTAGTACTCTTGATGAATATATATGATAAATCTCATTAACTATATTCAACTAATTCAGAATTAGTGACTTTTTTTTACAGTGTTAGCGATAAATCAGTGGCAATTTTGACCAAAGCCGTAGCAAATTAAAGATGCTTTATTAAATTAGTTTATGCAATAGGAAACATTTAACTACTGAGAAGAATCTTATTTGACTCATTTCTTTTAAAAGTCAACTGCAGTTTCAAAACGTATTCAAATATTCTCAAACTCAAAAAGGAGACACAAAAATGACTGTGCCCAGGGTGATGACAAACGCCTGTAATTCTTGAACTCAAGGACAACCTCTGAAATGTAGTGAGTTCTCAAGGCCAACCTGAACTAGGGTAGACACTACCTCAAAAGTAGTATCAGAACTAAGCCAAACCAAAAAATAATGACTGACTTCCTCAATATTTTAAAAAAAGACTGGGTACTACATTACAAATTCTGGTTATTTGGGAAGGTCATAATTTTCTGACAATGTGAAACATCTTAAGAAATACTAGCCTGGTGTGGTAGTTCATACCTTCAATCCCAGGCAGAGGCAGGCAGATCTCTGTGAATTCGAGGCTAGCCTGATCTATAGAGAGAGTTCCAGACACAGGAGAAACCATGCTGAAAAGAACTCAAAAACAAAACAGAAGAAAAAAAAACAGAAGTGACATAAAAAGTGCCAAGGAAAATGTGCAAATTGACAAAATTTCCTGCAAATCACCAGGGGGTCTCTGGACTACCTCTCCCCAAAACTAGCCAGAGAAAAGCCTTGGGTTCCATTAGTCCTCACTTAATTCCCCTCTTGCTTTTCGAGAAATTCCTGAAATTAAAGAATAGTGTGAGGGGGAAAAAAAAACTAAACAAACAAAAACAAAAGGTGGGGAGATTATAAAAACACAACCACTCACTAAGTGAAAAATACTGAGATTATACATATTCCTCTGCTTGAGGCTTAGCCAGTCCTTAAGCCTCCCCTGGAAAAATGGTAATCACCTTTGCTGGACCTGACTCTCACCTGAGAGCTCTCAACTGTGTTCTATGCTCAGAGTTAGAACTGAGTTAGGGTCCAGCCATCAGGATTTGAATGAGCTCGGGTTAAGTAATAAGCAACAGAGTAGGGAACCATGAGCCAATACAGTCTTGGTGTTTAAAGGTACACCTGCCTAGGGATGGGTTTGGTTTTTTGTTTTTCTTTTCCCAAAATGGAGGGAGAGAAACGGCTGTGGGGCAAGGATGCTAAGATCTGAAACTTCAAATTGGTGATCTTCTCTCGGCCTACCAGTGAAGACACTGGCTTCTTCCTTCCTAGCACCTCTCCAGATTAAAAGACAATTCTTCTTTGCTATTAATAGTGGTGCTAATTCCATGTAATCTCTGATAATTCAACTTATTTTTATGTTTAAGTAATACTTAACAGCTATTTATTTGGCTCATTTTTTACAAAACACATGTCCGCTCATAAAGACCTTCCAAACATAAACTGACAATTCAGAGTTTTAGTATCATTAGAAAAAGGTCCCCAACTCATCTTCACAAGAGTGCGTCTTCAACTTAGGCTACATCAACTAAAAGTCCAAAGTGATTTCCACAGCAACTTTTCCTAGGGCCCCTCTCATTTACTTCCAGTAAAAACTCCCAACAGAAGAACAGCTGTCTCGGAACAAAATTTACAAGGAATAAATATTCGGGAGGAATAAAACCTGGAAGAAAAAAAAGAATAACCAGAAAAGATGAGTGCAGGTCTTCCTAGTCCGTGGAGCAGGCTTGTAAACGGAACCAAACCAGTGCAAAGCTGGAAGGTAAAATAAACCTGCTCCAGTGGCTGCAAGACGCTGCCTGTGGAGTCAGAAAGCAAGTCAAGAGGTCCCGAGAGAGGATGCAGTGTTTGCAAAGCGACTTAAAGAGCCCGAAGGGGCCGGGCGAACCGTGCTGTGGTTGCGAGTAACCGCAGAAGCGGCCTGCGGACGGGGACCCGGAACCCCGCGGGCGGCCGAGCCGAACGGCCGGGAGCACCCCTCACCCCTGCACAGGTCACTCCCGCGAGCGCCCGTCCCTGGCCACGGCCGGCGCAGGCTCCCAGGGCCCTGGTGAGAAGGTTGGGGAGCCGCGCGGGTGACGGAGCCACCGCGGCGCCAACGCGGGGGCTGCGGGAGGCGCGCAGGCCAGGCCTCCCGGAACCCACCCGCTCCTCCGCGCCGCCCTCCGCCCCGCGCTCCTTTACCTTGTCGCAGTAGCGCCCCACCAGCTGCTTCATCCGCCAGTGCGGGGCGGTGAAGACGTCCACTTCATCGGGGAAGGGCGCCATCGCCACTGCCTCAGCGTCCGCCTCAGCAGCCGCGGCCGCCGCCTCTCCATAGACACCCTCGCCGCGGGGCAGAGGCGGCGCGCCCCCCTGCGCATGCGCCCGCCCCGTCGGCGCGCGCGCCCGGGCGGCTCCCGCGGGCCGTGACGCGGGGGCGCGCGTGCCGCCGCCATGCGGTGCAGCAGCCCACGTGACCGGCGCGCACTGAGGCGCACAGCTCCCTCCTCGGGTGTACTTGGTCGTTCCTGGTCCCCTGAGTTTCATCTCCTAAAACTGCACTGTCCCAGGGCGGGGGACTTCAAGGGCGCTTCTCTTTGCGTCTGGCCTTCAGGCGACCTCCATGGTCAGATCGAGCCTGTGTGTGTTCCAGACTGGTTGACCGTGCACGCGCCAAGCTCAGCCGCCTTTGCTCCTTCAGGGTTTGCTAGGCCCGGGATGCTGGCTCTGGGCCTAACTAACATGGCCTCTTCCCTGCGGCAGAGAGCTGGCTACCTGGCAGCCCCTCCTCACCCACCGGCGCAGAGCAGGGTGGAATGATGGCCATGGGGAACTGGATACACCAGAGGGAGGACAGACGCCTCAGACCGGGAACAACAGTCCCAGAGCGGCCACATGAGCCTGCTGGGGGAAGGGCGAGCCATCATGGCTGTCTAATAGGGAGAGAGCCTTAGCACAAATCCCGCCATTTTAAGCCGAAGAGGCTCAGACAGGAAGAAAGGGCCATAAATGAGGTCACTGCCCAGAGAAAGGCAAGTACATGTCACCTGTCCTTATCTAAGCCCTCCGGTAGACTTTTCCCAATTATCAGAGGCAGCTCTCACCCGTGGCTTTAGAAATCATGAAGAAATGGGAGAAACAAGGGCAAGGCTGAGAACCTGGGAAGGGTGTGTCGTTTTTCTCAACAGCCATAAATTTCTGAGCAGTAAGCAGAAGATACGTTGTATTCACCTTTGTATTTCCTACCACTAATGGTTAAAAGGTTAAAAGGAATCAGACTCTCAAAAATTGGATAGAAAGATACTTCTATTAGTGCATCTAGTTCTAGTTGTTACCTTTTGATGTTAACACGCAAGTTGAACAGGAAAAACAGACTCTGGAGATGAAACTTAGGTTCCTGGTTTCACCAAACTCTAGTTGTACTTAAGCTTTGGGAAGCTACCTGACTTCTGTGTTCTGACTGCAGTATTCTCATATGTAAAATGGGGTGAGGGGAATAAATACCCACTTCACAAGACTTTAAGAAAAACAGAGTCCGTGTATATTTGAAGTGCTAATAGGAATACCTCATCATGAATACTCCCTGTAAACAATGTTAGAAAAAATAACTAGGACACAGGAAAAGACATTGCCCAGGGTTTCACTAATCAGTACATGAAAGTTCTAGCCAAATGAATCTAGATCTGAAGATATGTTTGCTCCTGTGTGTTTCATTAGGATGGCTAGAGAAACAGGAGGGGGAAAAGGAAAAGAAAACAAACAAACAAAAACCAGCTTACAGAATTGATAAGGCCTTGACTGATTTCTCCCTCTCCACCCCATTCTTCTCCTTTTCTCTGTTCCTCTTTCCCCCTTGTTTTCTCTGTTGTTTCAGTAGGGCTTTGCCTCTATATCTTTAATAATTCTCAAAAGACGTTTGCTAACCCTTATTTCTTATGCTGATCTTTCACTGTAGCCATCTTGGAATGTACAATCAGCCTTCCATGTACCAGGTATGTAGAGCTAGTGAGGAGATCATTCCCAGTAGCTTGAACAAGAACATCGGAATAAAGACAGGATGAGGGAAGCACTCAGCATCCTTGTCATTTTCTCAGTTTAACTGTGAATACATCATACTGTGTGTCTCATTCACGTATTTGTGTCCCTGTTGTTTGCTAGCACATCCCTAGAACAGAATACATTTAGTAGGTGTATAACAACAAAAATAGTCACCTATGAACTGTATTTCACTAGAACTCGGATTAGAAGGTCTGCAGTCCACTAAGGAAAAATAACAGCTACTTTGGAATTTGGCTATTTCGAGGAATTTATTTCAAGGGACTAAAATAAAAGAAATAAGTGATTTAAAAACTAAGGCCTGTGAGTCATTGGCCCTCTCAAGGAAGCTGTTACGATTATCCCCATGGGCTGAGTAAAGATCAATTAATCATCTGGATATAGATATGACTAATTCATGTTGAACTTTAGCCTGAGAGACAAGGCGGATTAGTGTTATTCGGTCACTATAAGTTCCTACAACCACAACAGATTTGAGTTGCTATGAAAGTCCAGTCTAGCAGCTTACTCATCTACCTGTGACCTCTTTCTGTGACCTTTGTAGGTATGACAACAGAAACTCTAACAGACCACCTATCCACTTACCCCAACAAAGGGACTGGGTAATATAAGTGCAGTGAAAAAGCCACACCCTTGGATTGGTAGCTGTTATCTTTGTTCACTCACATTCTTATAGGAAACAAACAGGAAGTGGGGAAGGCGTCAAATTGTTCTCTGGAAAACTGAAAACACACTGACAGAAGGCATTTCCTGGAATTTCCCAACAGTATTTGTGAAGGCTTGAGGAAGAATTACTAGTCAGAATCAGCCAATTCTAAGGCTTTACTTGAGTATATGACCTAGTACTGTTCCCAACAGAGGGTTGATTTTGAAAAGAAGCACTGAAAAACAAGGTTGCCATTACAAAACAGAATCACAGTCTCAGAGCAGTATCAGAATTTATCATCACCATTAGGTTAAATAAATAAAAATAAATAAATAAATAAATAAATAAATAAATAGCTTAAAATAAAGGAAAAGAAAGCTAATCAGGGCTAGAGAGCAGTGAAGAACACTGGCTACATCTCCAGAAGATCTGGGTTAAACTTCCACCATCACTTGGTGGCTCATCTGACCTTCATGGGCATCAGACATGCATATGATAGACAGACATACATGTAGACAAAACACTCATATACATAAGTAATAACTTTTTAGTAGCCAGTCAACATCTGTTACAATGAGGTAAGTCGACTTAGGAGTACACCTTTAGAAAGAATGATGGCACTGATGGAAGAAAATCTAGCTGAAATGCAAGGCCAAATACTCTTGGGTTTTTCCCTCATTTTTATATGCAAATATACCTCAATGGCACATGTATGCATACACACACACACATACACACACACACACACACACACACACACACACACACACACAAAGAGACAGAGGGACAGAGAGATCACCCAAGCATTCACTTCCTTTATTTTAATGAACAAATACTAAAATTTTATTGAACAAATATCTCCTCTGGTTCTTACTATACAAGTAAAGACATGCTGCTGTATACATTTGTTACTAGGACTATCATAACACCACATCCTGGATGACTTAACAGAAATTTTTTTTCCCCATGGTTCTGAGGGCCAGAAGTCCAAGGTTTGATTTCTTCTGAAGCCTCCTTTTTGGTTTTCATGTGGCTAATTTTCAAACTGTCTACACACAGCCTTTCTCTATAAAAGTACATGAGGCCTAGACAGAGGAAGTGGATCTATGGGTGCTGGGCCTTGAGGCTAATAGCTTGCCCTCATTTCCTGTGTTGTCTCTTCCTACTGGTCTGTGGAGCAGCTTTGAGTGCTCCAGCCACGTGCCTTTCCCACCATGATGAACTGACTCTACTCTCAAACAGTAAGCCAAACTCTTCTTCCCTTATGTTGTTTCTCGTTAGATATTTGGTAATATCAACAAGAAAGCAACAAATACGGTAGGTAATGCCTGAGCTATGCTAATCGCTGAGACCCATCCTTCCTCACAGACATCAAAGACTGAGGGCAAGTGTCTCACCTTCCTGACACCCAAGTATCTCAATTTGTCACTGGGAAAGCACTCTCAGTTTTTTAGACCAAGCCCTATAAGATAAACATAAGGCACACTATCTTTGTGAGTTCTCCCTAAATACCTGATATAGGTACCAGATTGCTTTAAGGTCCAAGTCACTGTCAGAAGTCTGAGGACATGTAACTTTAATTTTTTCAAAAACTACTTTTAATAATGATTCTTAAATGTTTTAACCTCCCATTTAGTCCACCACCCACCAGAAGTAGTGGGAAATAAAAGATACGGGGGTAGTGACCTGGTTCTTTGGAGCAATTGCCGTCTGTGTCGTCTGGAAATTGAGAGTTCAATTCACAGGTCAGCAGCTGCAGCTTGATCCACTCCCAAACACTTCATGGATACACCAGCAGTCCAGTTCCATAGAGTTGGGATAGCAGCCATGAATCAGCAGCTGTAGCACTACCTAGCAGAGACAGCTAGGCCTCAGCTTCAGCACAAGTCAGCAGGAGGAACCAGTAGGAACACCAGGAGAAGTTCTCAGCAGTGCCTCTCTCATCGAAGGGAAGCTCAGCGAAGCCTTGAGAACCACAAGGGTTGCACAGCTAGCTCTATGAGCAAGCCAAACTCACCTCTGTCACTGTCCATCAAGTCCTATTTATACTTCCTCCAAACATCACTTCTCCAAGGGTCTTGCCTCAGCATGTTTGTCTGTCTCAGCTGACATCACTCGGCCAATCAACTCAAGACCCTGGAAGCAACAAGAAACTACAACACACAACCAGAAGGGTTTTTTTGTTTTTGGTTTTTTGGGTTTTTTTTTGGTGCATTTCTCTCTGTGGAGTCCCTACAAATGCAGCTCAACTACACAATATATGTGTTGTTAGCCAAGAATCCTTCATCACATGTCCTTTCATGTGCTCGCTTGCTTTAGCAAAACATCCTTTTACCTGTGTCTGCTTCAGCTAAATGTTCCTTCATGTGTTTGCCCCAGCAAAACATCATCCAACCAACTTTCCAAAGAACCCTTAAGTTTCCACTTAAGGGCCATGTCTCACCTTGGACATTTTCCTAATTGGGCTCCTCTTTTGTATACAGCAATAGTCTTTCAGAATTTCAAGTTTGCATTTGCTGTGATTTACCTAAGTATCCTTCAAAGCCCGTGTGTTAAAGGTGTGAGCCCCAGTTCATAGTGCATTGGAGAAGTTGTAGAACCTTTAAAAAGTAGACACTAGTAAGGGTTCATCCAGTCATCTGGGGGATGTAATCTTAAAGTGGATATAAGAACTTTGGCTCCTTTCAAGTTCCTGCCATGAGCTGAGTAGTTTTGCCACCCACTACCACCATGGTTACAGCAACAGAGAGCTGACTGATGAAGCATATCTGCAGCACATGGTTCCCTTCTTATATGAAGGCTATGAAGCCCATCAAATTGAAAAATGGGTACTACATTATGTGCCCTTTTTTGAAGGTGTGGGAATCTGTTACCCAGAGGTAGCTCACTACTGATACTCAGTACATGAGAAATAGTTGGACATATTCAAAGGCATGAAATGAGAAACCCCAGAAGAGAAGGAATGGGGGGGGGATAAATTTGCTAGAAATAAAAAGAGGAGGAGGAGCCAGTGAGGTGACTCATCAGGTAAAGGAACTTACCATCGACTAGACCTGAGCAGAGTTTGACTGCTAGGAAAAACTTGTCGCCTGAAAGCTATCCTCTGACCTCCACAATATGGCATGCACATTCACACATGTAGTGGGATATTCCTTCCCCAACCCCTTTTTTGCAATAAAGCTCGGTAATTTGGGAGGAGCTAACGTGGGAGGAGCGAAGTGTGGGAAGGAGAAGAAAAAAGAGGGGAGAGAATGATGGAGACTGGCAACAATGGAGGAGGACGAATTGGTCGGGAGCAGTCCTGGGTAACAAATTTATATCTAAAGGTTAGGTGTTGGGTAACAACTCTATTGTGTATGCATCTTGTTAATTGAGCATTTCCAAATATGTAAATCCTTTGGTTAATTATTAAGCCTTGAGAGTCTCGTTTCTACCAGGAACCATGAGCATGGTAGGTATTGTCTGGGGTTC
The DNA here is from genome assembly GCA_030674055.1 of Rhabdomys pumilio. Lineage (NCBI taxonomy): Eukaryota > Metazoa > Chordata > Mammalia > Rodentia > Muridae > Rhabdomys > Rhabdomys pumilio. The sequence goes on along the minus strand of JANHMN010000007.1, from coordinate 42,585,764 downwards.
AGCCAAGCTTTATTGCAAATGTAACGGGGGAAAATATCCCACTACACACACAAACATGCACAAATAAAAAAAAATGAAAAACCTTAAAGATGAGGAAAGTCAGAGCAGGGGAAAGAAAACAGGAAAGAACAATATAGATGGAAAGAAACAGTACTTGAAATATAGCAATGCATGCCTCGGGCATTTATGATGTTTTTGTGGGATCATATGTAATTTTATGCCAACTATTATATTTTTCCCACTAAACAGAAAGAGAAGGTAATGTACAAAGACAGGCATTGGGTTGTCCAGTATCATAGAGCTAGGGAGTGGAAAATATTCTGGTCTAAATTCATGTCTTATGCATTCATCCTGATGCTCAAAAGATAATTTCTGTCATTAGTTTATATCAACATATTGAATGCTTAATAATATGTGACATTAACTTCTGAGGTGGAGCCAAAGTTTACTGTTGTTGGGACTCTATTCTCTATCCTAGTGAAATAGCAAACAGAGTAAAAAGAATAAATTATATTAGAGACAGAGTAAGTGGAAAAATGTCTTGCTCTACTTTCCAGAGAGGAGTAATCATACAATAAATTGCTCAAGTGTCCAAATGTGGATGGTTCCTTATTTCTTTTTTTGTTTTTCTTTGTTTTTGTTTTGTTTTTGTTTGTTTGCATTTCGAGACAGGGTTTCTCTGTGTAGCCCTGGCTGTCCTGGAACTCACTCTGTAGACCAGGCTGGCCTTGAACTCAGAAATCCGCCTGCCTCTGCCTCTGCCTCCCAAGTGCTAGGGGTTCCTTATTTCTTAGGACACCTTCCCATCCCTGCCTCCCTTTTTACTTTTTCGTAGTACAGTCTGGCTGTGTAGCCCATGTTGACCTGAGACTTGTAGCAATCCTCCTGCCTCAGTTTCCTAAGCACTGGGATTACAAGCATGCACAACCATGCCTACTTCTTAGATTTCCTTTTGTTGAAGGTTTTTGTTGTTGTTGTTGTTGTTGTTGTTGTTGTTGTTGTTGTTGTTTTAAATATAGAGATGTGACGTGTCAAGAGAGTCTATGTTTCTTTGCAAACATTCCAGAAAAGTGACTTCCATTTCCTAAACATATCTGTGTGTCATTTCTCTTGGGCTTTTTTTGTTGGTTGGTTGGTTGGTTGGTTTGTTGTTTGATTTTTGTTTGTTTGTGTTAACTGCTAGACTCTGAGTCCCCAACCCCATTCTCCTTGTTCATGCCATCAGAGTTCACTATTGAGTAATGCCCTGACCTTTCCACCTTTCCTGTTGGTTTAGCATAATATTTTATTAATTCATTGAGTATTTTATACATGCATACAATGTACTTTGGCGATGTTCACCACCACCACCCTCCTTTTCTCAATAAATGTTTCTGACTCAACACCAGCTACGACTTCCCATTCAGACTGTGTTCCCTGCTGTGTTCTCAGGGTGTGTTGGCATGCGAGAAGGTGGCTGGTTTCATAGCCAGCTCAACTCGGCTGTTTTACCTTGTAGTAAGAAGTAGCACATGCAGTTAGAATGAAAGAGCAGTAAGCTTCTGTAAATTGTTGGATTTACTCATTGTAGTGATGAAATCTGGTGAGTAATTGCCTAATCTCATCCAAAAAGGGGGAAAATATTTACAGAAATACCAGTCTTGTTTTCTTCCTCTCTAGCTCTGACTGAGGTGGAGGGGGATGGGGACACAGAGGCAAGGGACTTCAGAGTACAAAAAATATTCATAATTATATATAAAGTATATAAAGTAACTGTATGAAAATTTACAAATCTAAGTGTAGTGAAAATTTTGGTTCCTTTAAAAACACAGAAATGGTATGTGAATGTGCTTTTATTTTAATCCCAGGTGTAGGATATGAGGCTGCTTCAGACTGTCCACAGTAGCTAACTATGACTTGTCTTGTGCTCTGGCAAGGGCATAATATTGCCAGCTGAAGATAGTCTACATTTGGAATTCTCAGGACTCTTCAGAGAGTATAAAAATGTTAGAGCAGGGTGAGAAGCTGCTCCTTCTGCTGCTGCTGCTGGTAGTAGTTACTGTTTACTGGATTGCTAGTTGCTGGTTGCTGGTTGCTGGCTGCTGGCTGCTGGTTGGAGATATCCTGACAAAGAAGATTGGACTTGCTCTAAGTAATTCCATTACCCTAATCAGCAGAAAGTAATCTAAGGAGGTGGGTACCCCCTTTCTTTCCCCTCTAACCTTCTTTCTCTCCTATCTAGTATTGGGGGGGATGTAAGGGATTGGAGTGGAGAAGAGTGGTAAATATAAGAACCCATTAAAGTAGCCAAAAAGTACGGGTACAACTATGAACTCTGTGGTCAAATAGACAAGGATCCCTATGGACTGACTAATCACTGTTCTCCTGAAACAGCCAGGAGTACATGAAACACTGGCCTGAGTTCTAATCTTACTTGAGCCATGGCCTATGACAATCCCGCTAGGGACACATTTTCCTCAACTGCAGCCTTGCTCTGGGATGCTGCTCAGTGATGAGGGGGCATTAGAAATAACCTAACTAATCTCCAGCACATGGAAAAATAACTGTGTCAGGTAAGTACTAACCCTGTTGTGGAAAATCAATCATCAACAAGCAGATAAGTCAGTCAATGGTTATATTACCTACAATCAATCATTACTTTGTGTTATCAGAATAATTACGATTCCTTCGGTCACTGTCCAAAATGTCTCTACGGAGGGGACTTGTTTGAGTTACTTTGATCCTTTTCCTTGTACACAACATTATAACAAAACTGTTATGTTTGTGGTTGATTTCTTTCTTTTAAGGGCTGGGTACAACATTCAGTAACTTGTTCATGCTAAGTATGCATGCTGCTCTTAGGCCTTGAGTTACTTTAAACATATCTTTGTTATTGTTTTATTTATTATGCTAACCCATGTATTGTGGGGGCACACCACACACATACTGTGCACACGTACTGTTAACCAGAATCGAGACACACACACACTGTTGTTAAGGAGTCACATTGCTCTTAAGTCCCCGTACCCTACAAGAATAGGTTGCTATTGCTAGTTAAGAATAGTTTCTGTTTGCTAAACCTACTGTACTCTGCAATGAACTTGTGACCCCATGGTGAATGATTGTCCTTTGATTTCCTTCCAACATACGTTTTCAAGATACCTTGATCTATACCTGTGCCCACCTGCCCCAAAATGTATGACTCTCCTTGCACATGATGGATACCCTTGCTTTTATTCTTACTTTTCATTGTATTTTTTTTCTAGCAGTCAATTATCTTGCCCTGTAAACACACTTACAGCTGTTTTCTATTGACCTTAGCTCCCCCACCCCTGTAAAGGAGACCTCAAAAAGCCAGTAAGGGGCTGATCTCTCAAATCCCAACAGGGTGAGGCAGCTAGCCTCTAAAATAAAACTCGCTTTAATCAGACAGTCCTGGATTTGGTCTTTCCCCTCCCATATTCAGGGTTAACAACACCAAAGAGATCTTGAGGACAGCTTATGTCAGAAGTCAACTTGTAAGAATCAGCGCTCTCCTTCCAGCAAGTGAGTCTCTGGGCAAACTCATGGTTTCCAGGCTTTATGTGCTGAGCCATCCATCTCACCAGTTCCATGTTGTTTTACTGAAGAAACAAAACAGAAAAACCCTCACTGGAGCAGAAGAGACGGTTCAGAGGCTAAGAGCACTTGCTACTTTTGCAAAGAATTCAGGTTCGGTTCCCAGCACCCACTGGCAGCTCACAATAATCTGAAACTCTAGTTCTAGGGGATCCAATGCTCTCTTCTGGCCTCCATGAGCATTAAATAAACAAATGCTACACAAACATTCATCCAAAGTATTCATAAACAAAAAATAAAAAAGACTTCTGGGTAAGATAATGGAATAAAATTTACACAATGGATTGCTACTCAGCTACTAAAAACAATGAATTCATGCAATTCTTAGGCAAATGGATGAAACTAGAAAATATCATCCTGAGTGAGGTAACCCAGTCACAAAAGAACACACATGGTATGCACTCACTGAAAAGTGGATATTAGCCCAGAAGTTCACAATACCTAAGATACAATTCACAGACCACATGAAGCTCAAGAAGAAGGAAGACCAAAGTGTGGGTGCTTCAGTCCTTCTTAGAAGGAGTAACAAAATACGGGAACAAGTAAGGAGACAAAGTGTGGAACAGAGACTGGAGGAGAAGCTGTCTGAAGACTGCCCTACCTGGGGATCCAACCTATGTGCAGTCACCATACACAGGAATGGTTGTGGATGCCAGGAAGTGCATGCTGACAGGAGCCTGATATACTTGTCTCCTGAGAGGCCAGAGGTGGATGCTCTCAGCTAATCATTGAACTGATTATGGGGTCCCCATTGGAGGAGGTAGAGAGAAGGCTGAAGGGGCTGAAGGGACTTGCGGCCCCATTGGAAGAGCTACAATACCAACCAACCAGAGCTCCCAGGGTCTAAACCGCTAGCCTGGGAACACACTTGGAGGGACCCATGGTTCTAGCTGTAGGTGTAGTGGAGGATGACCTTGTCAGGTGTTGGTAGGAGAGGAGGTCCTTGGTCCAGTGAAGACTGGATGCCTCAGTGTGTGGGAGTTTGAGAGTAGGGAAGGAGGAAGTGGGTGGATGGATGGGGTCACATCCTCACAGAAGTAGCAGGGGGACAGGATAAGGGGTTTCTGGGAGTAGGGGTGGGGAAAGGGGATAAACATCTGAAATGTAAATAAATAAAATATTCACTTTTTAAAAATAATGAAATAAAAGCCGAATCAGATTTGAGTAGCTGATTGCAGATTAGGAAAAAAAGGGGAGAGGGGAGCAGAAATGTTTTGTCAATCCATTAGCTGCTTCTTCAGACTTGGAATTGACTTGCTCAACATCTCGACCCTTTCTACTATCTGGCCACAGATTTTATCTACAGCAGGACCTGACTTGCTCCAAGTCCTACGGGCATTTTCCTCCAAACAAAATGGGCTAAAAGACTGGCTAGAAACTCCACAAAAGCAGGGTCTTGGTGATTTCACAGAAGAGGTTCCCAGTGACTACTGCCAAGGCCACCATCAGCACTCCAACAGGGAAAGGCCAAGCTGTGGGAGGTAAACATAAGGAAAGAACATTGATTGGGGCACCATACAACCAGCCACTCCTGACTCTGTGGGAACACAGCAGCTGGGCCTGGGCAGGTGATAGCTTCATCTAGGCACATGCTGGAGAACAGTCAAGAAAACACTCGTGAGTGGAGCTGGGAGCCTGCAGAGAAAATGGAACTGTCCAGACACAGCAGGAGCACAGCCGTGGATCAGCCAAGGAGAGGAAATCTACATTCCGGTGTGTCTTGTTGTTTTTTTTTTTTGCGTTTCCACACAAGTCTCCCTCCCCTATAGATCTGTTTTTTTTAAGTTTTTATATTTTTACTTTATCTGTGGGTGTTGTGTCCTCATATGTGAACCACATATGTGTTTAGTGTCCATGTAGGTTAGAAGAGGGCAAATGAATGGTTGTGAGCCACCATCTGGGTGATGAGAATCAAACCTGTGTCTCCTGGGAGAACAACGAGTGCTCTTAACTGTGAAACCATCTCTCCACCTCTACTACCTCAACTATTCTCCCCTGCAAGTGACTCCACTGTCTCTGAATCTCCCCACTCCCCTACAGCTTAAGTTCTTATCTAGATAGAACAGGAGGCTCTGAAGCAAGACAGCACTGTCCCTGGCTGATTTCACCTTCTGCTGTTTCCCACACCTTTATGCTGGTGAGTACCCCCACCTCTCTCCCTCTCCCTCTCCCTCTCCCTCTCCCTCTCCCTCTCCCTCTCCCTCTTGTTTTTCCATTCTTCTCTTTTCCTTTTTCCTTCTTTGTTTTCCTTTCTGTCCCCCATACTCGTTCCTCTTACTGTGACATCTCTCAAAGCCCAGAGGCTGACCTCATCTCTTTATAGCCTACTATTAACCAAAGTGCCACATATCTGCCTACTCTTCCTATGGATAGCTCTCTTGTCTACTTCCCATATAAACGAATACTCACCACTGCTGTCACGATGATTGCTAACCTCCTCTTTTCCTTTGCATTTATCCTAACATATTACTATACACAGTATCATTATGGTCTCCTCACTCCCAGATTAACCAGCACCTATCAAGAGTCAGTTTTGAAGTCTGCAGCTACTCTATTATCAGAGTGGATTGAATACTAGATAGTGAGGGCTGCTGCAGGCAACTCAACCCATAGGGGCAGATTGAAGGTAGAGCCAGACGCCTGGAACACCAGTCTAAGAGGCTGAAAAATTATCACAGCTATACTACAATCTAGTCTCTCTTGAACACTGCAAATTAATCCACTGAAAGGAAAGAGGCAACTGAATTAAAAGAACAAAACCATCAAGTCTAAACTAATGATCTAACATCTGATGAGCAGATGTCAGCACAAAGACACAAGTAACATGAAAAACAAACAAAACAAAAACAAGGCAATTGTCTTCTCCAAAATTTACAGAGCCCATACTAATGACCCCTGATTAAAATGACATAGATAAAATTCCAGGGCCATGTGTTGCTATTCTAATATATATGACAAAATATATTCAAGTCCTCTCTTTATCATTATTATATTTAATTTTCCATACAATATCTTCTGCTCATATTTTCTTTCACCTGAGAAATTATAGTCCTTCCTTTAGCTATAGCATACTTCTTTTTTTATTTTATTCCTCTGCAAAATGAGGGCTGCACTATACAATGATGATAGCCATAACTATTGAAAGATTGGCCATATACTAGCACAATCTTACCTCAAAACATTGAGAGGGGTTCTTTCAACAGGTGAGGGAACCTAAATTGAGACAAACAGTAGAATTTAGTCTGTGTTCCCTTGTGACGCCATTATTACATGTTTACATCTCGCTCAAAACAAATCTGGCCTTGTAGACGTGCTGAGCTACATAGTAATCAGTGGAAAGGGGCCATGGGAGATGAGCGTGTTCCACATAGCAGGAGGCAGAGTCCATGCTGTTCAAAGTTCTTGCCTCCGTGCTTGCCTTCGGCTAAGGTAATGATAGTGGATAAGGCATAAGAGGCAATAACATCTGTAGTACTAACAATGCCACTGTAGTAAAACTTTACCCAGAAAACTTAAATGCCAAAGGTGCTGACATAGCATCCTTCACAGTGCCCTCAAGGTATGGTCCTGGAGAACCTACATCAGGCCCTCAAGACTTGTAAAGGATGTAGCATCTGAGTCTTACCCAGGGAAATCCGAGTCATTGCATTTGGAGTTAGTCCCAGGATTCTATAATGTTCCTTTGTAACTAAAGTTTGAAAAACACCATTCCAGTCACTGATGGTGCTCAATGCTTCCATAGTTAAGGCTTTTCAACCCTACTAAGGGGGTTGTAAAGCCTGTGCTGTGACATCATGTGACATCATTACTAATAAGTACAGTGATTGATTCCAGAACAACCCCCCATCCCCCACTCAAGAATACAAAAATCCCCAAATATTCAAGCTCTTGCACAAAATGACATCATATTTGAATATATACTTCCACACACTTTCCTTAACTTTTGGGTTATAAAGTTAATATTCCTTTAATAGTCTGTATTTCTTTAGTATTCAAAGCACCGTGACTTAAAGAAGAAATTTGTGGAAGAAGGAGTTTATTCTGACTTACAGTTCCAGAGGGATGAGACCATTATGACAGGAAGACATGACTGTCAGGAGCAGGCATGGCAAAAGGAGCAGAAAGCAGAGAGCTGGCTTCGTCCACAAGTGTGAAGCAGGAAAACTGAGCTAGAAGTGGCTCAAGGCTGTATAAACTCTCAAAGCTCTCGTGATATACTTCCTCCAGCAAGGCAGTACTATTCCCAAAACTGCACCACCAACTGGGTACCAAGTGTCTAAGTACCTGAAACTACAGGAGACATTTTTATTCAAACCACCACACTTTGGGAAATAAAGAGGAGAAAAAGGTCTGTAGAGTTCATCGCAGAAAGGATGTAGGCCTCACAAGAGTAGGGACAGGCACAGACACACACAGAGAGACATAAACACTTCTGTTTCATGGTTGAAAGAATCTAAGAATGTGGAACCTAAAGGTGAGGAGAGTTGAATATATAATATGCTAAATTTGGTCTTGGGGTCTATGGGCCCGAGGTCCATTGAGGGCAGCTGTGCTGGTGGCGGAGATCGAGTCGCAGGACGCTTCCAGACCGTCATGGGGCTGGTGTCATTTGAGGATGTAGCCACCGTGGACTTCACCTGGGAGGAGTGGCAGGACCTGAAGGCTGCCCAGAGGATTCTGTACAGGGACGTGATGCTGGAGACCTACAGCAACCTGGTGTCCTTGGACCCCTGCATTGCCAAACCTAAGTTGATCTTCAAGTTGGAGTGTGGATTGGGGCCATGGAGCCTTAGCAGAAGCTTCAAGGTGGAGCCTCCCAGGCTTAGGACCAGCAGCCCAGTGGCGGCACTGATCACTAGCCCTTCCACATTATTCAAGAAAATGTACTGCAGGTGGAGACCCCCAAACTACTCAAGTCTCGGGGAGTCGCGGCCACCCACAAACTCCAAGACACCGTACCTGGATGCAATCAGCGGAGGTGTTGATAACGTGAGTACTCTGATTGATACCAGCAAAATAAATTCCTAAGACACGTTTGCGGCAACTCAGAAAAACTAACCAAAAGACACCAAATGAAGACACGATTGAAGCAGAGCTAATGACTCAACAGGAAGTCTCCGAAGGGACAACATCCTGTCATGGCAGAGCACCTGTAAAACCTTTGTGCGACATGTTACAGAAAACCAAGAATCAGATACCGTACAGTGATGGGAAGCTCTATGAATGTAAGGACTGGGAGAAACTTTTCTGTAATAATTCAACCCTAATTAAGCACTACAGAAGAACTCATAATGAGTGCAAGCCCTGGGAATGTGACAAGTGCAGTAAAATGTACTACTGGAAGTCAGACCTCACAGCTCATCAGAAAACTCACAGACCTATAAGTGTAAGGACCTATAAGTGTAGAGAATGTGAAAAAGCCTTCTTCCTCAGGTCTCACCTCAATGCACATGAAAGAACCCATTCTGGCGAGAAGCCTTATGAGTGCACAGAATGCAGGAGAGCTTTCTATGACAAGTCTGAAGACTCATTTGGGTGAAAAGCCGTTTAAATGTGAAGAGTGCAAGAAAGCTTTTTCTCGAAAGTCAAAACTCGCTATCTATCAGAAGACTCATACGGGCGAGAAACCAAATGAATGTACAGATTGAGGGAAAGCTTTCTCCCATAAGTCACAACTCACTGCACATCGAATCGCTCATTCATCTAAGAATCCTTATGAATGTAAAAAATGCAATAAATCTTTCCACTGGAAGTGTTAACTCACTGCACATCGGATTATTCATTCATCTGAGAATCCTTATGAATGTAAAGAATGCAATAAATCTTTCCACTGGAAGTGTCAACTCACTGCACATCAGAAAAGGCACACAGTTAAGTGCGGGGATACCTGCACGAATGACAACTGAGAACACTCCTGCAGATGTATCCAATAAAGTGAGGCAAATCTTTGCATGTTACAATAGAAAGCATTTAACTCACACACAGTATGCCACACAGTCCCACAGGATGAGCAGTTATAAAAAGAGCCAAGTGTACCTTAAAAGAGATGCTTATTACACAAAAAGAGTAATAAAAACTTCCAGGGACAGACTAAATAATGTTTTGTTAACTCTAAAGTTTCTTAAATGTTGGTGAAAAAGGGAACAAGAGCAGCTGAGAGACACTGGGTTAATGAAAAAGCTGAGGAACTGGGCCAACCAATGTCCTATAAGGATGTGTTGACATTAGAATGGAAGCCTGCAATAGTTTTAAGATGGGGACATGGTTATGCTCATGTATCTACAGGGAATGAGAAAATGTGGTTACCAACACAACTTATAAAGATTAGATCTGACTAGGAAAAAGCTCTTATCAACTGAGACATGAATGTCTTCACAAAGCAAATAGCCCAGGTGATTCACTCTCACACCCAGACTGTCTCAGTTACTGATTTCTCCTCTTAAAAATCTAACAATATACAAAAATCATTCAAATCAACCTCAAAAGGTCTAGCCCAAATGAGCGATCCCTCAAAAACTGGGCAATACATAGACTTAACAGACAACACAGGACTGGACAGACAACACTGAGAATACACAATGCAAGAACTGGGCAATAAATGATACAGCTTGCTTTTTAAAAACTAACCATCCCCCTCCCCCCACCAGGCCCTCAACAGAAATTCTTCACTTCAATTCAGCAGGAAGTAATTACATATAAAAAGACTGTTTTCCCAAACCCTTAAGTTGGAGTGGATGGTTTTGGTTATTTGATGTATTATGGTTGTTATCATCTAGAGCGGTAGGCTGTTTTGTTTAGTTATTCCATATAAATAGAAATTTAAGGTTGATTTGTTTAATTATTGTATATTGATAGAAATTTAAGATTGTTTTATCTAGTTATTATATATTAATAAAAATTTAAGGTTTGCTAAATTATTCTTTATTGATGGAATTTAAGGTTCTGTTGTTTGACCACATAAACTGTTTAACGTATGATGTAAAAAAAATAATATGCTAAATTTAAAAGATGAGTATAGAAATAGAAAAATACATTGGTAATAAAGAAACCTGTACTCAAATCTCTGCTGCATATGCAACTGTGGGCGTAGTTATAAATTTCTATGAACATTAGCTTCTACAGTCTTCAGGAAAACAGTGATTAAAATGCCTGGCCTAGCAGACAACCAGTAAACACTAGTTTTGTTAGTCACTGTGATCAGTCCTGAGAGGAATAAATTAAGGGAAGAAGGATTTGTTCTGCTTAATTGTTTCAGAGACTTCAGTCCATCATGGTAGGGAGGGTATGGCTCACACCATGGCAGCTAGGACACAGACAATACCTGGGTGAGTGGGCTTCCTTTCTCCCTTCTGCCATCTAGAGACCCAGCCTACAGCATGGTGCTATCCACATTCAGGGTGGGTCTTACCTCTTTAGTCAATCCTTCTCAGAAAAACCCTCACCAATACATAGTGAATCACATTGTTTCTTGAAAAATAAGTGAGAAAATTTTGTTTTTAAATTACTTAGCAAAATTAAGTGCCAGGCACTGATCAGTTAGCAACATAATGTGCGTCATAACAACAGACTAGTATCCTAGGTGCTTCTTAATCCAAGTTGGCATTAAAGATTAGCCCTTACAATAGGTACCTTGATGATTACAAATATAAAGCTGTATGAAATAGGATACCTTCTCTTATTAGACTCTGGTATTAAAATCATAAGAGCCAGTGAGTACGTAAGCGTTGTAGTAATAGCTCAACATATTAGCATTGGAATCCAATTGTCTGTGTTCAAATTCTAGTCTGTTCACTGTGGCACTACCATCAGAATAAACCAGAACCCTTTTGCCTCCTAGAATAAGGAAAATTCTAATATTGTCAGTCCACAAATGGTATGTTGCTAACTGACCAATGCCTGGCACTTAATTTTGTTAAATGCTTTAAAAACAAAATATGCTCACTTACTATTCAACTACTACCATGTGATTCGCTATTCTCCCGTCCTCTGAGTTTTCCAGGTCTTCTGGTTTCCCATCTCACTCACTTTTAAATATTTAGGTGAGATCTGCTAGGTTGCCTAGGCTGGGCTTGACATCCAGGGTTCACATGATCCATCTAATATAGACTATGATACCATCCTCTAGTCTTCAGCTTGTTTTGGAGGTGTTTGTTTATGTGTTTGTTTGTTTAGTTGGTTGGTTTGGTAGGCAGAATCTAGCCCAGGCTGGCCTCAGAACCACTCTGTAGTGGAGGATGACCCTGAACTCCTCATCCTCCCTCCTCTATCTCTGAAGTGCTAGAATCAGGCATACACCACCATGTCCATTTTTTAAGAAGAGAGAGGCTTACTAACTTGTATTGTTGCTTATGCATTTGTCCTAAAAGGAATATTGATAGCAATTAAACATGATTACAAGGCAGTTTTCTACGGACTTTGGGAGCATGACATCATTTCCATTCATAGAATAAGGATATGAAGTATTGATGATATTATCATCTGGGATTTGCAGATGAAAAGAATAAAAAGGAAGACACATGACTTACCAAAGACTGAAACTCACGGAGCCTTCACAGACCCCCGTCTTACCAACAGGCATTTTAATTTCACAGACCATTTTTGACAGTTGTTGACAGCTAGACAGTCATTGATGTTTCACCACTCTGGCTATGTGAAATATCATGCCCTATGTGAAAGGTAAGCCAATGTGTTTTTCCATTCTTCCGAGTCCTACATTCTTATGCAGCCATTGTGAGTTCAGGTACCCAGGTAGAAAAGAACAGCTTACTCCTTTGTGAACATATTGTTAAAAGTCCCAGTGGAGAAATGCTTTGGCCCCCATGTTCAGTGAAATAGTTTGCAATTGCTGTCACTGAGAGCCCTGTAGTTCTTCAGGTATTGGAAATAATTTAAGTGTTCTGAAATTTTAAAGTAACATTGAGATATTCATACCACTTGTGGTTTGAATCCTCCATAGGCCATGTGTTATGCTGATTGGTTGTGCTATTTGGGAGAACTGTAGAGCCAATAATAAGGTGGGGCTTAGCTAGCAGAGATGGGCCACTGGGAACAGGCCTTTGAAAGTTAGAGCTTTCCTTGGTTCTAGTCATGCTTTCTCTGCATGCTGCCCACTGTCATGTGAAGAGTTCCATCACACACTCCTACCTGTGGGCAGAATTATTTCTGTCAATCATCCCTTCCCCGTCCTACTGGGCTGAAATCCATCTGAAAACAAAGACAAAAATAAACTTCTTTTACCTTAACTTGTCTCTGTTACTTATTCTGATCACTGCAGGGCAAACTTAATCAGAAAAAAAAAAAAAAAAAAAAAAAAAAAGATACCAGAATGGTGGACTCATTTCTGTGATAAAAGCTGACCATAATTGGTGCTTAAACTTTTGGAATTAATCTGTGGAAGGAATTTGGGAGAACTGTTTAGGTGCGAGAACTCCTGCGATGCTCTGAGCTTTGTTTGACAGGACATTCTGTGGACTGTAGAGGCTGCTCATGGGGCACAGATGGGAACAAGGACTTACAGGGACCTGAACGACAGCATAGTCATGAAACACTCTAGAAAAAAATCTGGCTACATTCCACCAGTGTCCTAAAGATCTGAGTGAGGCCTAATTCAAATGCAGAATATTGTTGGTGTAGGAAATTTCAAGAGAGAATAACACTAAGTTTGTGTCACAGTTGTTGCTTATTTTTGCGAGACAGTGTTTCTGTGAGACTTAGAACAAAAGGCTGAGGGGGCAGATTTTAAAATGTGTTGTTTTATGAGGGAAAGGAGGACACGTGTTTTAACGTCTGCAGACAAAGCGTTTATAATGGAAAAGAGATTAGAGCCTTTGAAAAGGAACCTATGCAGACTGCACCAGGACAAGAGGGAAAATGCCGTATAGACCAGGCACCAAACATTAACATCATGTGAACATGCAAACATATGTGGAAAACTGCCTGAAAAGAAAAAAAGAAAGAAAGGGAAAAAAAAAAGAAAGGTACAGAAGCACTCGACAAGGAAAGGCTGTCCAAGAAGTGATTTCTCAGGTCAGATATGCAGGTTCTCATAGATTTCTGCAGCCAGGGTTCATGACAGTTGCAGAATTCAGCATTATCCACGAGGTGCTGATTTTGCAGGCCTGCATAATGTAAAAGCTACGGGGTCAAGGAGGCTTGCACCAAGATCCCAGCAGCCAGGGAGTATAAAATGGGGTAAGATTTCCTGAAGGGAGCCCTGAGCAGGTTATTTACAAAGCTGTGAAAATGAAATCTAAAGTGCAATGGAGAGACCAAGAAGTGGAGATCTTGGGAGCAAAAGATGTCTCCAGAGGGAAGCGGAAGACACTGAGAGGAGCCAGCCCAAGTCACTGTTAGAGGTGGCACAGGTCAGAGACATGTGGCCAAAGCTTGGATAACACAATTTGTTGTTTTCCCTCTTCTGGGTTTTGATATTTTCTCTCTGTCTCTCTCTGTCTCTCTGTCTCTCTCTGTCTCTCTCTCCCTTTCTCTCTCTTTTCCCCCCTCTCCCTCTCTCTCAGTCACTCTTTCTTACTCACTCTCTCTCTCTCTCTCTCCTCCTCTGTCTGTCTCATCATTATTGCCACGTCAATTATTATTGTTTTATTTCACTGCTATAAGACTGTCTATCTATAACAAAGATCTTTGTAAAAGTCTTGAGGTCGTGCTAAAGCTGTTTTGCAGTTTGAGATTCCCAGAAGCCTTTGTGAAGCAGAGAAACAATGTTACAGTTTGAATCTGAAGTGTCTCCCATGGGCTTGCGTTTGGAATGGTAGTCCTTCATCTTGCCATACTGATCTGAATTGATGAGGAGTTTTTGGGAGGTTGGGTCCATGTGGCAGAAGAAGGCCACTAGAAGGGGGCTTTTGAGGTTTGAAAACAACCCTAGTTCTGCCATAGTCTCTGCTTTCTGGTCCACTAAGTCATGAAGAGCTCCACCACTCATCCCTGCCATGCCTCTCACAGAAAGCCCTGTGATGTCACAAATGAAAGATGCTCTGTTAGATTTTTGATAACAGTGATGTACAAGTAGCTAATACAATCCCTTAATCACTTTCTCCTTCTCTCTAGAAATAGCTTTATCGCAGACTCAATTTCTTCTGAGAAACAATCTGCCTCAGAATAGTTACCTTGGCTAACATTTCCATGGAGCTTTATGAGGTCATCCACAACTTGGCCAAATACATCTAAAGTTATTTGAATGCCCACAGTTAATGTTCAGAGTATATAATTTCTCACTCCTCCCCTGCCCATTTCCCTGCCTACCAGAGTTCAGTATGTACCAAACCCCCCACGAATGTTTTCTTTTTAAACAAGTAATAAGAAGTTGCTCTATCTTAGCTTATGAGAGAAAAGAATATAAGCAAAAACTACACAAAACTCCTGCAATTTAAGCAAATTAGAGGGAAGAAAACACAGAATGTGAGTTCAGCCTACCTACATTTATGTTCTAGAACCCTCTGGAAGAATCTGGGTCACAAGTAAGTGATCTGTCCAAGACCACATACCACCACACCCTCTGAGGTGAAGCAAGAGGAAGCTGATTCACTTTCCTCATGGCTTGATGTACAGAGTTGCCACACTTTCCCGGCAGGGGTATTTGTTGTTTTGCTTTTCTCTAACTTGCTCATGTAACAGAAATCTTTTCACTTAGGTTGTTTCAGTTTTTAAAACTACGATGGTTGCTGCTTTTATTCATATTGCACTGGCTTTTGAGAAAACTACAGTTTTGGGTGGACTAAAGTATTAATGGGTGAGATTCACCCACTTCTTACTAGATTATGGCTTTAAACAGTGGTAGTGTTTTAATCTGTTGTTATTAAAAAGCTTCATTTAAAAAGCACAGATATACAAGTAATGCATGATCATATTTATACACAGATTCTAAACACACTGAGCTAGAAGTAGAGAGACTGGTGGGGGGAGATCGGAAGCTGTTGTTCAAAGGACACAGCGTTTCAGATATAGTGAAGAACAGAGCAGTTATTTCATAGAATATTGATTATGGTCAGAAATAATGTATTTCAAAATTAAGGGCAAATTTCAAATGCCTCACTTTAAGAAGTAATAGGAGAATGAGTGATAATTTTATTAACTGATTTAATCATTCTGCATTGGGCATTTACATGCAAAGCCTTCATTACACTCCATAAATGTACAAACTTATGAAATGTTAATAAAAATAATAGGAAATAAATCAGTTCTTGATTATTTGCAAGTTTAATGAATTTGTAAACCATGTTAGTGCTATTAAAAATTATACATAGTAAATAGGCCTTCATCTTACTAGAACCACCTGGTACAAATCCAGTTGGATAAATGTCATAGTGCTTGGGTTCTATTACTACTCTTTCTATTACTACTCAAGGTTGCTTATCCTTAGTGGCAATCCAGAGAAAACATGTGCCATGCCTAGCATGACATTTGACGTCTCACACAGAAAGAAGTTTTAACTCAGACTAGGTAAATCACCACCTTTGTGAGTTACTTACTAGCCACAGCACCCTCCCATTCACCATACAGATCTGTAAAGTATTAAAAATTTAAGTTAGGCCATTCAAGGTGCTATATTCTAAAACCTCTGGTCACAAGCTAACAGTGGATTGCAAATAGTAGTTCTCCACTTGCACAGAGAACAGAGGTGGGTGTTGCCAAGGATCTCACTCTATTTCCACTTTATTCAGCTGAGATGGGGACTTTCAACTGGACTCTAGGTAGGTAGTCAGAGTCTGCTCCCAACAGCACTGAGGTGACAAGCAGTTTAGGGTTTTTTTGAATGCTAGTGATTGGAACTCAGGTCCCTACGCTTATGCTTTACACGTCCTTACTCACTGCACAGTCACCCCAGCCCCAAAAGCAACAATTATTTTATACAGAACCCAGCAGAACAATGCTTGAAGTTTCAGCAATGACTCCATTTTCACAAGTACCACAGTCACCTGCAGCCACTGTGAGAAACAATGAATGAAGAAGATAAATAAAGCCAGAACTGACAGGATATTTTGATTGCTACCTTCTTGGGAGAGTTTCTGTATGTCAATGGAAACATTGTACCTTAATAGAAACACTAACAGCTGTACAATTACGTTTTTTAGTTAGTGTAATTCAATTAGTTGCCACAATATCTGAAGGAAGTTCATTGCTACTGAACAGAGCAGAAGACAGAAAAGGTATCTTTGGGGGGAGGGGAATGTCCAGCATATCATACTGCACATATACCACTACATAATCTATTTTAAGATATTTGAATTTATATCTTTATAACATTCAATTAAAATGATGTAACTATGCACAAACCTTACTTTTTTATTATCAATTAATGTGCATGTGGGGGGGGGGCGTCTATGTGTTTGATGTATATGCTCCGTGTGGATGTGTGTACTTGCTCATGCAGAGGTCAGGGGGACACATCAGATGTACTGAAGTATTGTTGTGTACCATATTCCCTTGATAGTGGGTCTCTCTCTCTCTTTTTTTTTTTTAAATTTATTTTTTAGAATAGTCATTTTTTTTTTTTTAGGATCTTATTCATTGTATGTATATGAGGACACTGGTGTGTCAGACACACCGGAAGAGGGCATCAGATCCCATTACAGATGGTTGTGAGCCACCATGTGGTTGCTGGGAATTGAACTCAGGACCTCTGGAAGAGCAGTCAGTGCTCTTAACCGCTGAGCCATCTCTCCAGCCCGATAGTGGGTCTCTCATTGAACCTCAGGTTAAGCTGCTAGCCAGCAGACTCCATCAGTTTTTCTGTTTCAGGCCAGCACAGCACAGGGGTCACAGGTAAACATAGCTACGTGCTTTTTACTGGAGCTGGGGGTTTGAGCTGAGGGTCTAAGACTTGGGCAGCAAGTATTCCTACCCACTGAGCTATATCACCAAAAAATACTATATATATTTAAAGTATAATGCCAACATTCTACTTTAAAATATACATATATATGTATGAAAATGTCATCAAGAAACATTGAAGACTAATTTTAAAAGTTAAAACCTGTTTAAAACTTAATAAAGAATGCAAAAGAAAAAACCAGTGTTTAAGTCCAACTTCTGGAGCTAATATGCAAAGTAAGTGAAAATAAAAAGTTGGAGCTGGAGGGCTGGCTCAGGAAGTAAAGGCACTTGCTGCCAGGCCTAATAGTCTCAGTTTGACTCCTGGAATCCACAGAGTGAAAGGAAAGACTCAAATCTTGAAGCCTGTTTTCCATACATGCACCTTTGACCTCCACACATGCACTCACACATTTGCTATAGAACACGTGCCCCCACACGTAACTTAATTGAAAAAGAAAAATTGTTGTCATAGTATATACCAGACCACAAGCTCAGACCAGTCAAAGTCCTAGAATGGAGGTGGAAAGTAGGCAGAAAGTGCCACCCCTGGTCAAGAAGCTATTTGCAATCTATAGCAGTTGGTAAAGGGAAAAATATCACTATTCAATAGAGTGACACTGGGTACATCACACTCCAGAGCAGGCTCCGTGCTCAGGAGTGACAGCCAACACAAACTGGACTCCATGGGGTTTTTTCCTTCCATTTCCCTAGCATCTGAGAGGAGTTGGGGGAGGGAAAATAATATGACCAAAACATATGGAATTCTCAAAGAAGAAATAAAAACATTATTTTTAAAAGTTTACTTTAGCTGGGCAGTGGTGGCACATGCCTTTAATCCCAGCACTTGGGAGGCAGAGGCAGGCAGATTTCTGAGTTCAAGGCCAGCCTGGTCTACAGAGTGAGTTCCAGGACAGCCAGGGCTACACAGAGAAACCCTGTCTCAAACAAACAAACAAACAAACAAACAAACAAAAAAGTTTACTTTAAACAGCAAATTTTGACTTCAACGTACATTCTTAAAAGGAAGTAAAATATAATAAAGATTTAGGTTAAAGATAAACTTAACCTGTGAGTTCATCAAGAGTGTCAATGGTGTTCTTGGAAATAAAGATTAAAGTACTAAAAATTACTAAAGCTATATAGGAACTGGAAATCGTAACTTACTGTTAGAGCATTTACCTAATGTCTGCAAGGCCTCACATAATCTCTAGCACTGAAGAGGAAAAGGGAATATCTTTATTTGATAAAGAAATTGAAAAGTAATCTTCAAGACTCCCACCTAATTTCTTAGCTATTCCACCACTATTATTAATGAAATCATATTTTTATGGAATAACCACTGTGGGTCAGAAAGCAGTTCACGTATTCCCATACATGTTCGTAGATGTATGTACAACTTCATAACTCAGCTAATTAAAAGTTATGCAGAGTTAGCAAACAACCTAGAGCATTCATTTTCTCTTTAAACTGTGTGCTGAGAATCAAACTCAGGGCATGGAGTCTGCTGGGGAACCACTCTCCAGCTGATCTCCAACCCCAGACTAACGTCAGTCATTTTTTTTTTTTTTTTTTTTTTTAACCATTGCAGAACACTTACAAGCAGTACTTGCAAGCTGTAAGATTTCATAATCCAGCCTTGGAAACAAGTTACATAACACTTTCTTAGACATATGTAGAAAGATCAGCTGGGAAAGACATTATGTTGTTTAAGCATGACATGCAAACTTGAATTAGATATAGTATGTATAAACACTGTTAGTTGACACATTTTTAATATCCAAAAGCTTAACTAAAAGACATTAACTAAAATAAAAGTGATATGATAGATAACACAAAACTTGTTGTAGTGGCTTGTTAGAAGGAATACAATCAGAAAGGGAGACTTTAAAAACTGCCTTAGCATTCTGGTTCTTAACTGCACACATGGTACCCCAGGCTAGCCTCTAACTCATGGAAGTCCTACTACCTCGGCCTCTCAAGTGCTGGGATTAACTGTATGAGCCCCCACCATGCCTCTATTACCTAAGTTAGATGTTAGGTACATGCTTTCATTTTATTATCCTTTTAAGTAGCACAATAATATTAAAGGGGGAGGACTTGAATTTTGTCCTGGGTTCCTAGAGCAGAGACATTTAAATACTTGGAAGTTCTTGACATGAATTCTTTTGTGATTCACTCGTTCAATCATGTCTGAATTTATAGTGTGAGAATAAAATTTGAAAGCAGCTTGAAACATATAACACAAATTCATGGTCAGTAAAGACCACCAATAACTTGGTAAATATAGCCATAATAAAAATATTAAGTCCCTCAAGGGGCAGGGTGACCAAGAAATGAAAAGGCATGCAAAGACGTGCCCAGACAAGTCCAAACAAACCCAAGTGAGTAATGGGCTATCTGGTGTTTACTTTTCTCCCCCCCCCCCCCACCCCCAGGAGGTCCAAGGTTTCATGGTCAAAAAATAACTAGTCATCCTGCCAGCTCAAATGATTGCTTACGCAAATTGCTCGTTTGAAATATCCAATCATATGTAACCACGCCACATTTTCCCACTCTCCCCAACCTCTATCTATAAATATTCTACTCTTCTTGGGGTCTTCGCTATCCCCTGCGTGGGATACATTTCGACCTGAGGGCCCTTGCCATTAAACTACTTTTTGCAATTGCATCAAGAAGGTCTCTCATGTGTCCTTGGGTGTGACCTGATCCGGATTTGAGTGAGGAGCTCCCTTTGGGGGTCTTTCAATAGTAAGGAGGTGATGCATGAGAACTGGATTGGAGGGAGGAATATTAGGTATCTCCAAGTTATAGGCTAGTCTGTAGAACAATCAACTATGTGTATGGAGTTGGATTAGTTAATCCATCCTTCCATGTCTAAGAGTAGGAGAGGGCTTAGAGATAGTTGAACCATAAATACATCAAAAAAGCTCATATGTAGACTTTCAAGCAACCCCATTCAAGGACTTTCCAGTTTGAAGACACAGATCTGCTGGGATTGAAGAAGAAGTACATAAGAGGGCATGAAAGCGTTGTGTTCAGGCTACCATAGCTTGCCCTGTGTTTTCTCCATTTGGTATTTGTGGTGATTTGAATGAAGATGACACCTCCCCCCATGGGCTCATCGGGAGTGGCACTATTAGAAGGTGTAGCCTTGTTAAAGTAGGCATAGCCTTTTTGGAAGATGTGTGTCATTGTGGGTAGGCTTTGAGGTTTCAGAAGCTCAAGTCAGGCCCAGTGTAATTCTCTTGTCCTGCTGTCTGTCCATTCAGATCTAGAACTCTTGGCTTCTTCTTCAGCACTATGTCTGCCTTCCTGCCACCATGCTTCTTGCTATGACGGCAATGGACTAAACCTCTGAACTCTTAGCCAGCCTCAACCTCTGAATTGTTAGCCAGCCCCAGTTAAGTATTTTCCTTTATAAGAGTTACTTATAAAAGTAACTTATAAAAGTTACTTATAAAAGTAACTCTTATAAAGTACTTATAAAGAGTTTCCTTTATAAAAGAGTTACATTAGTAACTCTTATAAAGGAAAATATAAGAGTTACATGTATAAGAGTTACATGATGTATCTTTACAACAATAGAAACCATAACATGAGACAGTGTTTCTAACATTGCATCCTTTACACTGAAACTGTTATTTTACATATGGCACTCCCTCAAATTTTGTCATTATATTACATCACCAAACCTTTCAGGGAGAGAATAAGAACAGCCGCCAAACTTACAGTCAGCCAAACCCTCGAAAACATATCAAAGAGCCAACAATATCTTCTATTCTTTGCTGATGAGTCTGTAGAAGGGAAACTGTTACCCTAATTTAAAAAAAAAAAAGATTCTCTACAAGTGTGTGGCTATGTGTGATTCTGTACACATGTGCTGGTGCTTTTGGATGTCAGAAGAGGGTATCGGATCCCTTAGAGCTGCAGGTGATTATGAACTGCAGAATGATTTTGAGCCACCTGAAATGAGTGCTGGGAGCCCAGCTCCACTCCTCTGCAAGAGCAGCAAGTGCTCTCAACTGTTGAACCATTTTTCCAGCAGGTTATCAGTATACGAAGAAACAAGTTTCATTGCGGCATTTTGATGTCAGTATACCTCGTTCTCATTGATACCTCTTCACCATGAAGGGCGGGTGTCAATTTTATTACATTTACAAATCATCTCTTTTTGGGTCAGTAATTCTAAGAGTAGGTCAGCTATACTTGAAAATTTAAAAATAATATATTCAACAAAGTATTGTTTATAAAATTTACAGACTAAAAACTACACAAGTGCCCATATATAGGGCTTTGATTATATCAACAAAATGGAATTTGTGACAGGAAAAAAATGTGTAAGTTTCATTAAATACTAGAATGGAGGAATAGCCATAATACACCATGTTTCTAAAAAGTGCTGAATACTACAGAAATTCTGAAGGAAGAATTGAGTGAAATAAGAATGGACTTCTGAAGAGATGGCTCAACAATTAAGAACACTGGCCGCTCTTTCAGGGGACCAAGGTTTGATTTACAGCACCCATATGGTGGCTCACAATCAGCTTTAACTCCAGTCCCAGGGGATCTAATGCCTTCTCTGGCCTCCACGAGCACTGTTCACATAAAGTACACAAACATACACGCAGTCAAAACACACAAATACACTGAAAAGAGCCAAAAGTTTTGTGATAATAATAATAATGATGACTATATTCTCAGAACCAAGAACAGTGGTTCAAGTCTGTGACTCTGGAGCTTGCAGGGCAGAGACTGGAAGATCAATAGTTCAAGATCATTCTTGGTTATATAGGGAATTCTAGTCCATGAGAACAACAACGAAATAAACAAAAAGAATATATATTCTCATTTGCTTGTGTCTACAGTAAGAATGGAAAAATAAAGACATTAATTAAAAATAGTTACCTGTATAAGACTATCAGAAATAGTATTGGATGGTGTGGTGGTTTGAATGAGAATGGCTTTTATAGACTTATAGGTTTGAATACTTGGTCCCCACTTGGTGGAACTGTTTGGAAAGGATTGGGGGGGTGTAACCTTGTGGGAGGAGGTGTGTCCCTGGAGATGGGCATTGGAGTTTTGAAAGCCCATGCCATTCTGAGTTAGCTTTCTCCCTCTGACTGGTGTTTATCAGATATAAACTCTCAGATATAAACTCCCCAACACTATGCCTGCCTGCCTGCCTGCCTGCCTGTGCCATGCTCCTCACCATGATGGTCACGGATTAATCCTCTGAAACTGTAAGCAAGCTTGGAAGTAAACTCTCTTCTACATGTTGCCTTGGTCACAGTGTTTTATCAAGACAGTAAAAGTAACTAAGGCAGAAATAGATTAAAGGAGGTTGAGTCTTCTCAGTGAATTTCCTTTTATATAGTTTGAGCCATGTAAAATAAATATTTGCTCATTAACAAATGAGTTTAAGAATCAAAGGAGAGAATCAACGAGTATTTTAATTTTTAATTGACACATAATGGGTCTGAATTTGTGGAGTACGGTGTAATATTTCAACATGTGTATACAATGTGTAATGCCTAATAGATTGGGGTTAGCTGGCATGATTTGCAGTAAACATGTACTATTTCTTTGCATTGGGGATGTTTGAAGTCTTCTCTATGAGATTTTACAAAATATGCAAATACTGCCATATTTGCCAAATAGGAACACAGCGTACTTTAGAACATTAGAAGCTATTCTTAACCAACTGCACTCCTGGAAAGAAGCATTTATAGAAACCTGTGCAATGAACCTCTCAAATTATGAAATTAGCAGGTCAAAAAAAAAAGACCTAACCAGCCACACACCCCACCATGAGATCACTTTCCCCGCTCCATTTCCCCCGTGGGATTCTCCACTGTGTGCTCATCCTGTGTATCTGAGGCTGTGGTTGGAGACAAAGAAGGCAGGGAAGAACAAAGTCTCATGAAGATGATCAGATGTCAGTACCCTTGGACCAGGTCCATGACTGACACACATGACTCACACACAATTAGTGTTTGAGGCTTACCACAGTTGGAGAAAGATTCAACATGAAGATATAAGATCGGTACCTAGCCCTGTCGTCAGCAGATAGGCTTCCTCCAGCTACTGATGAGAGCAGATATAGAGAGCCAGAGCAAAACATAAGATAGAGCTTGAGGTTCTCTGCAGAAGAAGAGGAGGAGGAGGTTGAAGGATTGTAGGAACCAGTGAGGTCAAGCACACCAGGAAAATAGGGCCCATGGAATCAACTAAGCAGAGCTCATAGGTGGTCACAGAAATCGAACTGAAACTATAGAACCTGCATGGATTTGAACCTGGCCCACTACATACAAGCTGTGGTTGTTTGGCTTAAGGTTTTCGCTGGACCCCTAACGCTGACAGTTTTTCCTGCTCGTGAAGCCCTTTTTTTCCTGCTGGGTTGCCTTGTCAAGCCCTGATGTGAGGGTTTAATGTCTATTCTTACTGTGTCTTATTATGCCATGTTTGGTATCATCTGGTGGTGGGCTCTTTTCTGAACAAAGAAGCAGTGGATCTAGGGGAGAGGGGAAGTTGGGGGCTGGGACTGAGAGGAAGAGAGGGAGTAAAAGTGACTGTATGGGAAGTAGATGCATTGTGTGAGAGAAGAATGAAGGGAAAGGGGGAAAGAAAGAAAAAAGGAGAAAAACATAAAGTTTGAGATTCAAATTTCTGTGCCTAGCCTTTTTTTTCCTCATTCTAAAAAAATCGGTGTGTGTGTGTGTGTGTGTGTGTGTGTGTGTATACATGTGTACTCGTGCCCACACACCTGGAGGCCAGAAGAGGGCGTTAGCACACCCACTAGATCCCCTAGAATTGGAGATACAGTTGATTTTGAGCCACCTGGTCGGGGTGCTGGCCACCCAGCTCAGCTCCTCTGCAAGATCATTGCATACCCTTACTCACTAATCTACTTCTTGAATTCTAATAAAAGACTGTAGATGCATCAAACAAAAAATATGAATTGTGTCAGAGATGCATTCATTTGTACTTACTAGTTAGTGATTTCAAAATGTGTTTTATTAAAATCATTGTAGAGAAAAATACACTTCTAATTAGTGAATTTATAGCTTATTTTTTAAAAATCAATGGTTGTCTTAATCTAAAGGAGCACACAAGACTACTGTGATTATCAAAAACAGTATAGTATTCTAAGTAAATAAACAAAGTAAACCGGAATACAAACGTCAAAAATCTCCACGATACTTGCACAGGGGCTGTGCATCATTCTGGGATTTATCGCTTGGGTCGCAGCTTGACCAGGAAGCGGAGCGGATCCACCATCAGCCGACGGCTCTGGTGCTGTTGCTGCGACAGCCCAGCTGAGACCCCTTCTTCACTAGCAGCCGCTTCTCCCCCAGCCTACGCGCTCGGAGCTGCAGCTCGGATCGCCTCTTGCTCTAATTCCCCTAGGTCTCCTCCGCCTCAGCCCTTGCAAGCCGGGTTCCCGCCGGGCTTCAAATCACTCCCACGAGAGGAGGAGCTACCGCGGTAACCCAGGGAGCATCTGGAGCCGCAAAGGAAAAGGCGAGCTTTGCCAGGCGCTCGCATTCCTGCCTGCACTCAGCTGATGTGGCTCATCTGCAAGCTGGCGTTTGTTTGTTTGTTTGTTTGTTTGGGTTTTGTTTGTTTCTTTGTTTGTTTTTTAGGGGGGTGATGTGCTGGCCGGTTAAACTGCAGGGCTTTGGGTTAAGTGTGAGGTCTGCAGGGGGTTTGAAGGAGGAGATGGATTCCAAAAGGTGACCTTCCGGATTTACTCAGAGATAAATTAAGTTCTGATGGAAGAGTGACGCAACATTCTGTATCTCAGAGGACAGACGCACAGGTCGGCTCGTTTAATGAGGCTGAAGTTCTTTGGAGTCCTAGCTGAGTCCCTGGAGATCGGGAGCCATCAATCAGGGATCTCCTGGGAAGATGGTTACATTCTAATACACCTACAGCTGGTACCTGGAAGTTACTATCTTTAAGATTTCCTATATACAGGCAATATAGGTGACAAAAAGGAAGGCAGTGATGAAGGGCAGCTTTAAAGTTACCAAGTCTTATGAATGCTTTAAACATAATAAGATCATTTTAGAAAAGACAGAAGAAACACTATGCGTGCTCACCCAACCGGAGAAATAAATGTTATAAAGGCAATTGAAATCCTTAGTCATTTGACCCATTCCCATTATTTTGCTCACGAGCCTCTTAGCGTAGTAACTACTTTCCACACTTGTTTATGCTTTAATTGCTAAGTTACATATCCTGTGTGGTTTTGTGAATTTTAGACCAGGAATTTATGTTTTCTTTATACCTATTTTGTTCACATAATATCATTTTAAAACATTTTTCTTGTAGGTCTTGTTCATACTGTGGGGCACAAGCAAAAGAAACTTATTCTCAACACTGCCACTTCATTTTCAGACTCGATTTAATCATGGGGGGAAACTAAATTCAAGGTTCCAGGTACTAGGGAAGTTGGGGACTTCCCAAAAGCTAAACATCTTCTACTATAATAATAATAATAATAATAATAATAATAATAATAATAATAATAATAATAAT
>JANHMN010000007.1:42533836-42559783 GCA_030674055.1 Rhabdomys pumilio | reverse complement strand
ATAATAATAATAATAATAATAATAATAATAATAATAATAATAATAATTAGAAAGACATAAGGAAACAGCTGTCTGAGTCAAGACATCTCAAGGACAACTTCTTCATCTTGCTGGCATGGTCAAACACGGTAGTCACGTGCCCAGGAACGTACTCCTAACCTGATAGATGAAAACGCCCTTGCTCAACCTCTTACATCAAAATACGATTGGACAATGCTACAGCCCACCCTGCTCCCCCTCGCTTTATGGCTTCATCCTTTAAATATGTTGTATAATGTCCCATTCAAAGTCACACTTCAGTTCCCAAGTCTATTCTGAGGTCCTGATCCATCAGTAGTGTCTTGATTACAATACATTTTTTGTCATCTGCATTGACGTGGTGTTTGAGTTATGTTGGATTTAAGCAGACCCCGCAACAATACAAACTGCTCAGCACATGTTTACTGACATAACAATATCCATTTTGTTTTGTTTTGTATCTCTAGTGCCCAACACGTTAGATACTTATCTGTTGAATGTTATAGCATTTAAGATAGGTTGTAAACAGTGGAAAGGATTTTCACTATTTGAAGAAAAAAAAAAAAAGGCAAGTAAAGGCCAGGTATGGTGGTGTACACCTGGTAGAATCCAAGTCACTCAGTACTTTGAGGCAGGAGGATCGCCAGTTTGAGTCCAGCCTGAGCAACATAGTGAGACTTTATCTTGAAGAAGATAAGAAAGGCATTTCGTACAAAGGAAACTTACAGGTAAGAACAAGGCTGGCAGTTAATAACATTATTTTGTATTGTGATGCTTTTCTGTCATATCCCTGGTCTTACTCCCAGGCCAAGCATGCATCCCAAGAAAGTCCTGTGAAAATACATCACCAAGTCCAACCTGATAATTGAACTCTCCTCATCAAAAGGCATCAGCAATGAAAATCTAGGATGTATTTCAACCACTTCAAGAAGTTCCTAAGCAAGTCTGAAATGTCTAGGAGATCAGCAAATCTCTCATCATCAGACACTCAAGTAGAAGACAGCACAGAATGTCTTATCAGTGTTTACCACAGTGTGTCTTTGAGCCATTCAGTCAGTTGTTGGCCACATGATGAACATTTAGAAACAAAACAGAGTATGAGAATGTTTTGCACAAATCCTCTGTCCGAATTTCACACGTCAAGGATTATTGAGGTCAATTTTAATACACTAGAAAAGAATGAGAGATAATGAATATATTGACTAGTAATTATTTTTGATAATTTGCCTGTAGATGTCAATTGGTATTCAGGATAGCAAAAGTAATGGTGTACAGTCTAGTTTTCTATCAGTCACCATGTGTGGGGCAAGTGAACCTTGCCACCAGACAGAAGAACTGGTAAGGTTGAGTAAGCTCAGACCCCTGGAATCTCAGAGACTTGAAAGCAGCAGGAGTCCAGTCACACCCTATCCATTTCTGTACCAGCTCTGACACAGTAACCAGGACACCCCACTGAGAGGATCAGGGCAGTTAGTCACATGGGGAACATCTGGAATCCTTCCCCATGCAAATAGAGCATTAGTAACATCTCAAACTGAGCCAACAGGAAACACCTGCCCCTAGATCCCACCTCACTCCTCAATGTTTATATAGTCTCTGACCACATGGAATAAAGCACACAAGATACTTGATGGAGGACCATCTGAGAGTGGCTGTTTTCACTGAACAATAACACTCAGGGAAGAATTCTCTCTCCCAGAGCATCACTGATGGACCGTGGCCCCACCTGCCTCTCTTTACATCAACCAACTACCTGATAGAACTCCATTAGAAAAACAAACAAGATCCCCCATCTCACACCTGTATTCCTCCCTCCTCGAGCCAACAAAGCCACACTCAATCAAAACCTATCAAAAACATAGACATAAAGCCACATAACTTCATAGCCCTACCCTCAACCCTCTACCACACAACAATAGACATAAAGCCACATAACTTCATAGCCCCCTACCCTCAACCCTCTACCACACAACAATAGACATAAAGCCACATAACTTCATAGCCCTACCCTCAACCCTCTACCACACAACAGCTTTGTAATCTTCTATTCTATTTGGAAAACAAACTCCGCCTACCACTCTACTCACGACTCTGATAAGGAGCCAGAATCCCCCAAATCTCAAGCATTCTCAGTTAATATTAACCCCACTCTAAACAAACTACTAACTGGTACCCATTCCAAGCCTCAGACTTAAAAGAACTCAGGCAGGCAGAAAAGGAAGATGACATTCACGCACCCTGGACAAAGATCTCTCCTACAGAGACGTATTGCCACCTTAAACACGCCCCAAAATTGGAGAAATATTTGCTACTTCTCTCTACCTGGTCCAATATTTTTACAATGGGGGGTGTGGGGCAGGGAAGGGAGACTATTTCAAGATGAATGCCTTCAACAAATCAGGCAAAATCAGGACTGGGCTGATGTTCTACAGGGATTTGGTGAACTCTGGCCAGCAGATTACTATTAACAGGTCTGCCTTTGTGCAATTCAAGCATGGGACAGGCTCACCCCACTCTCAGGCTTAGAAGACCCTGCCTCCTTCTTGTTCTTTCTCCATCAAAAGCCGGGCAAGCCTCTATCTGATTTTATCTTAGAACTAAAATAAATGTAGAAAGAAAAATTCCCGAACCCCACAGCCAGCGATCTCCTTCTTCGAACACTATCTGAGAGGGTACGACTTCTGAGTACAGGCTAGCCTGTCAGAGTCTCTGGGATGAAGACTATGATAGATGGGTTCTGGCAACCCAAGAACAGAACAACATCACATCAGATTACATCTGTAGCTCAGGCTTTAGCAGCAGCAATAAAGCACAAAAAGGATCTGCATCCTGTTCCATAAAAGAACCAATCCCCCTAGACAGTCTTCCCACAGTGTTGCAAAAGTTTCCCCTGGAGAAGAGATTTTACCTTCCTATATGAGAAAGATGGCAAACCACTGGGACCTTTACACATAAAAGGGGGCAGCCCTCAGCCCTGACAGTAAGAGGAGAAACTGCTCCCATAGAAGCCTTATGGTGTCCAGCATCTCAGAAGTCTCCCACCTCAAAATAACCATTAAAATAGATAACAAGCCATTTAAATGGTTCATTGATAACATTGATACTGGAGCAGACAAGACAATCTTAAGACAACAAGAGATCCCATGAGACAGGCAACTAGTCCCTGGACCCCAGTTTCTAGGCATAAGGGGTTCCTCTCATGCATTTATCACCAAACAGGCCTACAGGTGGGAAGACCCTGTTGTGGCTATTGGTCTAATAAGATCCCTGCTCAAGTAGCCACCAATCTTCTAGGGAGAGATATCTTATAAACCCTAGAGACAGGGCTTAGCAACCAATCAGAAAGAGATTGCATTCAAATGTATGACAATGCCTATAAAGAAAACTATACCCCAAAACTCCTATGCCCTCCTCCAAATTACCTCCTATTCTAAGAGCCATTGTTAGATTTTAATACACTCTGCCTTGATTGGCTTTCCAATGAAGCCATTTGGATTAGACAGTGGTCTCTATCAAGGAAGGAATTTGAAGCCGTTGCACAATTGGTGAAAGAACAGCTTCTAATACAACATATCTTCCCCTCCCACAGTCCATGGAACACTCCTATGTTTGCTCTAAAAAGGAGCTCATGGGTATGGAGACTAATACATGATCTAAGGGCAATTAATAAAACCATGTGAGTCTGAGACTCTCCCCAAAGGGAACTGCCCCATGTCTCAGCCATCACTGGCAATGTTCCCCCATTGGTAACGGATATAAAAGACTATTTTCCCCCATCCCTCTCCACCCCCAAGAATATGAATGCTTTGCTAACAATGTTTTGCATTCACAGTCCCCCCCATTAATAACTCTGGTCTAGCCTCATTCCTCAGGGAATGGCTAACAGCCCAATCATTTGCCAGGAGGCTGTGGCCACTGCATTAAAACATTATTTAGACAAGGGATTCAATATATATCATTACATGGATAACATCTCAATTCAAAACTTTCTGCTCACAGTGGGAAATTGCCCAACAAACAGGGATTCCCCCATGACCCTCAGAGACAAGGAAGAATAGAAAGACCACATCAAACCCTAAAAGCCCAAATTCTAAAATCAAAGACAAATACCTACCCTTCTAATATAAATTAATGACAGCTCTGACTACCCTAAATATATTTAATATCTACAAGATCCCCAAACAACCTCCTATCTCCCTCCATTGGCATACACCAGAAATAACCCAGAAATGATGGTGAGATCTCCCGGATGGGATTTGGAAAAGACCAACCCCCCTCCTTACAAACAGAAGGGATTTCGTTTGTGTTTTTCCACAGGACCAACCTAGTCCTATCTTGTTTTATGCCGGAAATGTCTAACACCACCCTACTGACCAAGAAGATGGCCTGCCTCTCACTGACAGATCAAGGTCAGAGGAGGCGGAAGAGGCTGAGGAGATGCTACCCCTTAAAAGAACAAGATCTCCTGGAAGGACATCCATGACCTAGTGACTGCCACCCAGGCCATGTGCCCTACACAAGCTTCTTATGACTTATTCTTATGACTGTTTTCGTCATTCTTCATGCTAACTCTGCTACTGCCCAGCCTCTCTCTAGCCTTCCCAGAACTCACCACTGGAGATTCTTTGCTAGGGGCCCTACAACAAACACAACAAAATCATAGGGACCCAGGATTGCCCACTTGAAGTATACTGGACCATGATGAGATCCCCCTACAACCCCATTCTATCTCCACTATGCCCCTGCCCCCAGCACTTTCCTCTGCTTTCCTTACTGAAACACAAGTGGAGGCCTCCCGGGTGCAGACATTGGAGTTGCAGAATTGAATCCACCAGCTGTGGCGGCACCATGCTCACCAACCTGAAAAATGATTTTCAGCTTTCCGTCAGTGATCCCTGGGATGCACGTTGGTGAATGGGAGTCATGGGTAAGCTCTACCCTAATGGCTATGCCAAATACTCTGTAGCTTGATCTACATGTCTCTTGATAGCTTGTCCCTGCCCCAAATCAGTCTTCATCTATGTTAATATTCTTCGACAGGAAAATCAATATTAGAAGGAGCTCCAAACTACCCTTTCCTGGCCACAATACATCCAATATGTGGCTGACCTCCTTCCCACCCCAACTCCTCCCAATGCCTTTCCTGTGCTTCTCTTTCCTGAATGCTATTGGCAGCTGTTCCTATTAACATTTCTCTTCATGAACCCCATGTTTCCTTACCTATAGGAAAATCACAAGACATTCCTCTCTTTGATCTACTCTTCCGCTTTGCCTGGTAGGACCCTCCTCAGAACCGCATCCTACACACATGTATCCATTACCAAACCAATATGTGCTAAACCACCCCAATCACCACCACTCCCGCTCTTCTCTGGTGCAGAGGCACTACAGGTTTCTTCATAAACCTCCCTTTTCAAGGTTTCTACACCACCATATTGATTGTTACCCAGGTTTATCTCTACAAACCTGAAGAACTTGCCTTACAACTGGGAGGAGGCAGAAAGAAGAGAAAGATCTTCATCCCTCTGCTCATGGACTGGGTCTTACTGTCTCACTGGGTGTGACAGGAACCACTGGAGCAGACCTCGTCCAAACACACCATCTGGCCAATGACTTCCAGGACAAATTTGACTAGGCAATGGCCTCCACTATAGACAACCTTGAGTCCCTTCAAGGCCAGATAACCTCATTAGCAAGAGTTGTTCTCCAAAACCTGAGTCCTTAGACTTACTGAGTGCTGAACAGAGAAGGGCTTGCATTTTGCTGGAGAAGAAATGTTGCTTCTATGTCAATGAATCTGGGCTGGTAGAACAAGACATGCACATGCTCAAAGATCTTAAGGGAGATCTTTGGTCACACTAGGCTACTCACAGTACTTAAACCCTTTGGTAGCTTGACTTATTCCCCTCCTTAGTCC
Organism: Rhabdomys pumilio; assembly: GCA_030674055.1. Taxonomy (NCBI): domain Eukaryota; kingdom Metazoa; phylum Chordata; class Mammalia; order Rodentia; family Muridae; genus Rhabdomys; species Rhabdomys pumilio. The sequence goes on along the minus strand of JANHMN010000007.1, from coordinate 42,553,848 downwards.
CATACTAGTCGTTGGAGCCCTGCTTCTCCTGGCACCCTGCCTTATCTAATTTCTAAAACTGCAGATAAGTATTATTGCAAAAATCACTACTAATCAGGTTTGATATCAAACCATTTCCAATACAGAAGACAGTTACTCCAGTGACATCGCTCCTTTATAAAAAAAAAAAAGGAAGAGTGTGGGACAAGTAGAATGTGCCATCAGACAGAAGAACTGGTAAGGCTGAGTAAGCTCAAATCTCAGAGACTTGAGAGCAGCAGGAGTCCAGCCACACCCTATTTATTCTGTACCTGCTCTGGACACAGTAACCAGCACACTCCACTGAGAGGATCATGGTAGTCAGTCACATAGGCAACATCTGGAGTCCATCTCCATGCAAATAGAGAATCACCCTATATCTCAGAGCCAATAGGAAACACCTACCCCTAATCCCACCCCACCCCTCAATGTTTATATAGTCTCTGACCACATGGAACAAAGCACATAAGTTATTTGACAGAGGACCATCTCAGAGTGGCTGTTTTTACTGAGCTGTAACACTTGGGGAAGCGTTCTCTCGTCTGAAGCATTCATCGATGACCTTGGATCTGCCTGACTGGCCAGGTTCCTGCCCTAGCCGCCCAGCTGCCCCAGGTGCCCCTGCCTCTGGAGTTGGTGCTGCCACGTAGCTGATGAGAGGCTGGGACCTCGACTACCTGCCCTGAGCAGGCTGCCCAAACCTTCTTGCTTCTCTTCTTCTGTAACACTTTGGGCATTCCCTGCCAGGCCAGAGCCTACTGGAACATACTTGTGTCCCAGTTCTCTTCGTTCTCAGGAGCAGACAGAAGACAACAACCATGACTTACAAACAGAGGTGAAGTCTGTGATTTCCAACAGAGTCAGTTGAAGACGTTAAGTGCATTTTTGGAACTGTTATTTAGGCTATTTTTGTTAATTTTTATTAGTAGCAACTATGATATTTTAATTAAAATGGAAGAATTACTTTTTAAATCAGTCATTTTTTTTTATTCAAAGAGAAAGGAATAGTTAGACACACATTTAAGTTCAACTTTTGGATCTGTGAGTGTTAATGCTGACCACAATGGAGAATACTGTTTCTAATTTGGTAGCTTCAACTTCAGTTGAGCCACATTTCAGAAAGGAAAAAGTGAGCATAAAGCCTAATAATGAAGATTACTTAAAACATGGCTTTATCAAATGTGCAGAACCCTTTGGGAATGAAAGACACCCAATTGTCATGTATAATAATACTCTTGCAGATGAAAATGTAAAACCTTCCAAAATAAAGGGGCACTCAGAAACTTGGAGTGATGTACTTAAAGGCGAGACAATTGAATGTTTTCAAAAAAAGGAAAGAAGACATAAAACTATCAACGTGGTTGTCCTTCTTTCGGTAGCAAGGAGCCCTGAGTGTCTTACACAGATGCTGAAGGAATTGTCCCAGCGTGTTTGGCTCTGGTGTGAACAACTTCTGGTGATGAGTCAGCAGAGAAACTGAAAACACAACTTAGGGATAGCATAGTAGTTCTTCCAATCTGTAGTATCGCAGAATCATTGGAAATTGTGCTTATTATTCAGTTATAGCCCAGGGTAGATTCTACAATCTAGCTTGATAAAAATACCAACAAGAGGAGCCACACAACACTTTTAAAGTTTATGTCAGATGTGTGTGTTGAGAAGATATTTTATGGAAGATGTTTGTGCTTTTGAAGTTTAACCTCACATCTGAGTCTTTATATACTTTTAAAGCATTAGAAAAGCATATATGTGGTCAATATACATTAAGCTAGAAAGTTATAAATGATCACAAGAGATGGAGCAGCAAGTCTCACCGAGAACACAGAGGTTAGCTAACAATATGCTGGAAATGGCTGGTAACGGTTCAGTGTGGAATTGCTGTGTCATCTGCTGTGATGCTTTCCCATCCAGAGTCGGTCGGTCCCCAGGTTGTCACAGAAGCATAGAAAGGACCGTGAAAACGGTTTGCCTTGGTCAAGAAGCTCACTGAATAGCTGATTTCTTGAAACATTTGGTTGAGATACTGGAATTACTCATACCAACCTGCTCTAACACAACACAGTGCCTTGGTTTTCCCAAAGGGATGTACTAGGCAGGGCTTATGAGTTCAGGAATGAGATTCACATTTTTCTCATAGGAAAAAAATCTCACTTAGGAAATTGTTTTTGAAAATGAGGTTTGTGTAACAAAGTTGGCGTATTATACTGAGGGGATTTTTGGCAGTTTCTTAATGAATTGAGTTTAAAGCTGCAGGATTGTTACTATAGCAAGCAAGGGTTAAAGGTGAATCCTAGTCACTATGTCTCTAACATTTATATAACATTGGAAGAAGATATTGTTAATGAAAATACTTTGAAACAAGTGAAGTCAAAGATATTGCTATATCTCTCTTCTCTGGTTCAACTTTAACTTCTTCTTTACAGCAGAGAGATTTAAGTTATTGGAGTTAAGAAAACAGCTGGGTAAGAGATCCATTTGTGTTTTAAAACCAGAAATCAAGAAATGAGTGCAGCCTGGTGCCTGAAGAAGCAAGTTGCCTGTTACAGCTTCCTCATGTTCACTGAAGAACAACTACAAAACCGTAAGTTGGTGGCTGTTTCAAATGACCAGGTACTTAAGGAAGTCCTTGAGGAAGATCTTAGCATCAGGCTCTGGCCCACACATATGCCTGTACAGGTGACAGCACAGTTACACATACAGGCACACACACACACACACACACACACACACACACAGAAGGAGAGAGAGACAGAGACAGAAACAGAGACACATACAGTCACAGACACACACACAGACACATACAGGCACACACACAGAGAGGGAGAGAGAGACAGGTAGAGAGAGAGAGACAGAGAGACAGAGACAGAAACAGAGACACATATAGGCACAGACGCACACACACACACACACACACACACACACACACACACATGATTATACCACATATACACAAAGATAAAAGCTTACTTCTTCCCCCATCCCACCTGCTTATAGAAATTTGGTAAGAAAGGTTTTCTTATGCCCAGGAATAAGGAATAATTTCTCTAGGATAAAAACCTAGTGTGTTAACAGGTGAGGTTCTTTTGTGGTCAACTCACTGAAGCAAAGGTAACACCTGACCTATATTGCATCTCATAGAGGGGTTTGGAGTATGGAGTTCAACACAGTGCCATTATAGCTGGTGTTTTTGTGAACTGTAAGTTGTGTTTCAGACCCTGAAGGGTTTGGCTCTTTGGGATATATATTTGACGTGTATATATACATATGCTATACAATCTACTAAAGTAGATTGTCTTCAAAAGTTCACATCCATCCTACATGATAAATACCGTTACCCATCCTAATGTCCCCCACAGTTCTGAACTTATTTTAGTATCAATTCAAGTCCCAACATCTCACCTCTAAACTGTCTAAATTACAAGTGTAGCTCTGACCATACTGTGTTCTCGTACAAGTCCTGTGCTGCAGAAGCAATGGGGCAGGCGTAGGGGATGCCTGTGGACGCTGTCCCTCACAAACGAAGAAAAGGAAAGGCAAAACAGTCACCACCAGTCAGTCACATCCAAAGTTCACCAGACAAACTCCATAAGGTTCAAAGCTTAGGAATGACATGTGATTCTTGTCTGTGTCCTTGTTGTGCCTGTGGCTTTACTTAAAGTCATCAATTTTCACGAAGGGTAGCACATGTCTCTCCTGGAAGAACTGTGTGAAAATCGGAACAGAATTTAAGTTTGCTTAGTGCTCACATGGTAACAGATAAGTGATTCTTTTTTATAGGTGTGTGTGTGTGTGTGTGTGTGTGTGTGTGTGTGTGTGTGTGTGTAAATGCGCGTGTATTTGTTTCCTGAAAACAAACAAAATTCACCTATCTTTAGCCTTTGGGAAAGAGGACAATTGCCAAGGGTGTTACCGTTTCGAACCAAAAAAGTTTCTTTTTAATCCTTATGACTGAAACTCTTCTGTCCTTCAAATTCCCATTCCCTTTGGGGGTCCCTCCTCGAGTTGTCTTTGCCAGACAAAGTCCCAAGTTTATTGTCTGGAACCGAAGAGGAAAGAGGATGGGAGGTGGGCTGGCTTGGCATCTGGATGAGCGTCCTGCCAAAGCTCAGCTAAGGGGAACCGCCTCCACGGTGGAAGAGAAACTGGGAGGAGTCCAGAAGGCCACCAGCTAGAGGAATCAAAGTCTCCTTGATGGCTGTCCAGGGATGCGCGTTGTCTCTGTGGCTGTGGCGGTGGCTGTCCCTCTTGCTGCTGGCGCTGCTGCTGGGGTTGAGAGCTGCTGGAGCACGATGGAGCGGGGAGGGTACCACGCCTCACCTACAGAGCATCTTCCTGGGCCGCTGCGAAGAATACACAACGCTGTTGAGCCTCCAGCCGGGGTAGGTGCTAAGCCAGAATGTGAAAAGGCAGAAGGGTGGGGTGAGGTGGGGGCTTTGGAAAGGAGGAACTAGCGGGTCTCCATGCAGGTGATGTGTATGTAGGTAAATTTTAGGGACGGGGTCCTCTGTGCAGCGGATCTCCCAGTCGAGAAGGAAATTGCAGCTAAGACTGCCCCTGCGGGTATAGAGGTGAAGAGAGAGGTGAATGTGGAACACTGAGAGTACTAGTCTAGAGGTGAATTTGAGTGGCAGAGCCTTGCCAGCTAGCAGCAAGTGCATTTTGGGTAGTAGGTCCTCTGGTCCTATCTAGAGGACTGTGGTTTCCTCTGGCTTGTGTGCACTGTGTTTCCTATTGATATAATTTCCTTCTTTGGATCCGCTTTTTGTGTTGTTATACTATTCTTTCTCGTACCAGTTGTTTTTAATTGGGATGCATCTCAATAAAATAAAATGAGAGAATAACATAAAGAATCAGGTTAGTCATCATCACCAAGGGTAAGAAAACATGACCATTGCTATAGTACGTGATTTTGAAAGATGTCCTGGACCTCAGGAGTGAAAACAGGCCCCGGAGGACACTCTGCCTCAGCAGAAGGAGCTGCTCCCAACACTTGGCATCCACTCCTTTCTTCCCAAGTCTTACTCCTGACATGACCTCCGTGGGTTCAGAGACTCACCTTCCAATGGACCTGAGCCCCACTCCCGTGTCTTAATGAACAGGCAGAAGTTAGGGATGTGGTTCACTGGTAGAACAGTTGACTACATGGCCTTTGGTACACACACAGTACCTCTACAACACACACACACACACACACACACACACACACACACACACAGAGAGAAAGAGAGAGAGAGAGAGAGAGAGAATCTGAAAACAAGAAGTTACATGCTTTATTGAAACTGTCACTTGTCACCTTCTCGAAGTACTTCTGTCTGTGCCCTTGTTTGCTTCTGTTTTAAGCCTGGAGGTGGGGGTGGAGGAAGAGACTATATTACTTAGACTGGAGAACTCTGTTTTTCCTTTCTGGGAGAAATGCTTCATCATGGTGCACTTTGGGGTTTCTTTTTATAACTTCCACCTTGTTGTGTTTACACAACGTGTGTGTGTGTGTGTGTGTGTGTGTGTGTGTGTGTGATGTGCCTGTGCCTACAGAGAGGAAGACAGTGGCTGTCCTGCTCTATCATTTTCTGATTCTGTTGTCTTCTGCACTTAGTCTGGAAGCTAGAGTTAGGCTGGTGGCCAGTAAGCCCCAGTCATCCTCCTGTTTCCACCTCATACAGTGCTGGGGTTAGAGACACAGGCAGTGACATGGGCAGGGTGGTGGCTGAGGAACTCAGGTCCTTGTGCCTATAGCACAGGCAGCCTTACCTCCGCACCATGTCTCCAGTCCTGACTGGCACTTTTACACAGGAACAAAAACTGCACGGCCATCTGGAAGGCCTTCAAGGTGGTGCTGGACAAGGATCCTTGCTCTGTCCTCCCCTCAGACTATGATCTCTTCATTAACCTCTCCAGGCATTCGATTCCCAGGGACAAGGTAAGGACCAATGCCTCAGCTATGGACAAAAGCGTAATTTTCACATCTATGCTGCCTTTGTTTCTTCCTACCTCTTTATGATAAAAAGCAGAAGCATAATTTAAAATGTTAGGTCTCTCACAGGTTTAGTGAGCTAGTTGAACTCAATAAATAACTTACTGGAATTCTTCTGTGTTCCTGGTGTTGCATTAAGGGTTAAGGATCCAACATTAAACAAACAAACAAACAAAAACAAAAAACAAACAAACAAAAAAAAAAACCAGTTCTTGTAGCCCTTCTATTCTACAAAGAGACTGGACTGCTGAGGACCAGATGAGACAGTGACCAGGAATGTTGTTGTATGTGCAGTGTGAAGACACTATTTATCCCGGAAGGTGCCAGGTGTGCTGTGACGACTTAGGTGTTTTGAGCACTGTATGCTCCAAGGACATTGTGCAGAGCTACAAAACAAGGCCTAAGGCTTCTTCTGCTTCTCATTTTCCTATCTAGAAACTGAGGCAGAGAGACATAAAGGCCTTGATGAAGATTGTACATCTAGCATGGGATTCAAGCCCTGGTCCCTTAATCATTCCTAAGGCAAGGTTCTTACCAGTGGTACACACATTTCATACTACAGGGGAAATGTATCATCATCTATGTCTGTGTTTCTCAACCTGTGGGACCCCTTTGGCAAACTTCTATCTCCAAAATAATTTATATTACAATTAATAACAGTAGGAAAATGACCCTTATGAAGCAGCAATGAAAATCATTTTACGGCTGGGGGTCACCACAGCATGAGGAACTGCATTAAAGGGTTGAAACATTACAGAGGTTGAGAGCCACTGACCTACGTGATGTCTGGAAGGACAGAGGTGACACTCTTCAAATGTGCCATAGTAACAAGGAAAGAGAAAGCAGGCCTACCGCAGGTCCGAATTCCATGAGGAATGACTGCTGACTTATCTTGATGACACCTCAATCAATATGCTTTCATTTTATTTTGTATTTTAACTCTTGGTTGTTTCTTATCAGTCACTGTTCTGGGAAAATAACCACCTACTCGTTATGAGCTATGCAGAGAACACCCGCCGCCTTATGCCCCTGTGTGACGTTCTGTATGGCAAGGTTGGCGATTTCTTGAGCTGGTGTCGACAGGAAAATGCCTCTGGTAAGACTTTTGCACACATCACAGCTCCTCAGCCTGTGGATTTATCTTTGGTTCTGGGTGTCTTCATAAATGTTCATCTCATTTACTCCTTCCCAAATCCTCCGAAGTAGGTGGCATCTATATTAACAGATAACAACAGTGAGTAGAGTGTACCTAACCTTTGCTGCACGCTATTACAAGTATTTTAGACTCATTGAGGATAGAGTCCACACATTATCCACTACGATCCTATCATGAGTCCTATTTTGGCAGATGTGGAAACTGAGGCATGCATGATTAAGGGAGTTCCTTAGGAATGTATACCTAAGAATCTATGTAGCTTCCCAGTCTGACCTCAGAGCCTGTGATTCCAATCCAGCAGGACTCTGCCTTTCTGTCTTTATCTTCCAGAGGGGAGAAACTGAGGGTAAGAGAGGGTAAATGTACTATATACATTTTTCAGAATCCGTGACAAAGACGGAATTAGCAAATACATGAAATTAATACATCTCCATTACAAAATGCGTCTGTGGACTTTTCCCCTAGGACTTGATTACCAGTCTTGCCCCACATCAGAAGACTGTGAAAACAACGCTGTGGATTCCTACTGGAAAAGTGCATCCATGCAGGTAATCCTAGGATGGGTGAGTGAGTATGGAGCATGTGCGGAATCTGAGAGCTGAACCCCAGGCCTTCACCTGATTTCTCTGTATCTTCCTTTCTACCGTAATGATTACTCTGACTCTTCTCTCTGTTCCACAAAGTTGTGAGGGTTTACGAAGACAAAATACTCACCGCAGTGGCTGGTGCAGAGAGAAATGTTTGTCAAACGTTGGCTACATATGGGACTAGGGCACTATTAGCATCCCTGTTGTACAGTGGCCATGTTTAGTGGTTCAAAGCCATGTTCATTCTTAGTGCTGTGAAAAATTGGAGTAACCTTGATTTTACAGGAGAGCCTGGGAAACTGGAGAGTTCACTGTGGGTGTCAGAAATGTCCACAGAGTAGCATTAATGGGAGAAGAGCTGATGGGTTACCAAAAAGCTGGAGCCACAGAAGTGTTCCTAAGACATGCCTGTCTGTGTCTCCAAGGATATTGCCCTCAGAGTTCATGGGAGCTGTCAGTGGCTATAAAATGAGATCATTTGTAGCTTATAGTCTCTGCCTCAAGCATTGGGAGAAAGATTAGAAACAAGGAGGGTTAAGTTCTTAGCTCAGTGCTTAAGGTTGAATGTCGATTCTGCTGATCCAGGAGCAGGTAGAGGTCGGGAGACTTCTACCCCCCACTCCATCAGAGGTGATGTATCTTCGCCTCCCCTTGTCTACTTTGCTCTCCAGGTGTTCCATGGGGCCACTGATAGAGGCAAGGACTTTGATCAAATTTTCCACCAGGGCCACGCAAAGAACTTCCTGTAAGCATAAGACTTCACACTGAGGACTGTGTGTACTCCAGCCAGCTCTCATGGGACCAGTGCTTGTTCTCGATTTTGGAGGGAGGGCTTTGTGGGTTAAAAAAATATGGCTGGGGAAAAATATGGCTGGGGAACCGCAGGGTTCCTCACGCCACACTGTGTGTAGTTGGCTGAGAACGCCCTGGGTTCCTCCAGCTGGAAGTTAGGCCTGGCTGCTCATTAAAGGCCTCACCACGGTTCCTCACAGCGGTGGCCCCAACACACAAGGAAGTCCTTGGGTTTCCAAAACTGGTTTATTGCCATGGCAGATGGTGGATGGATCTGGATGTATGCCCCCAAAACCCAGGGTGGACCTAAGTTAAATAGGGAGGGGAAGGGGGAGGGGCTGGGGAGGAATGATTAAATGGCTCCACCCTCTAGCCTTCAGGTACCTCATTAGTATGTAAATCTCTCTAGGGCCTGGGGCCTGTTTATCATGCCCACCTTTGTACATGACTGAAGGGTGAAGGTGGAATGGAGATTAGACCTCATGTCAGGCCCGACAGGGCTTCATCTGAAATACAGGCTCCAGTTAGCTGCCAAAAACTCTTATTGGAGACTGGAAAGCTTAACACCTCTAAAGAGGGGTCATATCAACACTGTCTATAAAAGAACTGTAACACAGGCCACTATGAATCTTCCTGACTTTAAGGTGTGTTTCTCAACTGGAGGCTATTATGGGAAAATAGTATCGATGCCTCCAATTTTTAAGCTTTTATACCAGTATAAGAAATATACTAATATAAGAGTATGCTAGATAGTTGAAGTAAAATCAAAGCTAATATAGTATAGCAATGAGAGGGCTTGAACCTTGTAAGTAGTCAATAAATGTTGTTGTTGTTTGTGGTGCTGGGGGTCAAAGTTAGTTTCTTTGTTGCACACATCAAGCAAGGCCCTACCATAAGCTACATCTCCCAGACTGAAATGTTTAAACCTTACACTTTTATAGCAATCCTCTGAGGTAACTGTTAAGACTTGGGAAATTAATTACAAAGAGGTCAAAAAGATTTCCCTAAGGTCAAGACTGTAATAAGTTGGTGAACCAGGATTCAAAAACAGGCTTTTTAGCTTCAGAGACTGGATTTTCAACCAGTCCTTTCTACAGCTATGTATACCCAGGCCCTTTTCAATGTTGTCCCATTGTCAATGCTCGAGGTAGAGAATGGCAAGTTACAGAAAGACAAATGAGATCCACCATCTTCCTGCCACCAAAATGCTACCCCCTTAACACAGAGGTTTCAGACTTCAGCATCTAAAGACTTAAACTCCTAATTTTAGTACTGGGGGAAAGCAAGTGGAGACAACTGGCACAAAATGTGTCTCTGCTTTGGAGCATCTGGTATCAGATGTCATTTCATTAGTGAGTAAATTTGTCCTGTGGGATTCAGTGACAGGAAGTCACCACCAACTACCTAGGGAACAAGACCACCCAGATATCCACTTATTAATCTGTTTGTTTATTTAACGATAGCAAAGACTGAACCCCAGGCCTTGTGCATGCTAGCATGCCTGAGCCACACCCGCAGCCTCATGTCATAACGTTGTAAGGGAAACTCATCTTCTGTCCATCTAATCTTGCACTCCACTTTGAATGTAAGCACGTCCTATGATAGTGCAAGTCCTTTGTAGCTTCACACTAGTGGTGCATTAATAACTCAGAGTTTAATGCTTTGTTGGTACCCAGTGGGAACTGTGCCCCGTTTCCTTGCTGTTTCGAGCTGGTGAGCATGTTTTGGTCTTGTAAGCCGTGCCCCTGTGCACATGTGTGCATGCAGTGCTTGTGGTGGGGCTTTGTAATGTTTACTGTAGACATCTGCACCTGTGGCTTGTGCTCTGCTTTGGGTGGTTATTTACATGAGATGTCTATGGGCCAATGGGCTGTGAGTGGGAGTGTTGTGTGTGACTTGTAGGCCAAGCTACTGTCCCTTCTCCCTTCCTGGCAGTTAACAACTTTGCAGGTGTGGAGGCTTCCTCATACTGAGGACTCAACGTGTCAAACCACCAGGATCCTGTGGTGAATGTTCAGTGGGAGCACAAAGTGACACCACAAAAATCCTGTGTGACACCACTGCAGTGGCAAGGCTATTTGTCACATCAGACTAGGCTAGTTTATTCTAGCAGATATGATGGTGTATATCCTATATCATGTCCTGAGATTACCTGAAATAGAATTACTGAGTCTATCGATAGGGGACTTTAAAGGTGATTTGCTTCTCTGAATAAACCAATCTGCATCTCTATTAGACACGTGAAATACTAAGTTTTCCTCTATTGAAAATTGCCAGTTAAAAAAAGCTGTGTTTAAAGCACAAAACGATGTCCCTTCATTTTCTCAACCGTGTCTTTCTTCTTGCAGTATTCAAGGGACAGTTCAGGGGTGATCAATGTCATGCTGAATGGCTCCGAGCCAAAAGGAGCCTATCCCACGAAAGGGTAAGAACGCCAGAGGACACCACAAATGACACCAAACTAAAGGCTAGAAAAGCACCTCAGACCCAATTTGATGCTTGCTTTTGTACAGCGAGGTAAAGTAAGTGAAACAGTTGAATGAGGTGTTGTTCAGAGCCATATCTATACAGTTAAACCATTAAGAGCAAACCAATACATGAGCAAGTCTCCAAATGTAGATGGTAAGAAGAGCTACTGGAGACATAGGTCAGTAGGTAGTGCTTGCTGTGCAAACACGGGGACCTCTGTTTGATCCCTAGAACTCAAATGAAATATCTGGGCATGGCAGCACATCTGTAATCCAAGTGCTGGGATGGCAGAGACAAGTGATGTCTCGGGCTCACTCTTCCAGCCAGCCTAGCCTACTTAGTGAGTTCCAGGCCACTATGAGAGATTAGACAGTGCCCAATTTTGTTCTCTGGTTTACATATGCTCACACACACACAAATGTGCACTCTCATACACATAAACATGTGCATGCACACAGAATGTAAAATGAACCCTAGAAACTCTTTTCAGGGGAGACAGAATCTCTCTGATAGCCCCAACTGTTCTGGAATTCATTATGTAAACCAGACTGGCCTTAAACTCAAAGAAATCTACCTAACCTCTACTTCCTGAGTAATGAGTTTAAAGGCATGCACCGCCACAACTGGATTTCCTGGAAACTTTTCAAAGCTTAAATGTGTAAATAAACTAATGGCCAAAATGGATTAGTTACTACACTGTGTTAAGACTTGAAGAAATGTTCTCCTAGGCTGAAAACAGGGCTCAATGTCAGAGAGCTTGCCTAGCATGTACAGACTCAATACCATGGAAGAACAGATAAAGATAAATGCCCTCCCTGTCTCCCAGGTTTTTTGCAGATTTTGAAATCCCATACTTACAAAAGGATAAAGTCACAAGAATTGAGATCTGGGTCATGCATGACGTTGGAGGACCCAATGTGTAAGTTTTGGGGCTTGTGGCGGTAGCTGTGAGGTCTTGCTTTGCTTGGATATGATCTGATCATGGCCCCTTTGCTCTTAGCTCTAAAGACCTGTCAGCCCTCTGATCCTAATGTGACAGAGAAGGATAATAGGTGTCTCATAGCCTGACGCCATGCTGATTTTTATGGCATGAGAGTTATGGATAAACGAGTTTCTTACACATTTCTGAGGGTCAAAGTCAGTTTCTTTTTCCTATCACCTGGAGGTTCAATACACTCACCAATGTTTTCAAGATCAGCCCACAGCTCTATGATGAAGCCATCGCTTTCTGTGGAGCAACCACTTCTGCAAGTAGGTGCTGGCTAACTGGTGCAGCCCAGGACTTCAAAGAACTACAGCTTCTCAAAACGACTTGAGTTTTTATATAAACAAGAGCAGAGCGCATCCTTTTCATGAATGAGCGCCACTGCCAAGGAGCCTAAAGACCCCCTAAGCACCCCTCTCTCAACTTGCTTAGCTCATGGTTTTCAAACAGTTCTACCCTGTGTCTTAAAATCTGTCAAATTAAAAAGTTAAACCATTGGGTCCAGAAGCCTGGTAGTAGGACCATAGTTTGTTTCCAAGCTAAGCAGCCATGAGGGGGCTTCGGAGGAGAGTTGTGCACTATTCTTCAAAGCCTTGATGTTACATGTGGGAGAATGTTGCCAAACCCAGAGATGTATGTCCACAGAATATGTGTGTCAAGAGAACCTTGAAAAATTCCATTTCAAATATGTAGTAGGTCGCACCTCCTGATGGCTGACCCCCTGACCCCGGGTTGAATAACAGATTGCAACAACCTTGGAAACTATTTACTATATGAGTTTTATCAAGATCTTCATTTTTTCTTCCTAGAAAACAAACTATCCTTATTGTCGCATGAAAATCATTATACTTTGGTTATTTTCTTTTTAATTACCTTTTTTTTTTTTTAAAGAAATTTCTTTTTTTCTACTGGTTATGCTGTCATATCTATTAGATTTTGTCCTTTGATGCTTTGATACATTTAGGAAATGTCATTTTAACATCTCAGCTCCTCATTTCTGTGGCAGGAGGGATTCAATAGTGGTCAGAACACCTGCTTGTAACACCCGAGCCACAGGATAGAGTTGCTTGCAGGTTGTGAGCTAACGAGTGTGCACTTGGATTTCTCTGATTCTAAAGAAAGCAATGAAGCTTAGCGCTAATGAATTGTGGCACAGCAGGGATTATGTGCAGGTAACCAGATTGCAGCTGCTCTTGCACCTTGCACCCTTGCCAGGAAGCCAGGGTGAAGTAAGAGCTGTGACAATCTGTCTTACTAAGTACATGGATCTTATAGCATCCTGACAAGCCTCAGATGCACACAGTGACATGGATTTAAACAAAACTTCTAGTCTGAGAACTACCAGTAGTGTGGCAGGTGCCATTTATCTAACACAGCTTTAACTGACTCTGTAGAGGCTATTTACAAAAGCCTTTCCTTGTCCCTGTGTCCAGCTAGAGGCTTGTGGCATTGCTGACTAAAAAGTAAGCCTGGCCTAGGGAAAACTGTCAGCCCATGTTCTGAGAAAAGTTCTAAATAATGGCTTCACTCAGTACTTTGCCGTCTTCATTCCTATAACTCCTGGAACTCAGTTTCTGCAGAAACTTCCTCCTGCTGTGTACTGGCTCACTGAACACCCACTCTCAACTAGCGTTATGGTGGAGAGGCTGCTTACATTCCCATCCCATGAGACTCAGCAGAACTCTGTCATCACGACAACTCACAGTACTGTGTCTAACACTGGATGCCTTTAAAAACCCTCCCGGGATTTCTAGTTGTGGCTATCAGGAGGGAAAGACTTCTTGGTGTGAGTGAGTGAAATGGGCATGCTCAGAACATGTGATTCTGCTCTCATGGACTTGCAATTCTTATTACCGTTCCCAAGGCGTCAGAGAAGTCATGCTGGCAATCTGGCTGTGAGCTTTTTTTGAGATTTGAACTGTTTGTATAAAAGAGACAATGCAGAGTTTACAAACAATGGCACATATGCATACATAATGATATAGAGAAACACAAATCTGTACATACATACATACATACATACATACATACACACATACATACATGCAGAGTTTAAAAGTAATGACATGTATTATATATACTTATATATGCACACATGTATGCTTACATGCAGAGCTTACAAACATGCCATATATGTATACTCATATGTATACACACACACACATACACACACACACACACACACACACACACACATACATATATTATACATGCAGAATTTACAAACAGTGATACATGTTTATATGTGTCCACATGCATACAGACGTGGGCTAATGCGCACAAGCACACTGGATAGCATGCAACGCTATACATGCAAAGGCTCTAAACTTATATACAGCAGCTCCTCCACTCGTGAGTGTGGTTCAAATGGGAGTGGAAGATTGATATTATATGTATACTATTTTTTCCTGTCGGTACAACCTACGATGAAGTTTCTTTTTATAAATTCGACGTAGTAAGAAACAACAAGAACAACAAGTAATAAAAAAGAATAACAATATTATACTGTAATAAAAATGAATGCGATCTAGCTTTAAAACACCCCACTGTACCTCCATGCCAGGGTGAAATGAAGAGTGACTACAGAGTGCTCACTGTGGGTGGAACTTCTGTGCTGCCGAACATGACAGCAGACACAGCACAATTCCTTCTGCAGAACTTGATAGCTAGATTTTCTTTTGTAGGCTTAGCAACCTTAGCTAAGCCTAGAAAAGGCTTACCAAGAATTTTTACCTAGAAAAAGCTCACAGCGTCTCCAGCATATCCAAATTGTCAGCACGACTGCTCTGGTGTTTTGAGAACAAACACAAACATTGCAAATCTATGACAGTCCATCTGGCATCCAAGGTGGTGACTTAGTGACCAATGGACAGGTGGCATACAGTGTGGCTATGCTGGACCAATGGATGATGCACCTTCTGGTGAGACAGAGTGGAACAGCAAGAGATTTCCTTGTGCCAATCAAAATGGAGTGCATTTTAAAACTTCTGAATGGTTTTGTTTATGGAATTTTCTTCTTAGTATTTTCAGGCTAACATTGACTACCTAACTGAATCACAAAGGCATAACTGTGGGTACGTGGGGGGCTAATACTGTCTAGAAATTTTTAGCGGTGATTATCTCTAAGGATGAGACTTGCATTGATCTTTTTCTCTTTTGCTGATTTGCATTCTCTAAACTTAAACTTTGTTTACTGCTGTTATTTGAAGCTTTTACTAGGTTGAGCAGATTCACCCACTGGGGACCATCACAAATGTTTGTTGTGGAGCAATCATGACTACATGTGGTTCAAGCAGTCCCTGTTCTCCTGTGATTCTTTCTTGGTGATGGATCTCCAGAGAATGTTCAACTTTCCAGTGTTCCCCTTGAGGAAAGAACATTCGGAATGGCCTAAAGATCTTTGGTTAACTCTAAAACAGCTTCTTCTACCTTTTCCTCCTTCTTTTTTCTGTTTGTTTAAAAAAAAAATTACACTTGTCTATGTTTTAGGGAATCCTGTGGCGAAGGCAGTGTGAAGATCCTAGAAGACAGACTGGAGGCCCTGGGGTTCCAACACAGCTGTATCAATGACTACCCGTAGGTGGCGCTATGTATAATCACTTTGAAGGGTTAGAGCTATTCAAAGGGTTGGTTTGGGCCATGGCAGGTGACTTCTGAGTTGCCTGGGGGTGTGGTGGCAGGGAGAACCTTCCTGGGTCCGTTTTAATGATAGCTGGAGGATATTGCTTTTTCCCTTCAGCTTTGGTTGATGTGTGATGAGATTAAGGACCATGGGCTGTGGTTCTCATATCTTTAAACCACAGTACAAATGATACTGAGCTGGGCATTTGTTTGTCAAATGGGTCTTAACCATAGATATTAGGAAAAGAGTCATATCAGGTACTGTCTATTGAGACACTGTGGCCCACACTTTATATGCTGTGACTTGGGTGGTGTCATCAAGGGTTTTTCTTCATAGGCATTAGCAAAGACTGGCTCTAAGCCTGGGGTGGTTGTAATCCTCTTCTGGACCCAGAATTCCTGTCTCTGCTCCTCTCTAACTCATCCACCCCCTTTCAAATCAGAGTTTCTCTGTATAGTCTTGGCTGTTCTTGAGATCCACTTGCCTCTGTCTCCTGAACACTGAGATTAATGTCACATACCACAACCAGCATTTCAGCTCTTGAGTATACAAGCCGAGTAGATTTTCCGTTCAACGCTGGAAGGCTTTCTTAGACACTAATGGGTGTGTCTGAGTGGAGTGACCTGGAGTATGCTTGCCCAACACCATAATGTTGCTGCCTCCTGCCTTCCCAAAGCTGTATGAACTGCACCATTCTCCCAACCGATCAAAGCCTCAGGACGTGTGGGTGACGTCATCTGTGAGTGACATCATCCCTGTTCCAGGCCTCTTGACCCCCATCTGTACTCTTTTACTTATGATTGCTCATGCTGACACAAATGCAATGCCAAGTGCCATCTACCATTCACTTTAGAAGCAAAACTAAGCAAATACGCTTTTCTGGACATCTATTCTGTGTACTGAAAAACATATACATTTACCCACACAGTTTGATGATCAGGTCCAATGTGCAGCAGCTCTTAGATATGAAGTAGAAGAATGTGACCAGCACCTAGGTATCCTGAAGAGTCCCTGTTGGGCACAGCTGTCTGTCTCTGGCTAGATTTGTAGTGTCATGTGTTAATTTTGTCTGTCTCTGGGCTGTAAATATTCTGTTTGTAGATGAGTCACCAAGTTTAATAACTGGCTCAAGGTCAATACTCAGAATCAGAGTTGATATTTGAACCCAACTTTGTGTAGTCTTGAAGCAAATATCCCCTAGCACCCCCTAGTGATGTTCCTTCCTGTGTTAAAGCATTGGGAATACTTCTAAATGAACAATTCTTACTGTATTTCAGCTCAATGATGAGGACAGTTGTGACTACAGATTTCAGAGTTACGAACACTCTTCTCTGGCCCAAGAACTCTCAAGAGAGGCTCTTTCTTCAATCGCTAGCCCATGCTGTAGCAGTCAGGCCAGACCCCAAAGCCCCTTCCCCTATCACAGCTGTCCTTGGTCCTGGTCTATGTCTCTCCTCCTTTGTGTGGCATCCACTTCTTCTGGCTGATGGTTCTGGGACTCCAAGCCTCACTCAGCTCCTGCTGGCTCCTATTCTGTGTTGTGGCTTTTCTATTGCTCTTGGGTAGCAAAGAAGCAAAGACTCAAAAATCAAAGATCAACCCAAATATAGGTAAGACTCTCCTGACCTTCAGAGTTTGGTGGAATTGCCTTTAGTCTTGTGTCAGCTGGAATTAACATTAAGGTCTTTGGTGACACTGGTGGAGCCTCATCTCTTATCTTGGTTGGATTCTTCTAATACCACATTGGATCAGACTCTATAAAATTCAAAGTCTGTCTTGGGTGAAAGACGATAACAACCAAATTTAATTCTTTTTAAATATGTTTGGACAGATTGCATCTGTTGTCCCAGACACTCAGGAGTCCAGGGCGGTAGGATCACTAGAGCCCAGGAAGTCAAGAGTAGCCTAGGCATTCTAGCGAGGCACTATCTACAAAACCCACCGGCAATAAAATCTACACATGTAGACTGCCTTTCACTGAAGGTAAGTGAGTCTAAGCAGGGACCACAGAGCATGCAGTCAGTGTGTGTCCATGTAAGTCTTCCACCTCTCCCAATTCTTTCCAGTCATCTGGTCATAGAGGTGTTGTCTCACCCTGCCTTGCAATTCATGTCTTCTGTGTCACTGTCACGTACCCCTGCATCTGTTGCTGCTTTCTGCCCCTCCTGGTTACCCCAGAACTTCACATTTTCTACCTCGATTTGTACTAGGCAATGGGGCATTCTCAATTGGGCCATCGCTCATGTGCTTTAGTTAAAACTTCTCCCAAAGCACATAGCCAAGGTTAGCTCCCTAAGTCACAACTCTCAGAACATGAGGAGGAGATCATTGTAGACAGCTTTATCTGCAGCAGATCACAGTTGAACGTAGGATCAACTTCATTGGATGGTTGAAGGGTTGAATGACATGATCTGAATAAAACACACAGACAAAATTTGTGATACATAGTAAGTGCTTGACAAATGCTAGCAGTGGTAAGAAGGGTGTTGAGACAGGGTCACGATGTGTAGCTCTGGCTGTCCTGAAGCTCTCTATGTAGACCAGGCTGGCCTCAAACATACAGAGAGTTGCCTGCCTCTGCCTCCCTCTCTAGTGCTGGGACTAAAGGTGTGAGACACTACTCCTAGCTTAGCCAATATTGTTTGTAAAGGAGGGGATTGTGGAATCTTCAAAGATGTATTTTGTGTTTATAGCAATTTGCAGGCACATCATAAATGGTTAACTTGAGGGAGTTATTTGAATAATCTCGTAAGTCCTATTCTTCTTCTGTAGACCAGTGAAGTTCTTAATGTGTGTGGACCACAGCACTCACCCCGACTGTGTCGTGAACTCGTAAGTAAATGGCTGAAACAGAACACAGATGAACTGCAGTCGGACTGTCTGTCCGTTTCCTAAATCACTCGCTGCAGAGCAGGTTATTTCTGCACTGGAGCCTCTCAGTCTCTGAGTTACATTGGCCCAAGTTCCACTGACATCTGCAAGCAGAGCTAACTCCTCCCAGACGGCCCAACACCATCCTCCACCGTAGCACACTTCAGCAGACATTCTAGAAGTGGGGCCACAGGGCGACCTTGGACCTTTTCCTTCTTAATCCTAATTCTTTTTTTTTTTTTTGAAAAGTTAAAATACATGCTAGAAACAAATTTGCAATTATAAAAAGGGTTAGGAGAGAAACACTGTTTTTTCTTTATTTTTATATGATCCAGTTTTATTTATTTATTTATTTTTACTCAAAGTAGGTAGACCACCGTTTCTATACTCCTGTGTGTCCTTGTAGAATAAGGTATTCCTGTCATGGTACATGTGTGCACTCATACACATGCATGGACAGGCACACACACACACAACGCAGATCTCTCAAATCAGTTATAATAAATGATAATATAGATAAGGTTCTGAGATTTGTTTATTTTTTTCACTTAACAGCATGTCTTGGAGATGTTTTCATACTTTTTTAAGGAGTTGATTTTAGGGCTAGAGATATGTCTCAGTAGTTAACAGCACTGGCTGCTGTCTCAGAGGACCTGGAATTGATTCCCTATGTCTACATGGTAGCTCACGACATCATTGACTCTGAAATATGTCAAACCAACATGTCTATCACAGACTCAGAAATATAGTGCAAAGAGAAACGACGCTGTGTGTTTCGATTGTGAATGAAAATGGGGGCAGACAGCAGAAATGTGTCTGAGAAGAACTACAAACCACTGATCGTAAGAAAGGCAAAACCGTGAGGGAGACCCTTGTTATTTCTTGTATTTGCTCTGATGTTGTATTTTGTTTAAAATAAATTAATATGTCTGGATATTAGTTGGTTAAATTTTAAGGCAAAAAAGTGGGAGGAATTAATTTTGAATGATTCAAATAGAGACATAAACTGAATCAGAAATGCAACTACAGTGATTGTCCAGTAGAGGGTGCCATTGACTAATAAAGAAGAGGCTTCAGCGTCTTAAGGAAGTTACGGTCAGGGACGTGGCCACTAACTAATCCACAGCAATGGGACTTGATTCTGAACCAAGATAAGATAGTTCTATAATTTTTAAAATCCACCTTTTAATTGGTTGAAAGGAATTCAATAATTTCTGTTTCAAAGACTCAAAAGGTCAGACCTTATCTAGTTTAAATGGGATTTGGGCAGGCCTCTGCTCAGCGTTTTAAGGTCAGAATAAGCTAAACTCTCATGATAGACCTATTCGCCAATAAGGAACTTGGCTAACACTCTGGAACATTTGTACCATAAGAATGCATGTACAAGGAAACATGAACTGACTCTGTGTGTACCGGCATGAACTATGGTCCAAGAGCCAAGAGGCGGTGTCGGGCAAAGGAAGCAAATTGCATTCTGTGTGTTTACATAAAGAGGTGTGTGTGTGTGTGTGTGTGTGTGTGTGTGTGTGTGTGTGTGTGTG
>JANHMN010000007.1:42493955-42509042 GCA_030674055.1 Rhabdomys pumilio | reverse complement strand
AGAGACTGAGTGACCAAATTGGGATCCAGCTCAGGAGAGGCCCCAAGGCCTGACACTACTACTGATGCTATGGTGTGCCTGTTTATAAGCCTATCATGACTGCCCTCTGAAAGGCCCAACAAGCAGCTAAAGAGAGATGCAGATATTTGCACTCAACCAATGGACAGAAGCTGGTGACCCCTCTGGTTAAATTAGGGGAAAGCTGGAAGAAGCTAAGGAGGAGGGCGACCTTATAGAAAGACTGCAGTCTCAACAGAGATACTAGACCCCTAGTATCTCTCAGACACTGAGCCACCAACCAGGCAACACATTCACTAACTGATATGAGGTTCTGACATATATACAGCAGAAGACTGCTGGGTCTGGACTCAGTCAGAAAAGATGTACCTAACCCTCAAAAGACTTGGGGCCCCAGAGAGTGGGGAGGTCTGGTGGGATGGGGGTAGAGATGAGGGTGGGGACATCCAAGACGGGGGTGGGGTGGGGAGGAAGTTTGGGGGTGGACCTGGAGGAAGATGAAGTCTGGATTGTAAAAAAGGATTAAAGAATGTATTTAATAAAAAGAAAAAGAAAATACAGGAAAAGAGAGGGGGCACACAAAATGAGTAAGCAAAACGGCAACAAACATTTAAAAGAATGAAATACACAGCCTAAAAAAGTCCTTCTGACATGTGGAGCTGCAGAGACCCACTCTCCTGCTGCCTTCAAAAGGAGTCTCTGTTCATCCTCTAGTCTAGTCGAAATGGCTGCTTTTCCGCACTTTAAAACAGAACAAGGGGCTTTCTTGTACCAACTTTTGCATCTAGTATCGCTTCTGCCTGAAAAATGTCCCATAAAAGTCCTGTGTTATGATCCATTATGTGACAAATCTCTGTTTAAGCAATATATGTCTTCTTGGGGAGGAGAGTCAGGAAGAGCCTCTGTATTTTGAAGTTCCCACGTGGGATGAAGTCTTAGTGCATATGAGATGGGTTGCAAACATCCTATCAACTCTAAAATGCTATCTTTGGCAACCCCCTAGCGCAAGCAGCAATTACTTACATTTATTGAGTAATCCGTTATTATGTCTTAGGGATTATGCTAAATACCTAGGAGATATGAACTCATCTAATCAAAGCAAGCTGTGATGTAATTATTGTGAGTCTCTGCTCACATCTGTCTAGTTCAGAGAGGTAAGTTAAACTTAACAACACATTAAGAGATGGGGCTGGGTTTGAACTGATACCTTCCGAGAAGAGGAGCAGAGTGAAGCTGAGACTTTAAAGATACCTGGGCAACAAGATGTTTATCAAAGCTCAGAAGTAGAGGTAGGCCATTCATTGCCAGGCATTTGGGTGAACAGAAAGAGAGGGAGGGAAGGAGGAAAAAGGGAGAGAGAGAGAATGGGAGGGGGAGGGAGGGGAAGAGGGAGAGAGAGAATAATTTTACCCTCCAGGGAACATATATAGCAAAAGTGTTAAGTGTGCAGGTGACAGAAGGTGTTGGCCAAGAGTATCCTGAAGCTCTTGTTTGTGAACCTGCAGAGGCTAAAGTGCTGTCTTCTCTTGGAGAGAGAGGTTCCGGTCAGTTTGCTCTGGAGTCTGGAAGTAAACAGTTGGAGTGCCTGTTGACAACCCAAAATCCTTATTAGTCCAGTCACCCCCGTGGAACTTTAAAACAGGAGCAGGGGGTGGGAAAGGAAGCAGATAAAGGCAAGTGAAAGAAAGGAGGAGGGGCAGGCTCTGACCTAGCCAGCCTTGTGCTTGTGCTCTCTTCCTGCCTAGCCTGGGCCAGTCTCCAGGAGCCCAATGGCTAACTATGAGTTTAGCCAGGTGTCTGGGGACAGATCTGGCTGCCGCTTTTCTAGGAAAGCCCAGGTCGGTCTCGGAGTGGGTTTCCTGGTCCTGATCGCCTTGGTAGTAGTGATCGTCGTCATAGTTCTGTGGCCGCGCTCACCCCTGGTGTGGAATGGAAAGCCTACCACGAAGCACTTTCCTGACATCTTCCTGGGACGCTGTCTCATCTATACTCAAATCCTCCGGCCGGAGATGAGGTGAGTTTGCCAACGAGGTTCAGTCTAGGCACAGTGCGCAGCGGGACGACGGGGAAGCAGGCTGTGACTCAGCTGGAGCTCTCTCACGGCGGGGGACCTTCCAGATTGTTGCTAACAAAGAATCTTGTGTTGTAGATCAGCTGGAAACGGAGGGGCAGTGCTGAGCGGAAGGTCCCCTGTTCAAGTTACGAGAACACCGCCTGCACTGCCACCTCCGGGTTGGCAGTGTCTGTGATGGGAGAGCTGATCTTTGCTGAGCTCGGCAAAGATGCTCGCTTCCCACAGAGGGTCCTGAATTGTGGGGCTATCTTTGGCTACAGACGCGCTTCAGGGACAAAGATGACTCTTCACACTGTCATTTTGTTTGTGGTTTCCATCAGACACCGCCCCTGACCAGAAAGTTATGGTCACAGGCGACACTTGACTAGGTGGCTTGTTGAGCATGCTGTAGGGGTGGCGGGGGCCAGGAGGATTTTTGTGAATTCGAGGTTAGCAAGGGCTGCACAGCTACATTGTAAATTCCAGGACGAGCTTGGGCTGCAAAGAGAGACCAGGCTCAAAGTAAGTTAATTAATTTTAATTAATTACAACACAAAGTAAAGAAAAACAAGCCCAAACAGCATCCTGGTAGTTTTTTTTTTTTTTTTTTTTTTTTTGCAACTGATCATTAATAAAAACAAAGTGAAACAGACTATAAAAACTGAAATATTACTCATCAGGCAAGCTAAATCCACTTGGTGAACCTGTGTAGACCCTTGGAAACAATATCTTCTTCCGTCAATAGACAGAGTCAGCCCATAGAACCTCTTCCACCCACTACCTGCCCCAGAGGGAATGATTTGTGTTGCTACTCCCTGGCATCATTTTAATGTAGAACTGATTTCAAACAGACAGCCCAGCAGGCTGGGAAGGCATGTGCAGAAGCCCAACTTCACATTCCGTCTTCAGATGCCCACGCTTCCCGGGTGCTCCACCTGCTCAGTGGTCTGGGCCCTGGTCTTACTTGAAAATGTTCATGTATAAACACTCTCAGGGTCCTGATAAATATTTTGTTTACAGATGTTTAAATGATACTGGTTGTTCAGTCCTTTTGATAGTGAGTAAATTCGCTGTGCTTAGCAAACAGGATGCATGAAATTGGCATGATGTGTGCTTAGCGCTAACCTTGTGGTGTGTAGATGTTAAGCACTTTTTCAACCTATCTACTCATGTGCGTGTGTATGCATTCAGCAATATCAAATAATAAGGATTAACTAATGAAAGTACACATATTTACTGTGTGTGCACATGTGTGCGTGCATGCTTGTGTGCCTCTCTCTCTCTCTCTCTCTCTCTCTCTCTCTCTTTCTCTGTGTGTGTGCGTGCGTGTGCGCTCGCACGCGCACCTGGTCCACGGTATACATGCAGAGATCATGGAGTCAGGTCTCTGTATGTAGCTTCTGGGAATTAAATTCAGGTAATTAGAGGTTTAAAGCAAGCATCCCTACCTGTTGGTCCACTTCATTGGCCTAACATATTATTGATATTGTGATGAGTATCTTTCCAGACATTGCACATCACACACACACACACACACACACACACACACACACACACACACATTTTATATGAATAGATTAGTGATAGATACATATCATGTGTCAGGTGCCTATGTCAGGAGCTGAGATGCAACGTCTCAGTGATAGAGCTCTGGCCTAGCTTACAGAGTGCCCTGGGTTCATTCCCAGCATCACAGTAGAGGAGTGAATGGAACAGAATAGACTAGGATGGAAGACAGTAATGCACAGACAGTTGCTATTGGTATCTTCATTTTATAGATAAGAAAACTAAGTCAAAAGTTTGAGTAAAGCATCCACACGTGGTTGTAGAGATTGAACTCCTAGCCACTCAACTTATTGCCTATGCAGGCTTTGTAGGAAGATTTGCCATGACATTTATAGGCCATGTATAGACACCTTTGAACAGGAAAGAAATAATAATTATGAGAGTAATGAGCCAACAAGTTTAACCTGAGCACACCGCACTGTATCTTCCCATGGTTTGGGAATGTGAACCCTGAAGTCAGAATATCTGAGCTTAAATCTTGGATCTGTTGCAGTTTACAGTATGACCTTGGATTAGGTCTTCAGTGTGTCTGTGCTGTGACATGTTCCCACCCTGTAAAACAGGAACGTTAATGGCAGCACCGAGCACGGAGAGAAATGAAGGACTAAGACAAATAATCTTATGGTAAACACTCAAAATGTTACTGCTGCGTAAGTGTAGTGTTGCAGATTCCTCTCCACAGTAACAAATATAAAAGAAGTACAATCATTCATGCATTAGAACATTGTCCCTTAATTCAGTCCTCCAGTGCAGAAAGTTACATTGTTTCGAATCTTGTTAACACTTGGTGGTGGTGGTGGTGGTGGTGAGTCCTCTCACATTGCTACACCCAAATCTACCCTGCTTTTTATAGGGTAGATGTAACCATTTCCAGTCATCAAAAATTTAATTTCCAATTTTAAGTTACATATCTCTATTACATTTGGGGGATGGGAGGATTGCCACAGGGCATGTGTGGAAGTTGGTTCTTTCCTCCACTATGTAGGTTCTGAGACTCAAACTCAGGTCTTTAGGCTTAGCAGCAATCACCTTTATTTAATAAGCTATCTTGCTGGCCCATTTTCTAGTTTTTCAATCCCATTCATTTATTCATTAAATATTTTTGAGCTCCTTCTGTGTTCCAGGCGGTGATCTGGCTACTAGTGGCACAGGATTGATAGAGTTCTGATTTTTGTGCAGTTTTCCTTTGCAGTAAATGTCTTCAGCTTATACCTTCATGTGTGTACTGGAGTGTTCTGTATGACAGACTCTCACTGATGGAATTTCTGGGTAAAATAGGAGATTGTGAGTGTCTTAATTAGGGTTTCTATTGCTGTGAAGAGATACCACAAGCACTGCATATCTTGGAAAAGAAAATATTTAATTGGGGGTGGCTTACAGTTGGGATGTTTTAGTTCATTATCACTATGATGACATACAGTCAGACACAGTGCTGGAGAAGTTGCTCAGAGTTCTACATCTAGACTGGCACACAGCAGGAAGAGAGACAAAACACTTGGCCTGGCTTGAGCGGCTAAAACCACAGAGCCCACTCACATACTTCCTCCAATAAGGCCACACCTACTCCAACAAGACCACACCTCCTCATAGTGCCACACTCTATGGATCTTTGGGAGCCATTTTCACTCAGACCACCATAGTGCATATTTTGTTTGAATGACTTTCGAATTCCACATGTTTCTAAATCCTTTGTGAAATAGTTTTATTATTTCACAACCCCACGTCGGTCTACAGTGCCTACTTCTCCATGATCTGACCATTATTAGATGTCTTAAATCTTTTTTAATTTTGAGAAAGATAGAAAAATAACATATAACCATTTCCTGTTTGCCAGGAAGTCTTTTGTCTGGCTTTTGCCCCTTTAAACTTGGTTCAGATCTTCATTCTTTCTGTTACGTTACTTACATATGTGTTTTGGGGTTGTTTATAATTCTAGATAATATTTATACACACAGACACAAAGCCCCTCACGGCTACATCACTAAGACCTCTGCCCTGAGGACACATTTTATTGACAACACCCTGAGTTTCATTACTATCCCAGGGCTACTTCTAATTTCGATACCCTTAGTAAGAAGCACTGAGAACGTTAGTTTTATTTCCAAACCTAGCGAATTAGAAATGTTTACATTCTATTCTGCGTTATGAATCAAGAATTCTTTTCTCTCTGTGTCTGCACTTTCTCTTGCACAGCTAAAAAGAAAAGAAATGATTCTCAGCTTTTGCACTAAGGATCTGAGTCAAAGCTTTGGGTTCCTAAGAGGTGTTCTGCATCTTCGCTTTTGCAGTTGACAAGAATTACAACATCTTATATCACTTTTGCAAGGGGCTGCCTTTCTTCTAGCCTCCAATGGACACACACTTCCTGTGTGTCCAACAAGTCACCATGAACAGTCCCTCACTGAGACCTTTCTACTTCTGCTTCACATCCAGTGTCTGTACTGATGTCACAGGGTCTCCACATAAATTGAAATCATGGGGAGGAGGTGTGTTGGAATCGGTCCGTGCAGTCGGAGGCTCGCAGTCCAACAAACAAACAAACAAAACCCTGCAGTGTAAGCCAACAGGTTGGAAGCTGTAGAATTGCCCACGCTGCAGCTTTACTCTGAAGGAAGTCTTGCAGGATTTCCTTTCCTCCTGGAACCACAGAGTTTTCTTAAGGCTTGATGAGACGCTGCTCACTCACAATTATGGAGGGTGACGGCCTTCTTACAAGGCCTAGGATTTAATGTCATCTTCATGTCCTAGAACATCTTTACAGCAGGCAGGTAGCTATGCTTGAGCATATATCTGTGTGCTGTTGCCTCATGGAGATGACATTGCCAATGACTCATCTGTTTCAAAAAAAAAATTTTTTTTTTAATGCAGAATCTTATTGCTGGGTACCATTTTCTAAGTCTCTATAACAAACTCCCACTCCCCAATTCAGTGTTGACATTGAATCATCGAAATTTCATAATTCTGCAAGTGGACAGGGGTTGTCTAGAGGCCAACTTGACTTGATGTCATCAGGGTCTACCATCACCCAGGCCATCATTCAAGATGCCATGCTTTCATGAATGACATCTTGGCTCTGCAGAGAAGTTGTGCCTCTCTCTCTCTTTGTATTGTCTCTGCACAGTCCCCTCCACAAGGTCCTTCTCTGTTAGACCAGGGTCTCTTTATGGTTTCCACACCCTAATAGTACAGTCAGCTGGATCCTCCTAAAGCTTTAGGCTCATGATGGGCTTCACCTCTACAGGTCACGAAACCAAGGTCAACTCAGACTCAACAACTGGAGAAACAAACTCTACTTCTCAATGGGTGGGAGGCATAACACATTTTGTGGGTGCCCTCAGCTCTTTGCATTTTGCATGGGAACAACCTTGACTCTGTTCCTACTGGCCTGTATGATTATTCTGTTACCTCTGTTGCTGTCCTTAACAACCTCCTACAACTAGGTTCATAATGAGAAAGGTTAGCATGTGACTCATGTTGAGTTTGGTATATATTATACCATGTTATACCACATATCATGTTGAGTAGTATATATTGAGAACTCAGATTAATTCTTAGACTATAATAAACTCTAATTATTTAGTTGAATCACATAAATGGCATGTGAGCTATTATATATATTACAAAGAATATAAACAAAGCTATAATAAATATA
Source organism: Rhabdomys pumilio (assembly GCA_030674055.1). Classification (NCBI taxonomy): domain Eukaryota; kingdom Metazoa; phylum Chordata; class Mammalia; order Rodentia; family Muridae; genus Rhabdomys; species Rhabdomys pumilio. The sequence goes on along the minus strand of JANHMN010000007.1, from coordinate 42,501,753 downwards.
CCTCCCCAGTATCACCACATTTAAATGTATCAATCTGTGTTTAGGTTATTTAGACTTTTTTTGTGTGTGATGGGGGGTAGTTTCTTTATAAGCTGTATGATTTTTGTGGGGGAAGGGGCAAAGATACAATTGTTGTAACCAAGGCAACTTATGAAACAAAGCAATCAATTTGGGGCTTGTCTTTTGTCTTAGTTGGGGCTATGAAGAGACAACACAACCACAGCAGCTCTTGCAAAGGAAAAGGTTTAATTAGTGCTGACTTACAGTTTCAGAGGTTTAGTCTATTTAGTCATGGTGGGAAGCATACAGGCATGGTGCTATAGTAGCAGCTGATTCACAGGCAGAAAGGAGAGGGGCTTGGCATGGAATTTTGAAATTTCAATGCCTACTCCTGAAGACATACATTTTCCAACGAGGCCACACCTTCAACAAGGCTACACCCCCAAATCCTTTCCAAAGAGTTCATAAACTGGAGCCTAAGGGCACATTTGCATTGAAGTCACCACAGGGCTCACACACAGGTTTAGAGGGTTAGAGTCTGTGACCATTATGGTGAGGAGCATGGCAGCAGGAAGGCAGGGATAGTGCTGGAACAGCAGCCGGGAGCTCACATCTTGAGGCACAACCATTAGGTAGAGTGAAAGAGACATATTGGTAATTGACTAAGTTTTTTTTTTTTAAGCTCCTCCAACAAGACCACCCATCCTAATCCTTCCCAAACAGTTCTACCAACTGGGGACCACGTATTCAAACATAGAATTCTATGGAAGCCATTCTTATTTAAACCGCCATAAACTTGCTAAATAAGTGAGATTAGCTAGCCAGTGAGCCTCTGAGATCTGTCTGTCTCTGCCTCCCTAGCCCCAAGTTGCATGCCACCATACTTGGATTTTTAACAGAAGTTCTGGAAATAGAACTCGGGTCCTTATTCCTGCAAGGTCAGAACGTTACCATAAGTGGAGCCATCTCTTCAACACTGCAGATCTTATTTTTAAAGAATTTCAAATTTGTTCGTATCCTCATAAAACTCATCTACTAGCCTATCTTTTGCTTTCTGTGCTGAGTTTCAGGGTTAATTTCCACTGTTAGCTTGATCGTGCTAAGGTTTATTTATAGCATAAGTGAGATGCACTTTTAGCTTTCTTTTGCAGAATTTGTAGAGAGCTTTAACTAAGAAGAAAGATTCATCTAAACAGGGGGTGGGGGCACCATCCTGTGAGCTGGGATCCTGGACTGGACAAACATTGGGGGAGGAGGAGGGAAAAAGCCATGTATTGGCATTTTCCATTCTCTCTCTCTCTCTCTCTCTCTCTCTCTCTCTCTCTCTCTCTCTCTCCTTCTCTTGGCTTTGTGGGAAAGTGTGGCACTCAGGACTTGGGATATGTGCAGTGGTAGGAGAAGGTCTGAGGATGAGGTGGAGACCAAGCCATGAAGGAAGATGGGTCTCTAGAGAAAGGTCTGGTTGGTATGACTTAAGTTCCATAACTCTCCCATCTTGGTGAAGATCAGCTTTCTCCATGGATGATGGAGATATCGGCCACTGATGTGAGTTACAGATGCTGGAGGTCCAGACAAGAGTACAGAGATGTAAACAAGTATGCATATGAAAGATCTCTTCATCCAGCCACAGGAGATGCTGAGAGCCAGAGGTGGGATTCTAATTCACCTCACCACCCCTAGTTACCTCATATATTGCTCACTATATTCTGGTCTCTTTATTTAAAAAAAAGCTTCTTGAATGGAATACACTTATGTCAATATCAAGATGGCTGGACCCAAATGTAAATGATGAAAGAGTCTGAGAATACTCTCTGTTTGCCTGCTTCACTTCTTCCTCCTGTTGGCTGGCTTTTCTGATTCCTTTGTTTTCATGTTACATGTTTTTGAGATTATTCTTTGCTTCTTCCTCTTCAGACTTCCTGGGTTTTCTAGGAGGTCATGTCTGTGCATCTTACTTCCCTATGACCCCCGCTTTGATAGTCTCAGCATTTTACTTAAGTCTTGATGAAAGCAGAAAATTAGTACAGAGAGTAAAGACTTCCTGATCTTGCATGGAACTGGCAAACCGGTGAACCAAAATAAACCAGTTCCCTTCACATAAGATCACGTCAGGAATTTCATTACAGTGACAGAAAACAGATTAATCGGGAAAAAGTCTAGAACAACTACCAGATTCAATAGCCTGGCTCATCAGAATTGGTTTTTCCCAGTATAAGTTTCCGTACGCTAAGAGTATGACCTTAGTAGCACATAGATCTATTCACATTAGAGATTTATTTATTCATTTGAGTCAAGCTTGTAAGTGACCAGGTAAAATGTAACTAGAACAGACTTGAAGCCAAAGAGACCTGGCTTTAAATAATCTTTTATGAGGATGTCAGTAAAATGATGAATTCACTTCAAAGAATATTTGAGGCACTTGTACCTGCTGGTACTCAAAATGAATATTAGACTTAAATACATTGACATGAGCAAGTTACTGTTCTAGAGGGCACTATGAAGCTGAAATTTTGTGATTATCTTGTTATTGCACAGAAACTATTCGTATCTTTAGCTGACAAAAACGACACACTACCCTCTAACTTAAAAGGTTGGAGCGATAACCTCAGATGGAAAGGCATGAAAACCATATTCTAATGAGTAAAATTTTTTTTTAGTAAATCTTCCCCACAGTACCTGCCTTAGTCCACGCTATTAGTATAATGAAGTATAGGATGTTGGAAAATAGAGGAAGGAAAAATGAGTTTAGCTCACAATTTCAGAAGTTCAAGAATCTTCTGGCTCTATCATAGCATGGCAGATGGTGGCAGGATGATGAGACCATATGGAGAGCACTTACTTAGTCATGGGAACTAACTCCCACCTTCAGAACAGGAGTCTGAGACTGATGATACCTTCTATTAGGTCCCACCATTAAAGGTCCTATAACCTCAACACAGCCACATGGTGGGCCAAGCTCCAAGCATGGAAAACATTGGGGTACAGACAAAGACCATATTCAAGCTCTGGTAACATCTCAGTATGACACTACAAAGAATGTTGTCTATCCTATGGCTTTAATTTGGCCTCTCTTCAATGTTGTATGTATTTTGTAACATATTTTTTTAAATTTATTTTATGTATATGAGTATTAGTACACTGCAGCTGTCTTCAGACACACCAGAAGAGGGCATCAGATCCCAGTATGTATGGTTGTGAGCCACCATGTGGTTGCTGGGAATTGAACTCAGGACCTCTGGAAGAACAGTCAGTGCTCTTAACCACTGAGCCATCTCTCCAGACCCCTTTGTAACATATTTATTCAGGAATACTATGTAATCCTATGTACCCATAGGGAGCTGGTCATAAGAAGCCCAGGGCTCCTAGAAAGCTACCAAGATCTGTGTGGTTAATTCTATAAAATCCTGAGCTATTTGCATATAATCTTCACTTTGTCATTCATATTTTATATCTTCTCTGAATTTCTTAAAATAGCTAATACAACATGCATACTACATAAATTGTTATTATGTCATGCAGTCCAGAGAATGATAGCAACAGGCAAAGTGTGTTTATGTATAGTACAAAGATAACTTATTCTGAATATTTTCAATATGCTGTACTTTGGACTCACACATGCGCAGATCCACGTGCAGAGAGGAAGCTGTATTCTTGAACTCTTGCCGACTCTTCCTTCTTAACAATGAGCAAAACACACAGAATTCATCTAATTTCAGGAACTTACCATTCTCGCAGGCAGAGGTAGACATGAAACAAAACAAGAACATATGCTCTATAGCAAGTGGTCGGAAGAGCTGGAAAGAATGTGGAGGAGGGTTTAAAATTTCAATTATGGGAGTAATACAAGAACAACTTCCCTGGAAGGTGACATTTTAGTACTGTCCACCTGTGTTTAATCTTCCAAGACTTTCCTAAAGACATACTGTAACCTGATTAGTTCTAACATAGAGTCATATTTTACACTGTATAGATGTATATTATGTTTTTTAAAATGTATTACCATTTTCTCTCTATTTACATCTGTTAGTATGTGGAACAGAATGGCTGTTTAGCTTAGGATTTTCCATCCTCTGGGTTTGGATGGTATGTATTGACTTGAATTCTTCTAAGCAGGGAGCATTCTTTACTGGTCGTCCTGAAACAGAGTTCATAAAAGAAAGGCTGATAAGTTGTTGATCCTTTATCAATCAGGTGGCAAATGTATTTGTCAGAGCTCTTCAGAGAAACAGATCTAGTAAACAATTAGGATGGGTAGATAAGAGAAGCATTGCTAGCAGAGTTGGCTCACATGAGTGTGATGACTGGGGAGTCTCACAACAGGCCCTTCCTTGTATGCTGGTGACCAAAGGATACCAGTCCCAAGTCTGAGGCCTCAGAGCCAGAATAGCCAATGATACGACACTCAATCAAGAACCAAAATCCAGAGGATCAGGCTGGATGCTCATATAAAGCCTGAACTCCCAGGGCCATGCAGCCAGGACCTCTGATACACGAGACAGGAGAGCAGCACACTGTCAGTCCCAAACTTACTGAGTAACTGTCCTGCCTTTGAGATGGGATGGTCTCCTATTCTGAGGAAGTCTAACTGCTGTTGGTAGAGACAAAACTTAGAGAGTGTGTCAGTGCTACTCACTGCAAGTTGGAATGATGTTTCTGGACTTTAGTGGATAGTTCTTGAAAACTGTATTTTTAATTCTTTATTTTTTGAAATTATGTGTATATGTGTATACATTTGTGCATGTGAGTCCAATACCCTCGGAGGCCAGAAAAGAGTGTTGGAGCTCCCTGGAGCTGGAGTTGCAGGCAGTTGTGAGCTGCTGGACACGGGTACTAGGAATTAAACTCAAGTCCTCCAGAAGAGCCGTCCATGCTCTTAACTGCTAAGTCATCTTTCTGGCCACCAGAAGACGCAGTCGTTTAAAGGAAAGATGGATATGTTGTGACTTATAACCTCAATCCAGAGTAAAAGTGCAAGACCATAATATCCTTAATTTCATAGTTTTACCTAATTTATCTTAGACTGAAGACTTTGATGTTGATGATGATGATGGTATAATTACATGTTTGCTTTGTCTCTGGATGTATGATATGTAAGTATCATATATTTGTTTATGCTTATGTCATTGCTATTGTTAGTACACTATCTTCTAAGTGACGTAAGCTTTTTTCAAGGTTCTTTTTTACCTTTAGAGACAGGAATCATGCCACTAGTGATGCATATTGAGAATACTGTGTGCTAGCATGTCTCTGCGGAAATAAAGAGAAGATCATGCCAGCTGTCTCACTGAAAACGGATAGTAGTAAGACAAACATTCAACTAAGAAAGCCAGACAGAGACTCTTCAGCTAACTTGTCTTTAGTCCCCTCCAGTGTCATTACTAATGATCTTAAACCAATCTTGTCAGTCACCAATCTGCTGTTCGTTCCCTGCCTTCATCTCACTTGATCAATCTGAATCACTAGAAACAGTTGACTTCACTCCCTCCCTTTGAAACATTTTCTTCCCTTCGTCTCTCCACACTCTCTGCTTCCAAATTTATAGCTATACCCAAACCTTTACCACCCCAGGACTGACACAACCCAACTTCCTATTGAAAAATCCCCACTTGGACGGCAGTGAACATTACAAAACTCATTTGTTCAAAGCCAAATCCCTGGTGCCTTTCTACATTTGTTCCACTTCGTTCTTTCTTTATTTGAAACAGAAACTCATTTTACAGTAGCTCAATTAAAAGAAAAAAAAAAATCTCGGTATCACTCCTGTCTTCTTTTTTCACACTTCATATACAGTCACACATTAAATCAAATCTGTTCTACTATCAAAATCTATCTAGGCTGGTATGGGTGCATGTGCTCATCCCATTGTTAAGAATCGGGAGGAGCAAGGTTTAAGGCCAGTCTGAGTTATCTGGTGAGTCTGCCCCCCTTCCCAAATGTACCCAGGGTATATCAACTTCCTACCATATCTGTCACTATCTAACTCACAGTTATCTGTCATCTGATTTTTTTCTGGGAAGAACAAACTTGGGTAACAGCTGATGTAATATGCAAGATGGAAGAAACGGGGGTGGGGGATGGTATTGGAGAGGCAGAGCCTGTTAAGTAAGCTGAGAAATCATGCCTTCAGAGATACGTAACATTCTATGGTCGTTACAATTAGCATCTCAGTATCAAATGTGGCATTTTTTTCCAACAGTCTCACACACAGCCATTATTTACCAAAACAATCATTTAATTTTCATAGGAAATGTAGTTCTTATTTGTCACGTGCGTAATTTACTTACATAACATTTAAGGGGGTTATATAACTAATAATACGAAGCACAAATATATTTGCAGAAAGGTAGATACGCATCCAAGTGGGCGGAAACCAAAGTCCCTGCCTGTGCTTCAGAGGGTGTGTGAAGACAATGTCTTTTACAGTTGATGGTGTGTCCACATGGGAGGAATCAATATAAATTTGCCCCTAGTTTGCTTTCTGTTGCTGGGGTAAACACTACAGCCCAAAGCAACTCGGAGAGGAAAAGGTTTATTTTGCCGAATCTGTGTGGAATAGGACAAGGTTTTCTGGTAAAAATGACTCCAGAACTGGTTAGCTATGAAGCTTGTTCTTTGAGAAACTTTTAGAAATCAATCAGAATATCGAAACGATCCGTCTTCTCAAAGGAGAAGTGGCGACAAGAATAGATTTATGGTATTGAGAAAAAAAAACACAACCAAACAGGAAACAGAGTGGAAGATGAAGAATTGGTTTCCTGTGCACACGTGCTAGGCAAGGTCAGAAAAAGGAGGGTGCTTATATTCATACACTGATATGGATGGAAATAAGGAGACCATTTGACCAATAATGCCCACTCTGGAGGAGGCCATGAAGAAACAGGAGAGTGACAACTGAGGTCATAATATCAAGAGTCAACTAAGCAGGAGACTTGCTTTTAATCACTATATTTTTTCCTGACAATGAAAAGAAGGCATGTCCAATATAGAACACTTGCTTAAATTTTTTAAAATACAAAATGAAGAACCAATTAATCCCCAGTTAGGATCCTGAACAGTGGATTTAAAATTTTTAAAAATCCATAAAGTTGGAAGTGATTGACAAGTGCAGTCTATACCTATTTAAACAGGCAGCTTCGGCACTGAGTCGTTTTAAGAATGCAGCTAAATTATTTTGTAATGGGAAATTTTTGAATTGCTATGGTGTTTTCTCCTGCTCACCAGAATGTGTCAGACATGGTGTACACACTGGGAGAAGGTGTTATTATTATTGTCCTGATTTGCTTTCTGTCACTATGATAAACACTATGACCAAAACCAACTTAGAGACAAAAAAGGAGTATTTGATCCTCCAGGCCACAGTCCATTACTGAAGGAGGGACAGTTACACCAAGGCAGGAAATGAAGCAGAACCCTTGAGGTTTGTTCTCTGCAGCTTGCTCTGCTGTCTTTCTTACCTAGCCCACACTTATCTGCCAAGGGTGGCACTGACCACCGTGATCTGGGCCCTCTCACATCAATCAGCAATGAAGAAAATGTCCCATGGATATGCCCATAGAGAAGTCTAATAGACACAATTCCTCAATTAACCTTCCCTCTTCCAGCTATGTGTAGCTTGTTGACAAAACTGTGTGACCAAATTGACAAAAACTAACCAGCACACAAAAATTAACCTAAAATCTTTTGAAGTTATTAGTCTGATAACAGAAAAGGCTTCACTCAAAGTATACACTTCCATGGGTACCACCCAGATTCTCCCTGGCACTGTCTTCTCCCTCTCCCTCTCCCTCTCCCTCTCCCT
>JANHMN010000007.1:42466264-42493555 GCA_030674055.1 Rhabdomys pumilio | reverse complement strand
AAAACTGACCATCAGTAAAACAGGAACCATCCTGGGAGTACACTGAATTACCCATCAGGGTATCTAAGTTGGTGAACTCTCCTTGGGACTTCTTCAAAGACAGGCAGGAAACAGACAATTGGTAGAGATTTAAAGTCACAAGGAGATACTGAGGCTTAGGTAAGGGCACTGGATTGTATTTGGGAACTGCTTTCTTGCTGTAGCCCCCCTCTTTTTCAAAGGCATTCTGGACTCTCAGGGTCTGAACAAATGGATTCACAGCTGAGAGCCATGTACTTTGCATTTGCCAAGTTAACTTTTTCTCATTCTTCATATGTAAAGGGTCTCTTCTCCATCCTCATTTCAACAACCTCAGTCAGTATCTTTTGTCCATTTTTCAAGGTAAGAAAGTTACATAATGACTATTTAAAGCACACTGAGATATTCAGGGAATGTTAGAAGCATCTCTTTTTGTTCAATAATACAACAGAGAAACATTGCTATATTGTGTCACAGCTTTCTTTCTGTTTTTAAAGAAGTAGCCAGTTACAGATGAGGCTACAAAAATACCTCCCTTAACTTCTTTCCCTTTTCTCAGAGGGTAATCCTGCTGTTTGTTTGTCTCACAGCGTTCTAGAAGTGTTTCCAGCACAAGGCAGCATATGATCTTGTTTTCAACGTCTTTTTTCACTTCCCTATTCCTCCGCATTTAACAATGGGCCCTACAATGAGCACAGCTGGGTCTCATTTTCACAGTTAATGGACCTACAGTTGATACACTTACTGTCCTCTAGATTCACCCCCCTGGGGACATCTGCAGTGCTTTCAATATTTCCTAAGCAATGCTTAAGATAAAGTGTGTGTGTGTGTGTGTGCGCGTGTGCACACGTGTATGTGAACTCATGTGTGTGTATGTGTGTGCGTGTGTATATGTGTGCCCGTGTGCTTGTTAGATAGAATCCTAAAAGCAAATTTGCTAAGTTAAAACATATATTATTTTTTATTTTGAAAAAATCCAAAGCCCCATTTCTCTTCACGGGGTTGTTTTCCCAACACAGGGAGTGTTCCCATCTCCTCATACCTGCCTCTTCCAGATTTCCCTGTCTTGCTGATCAGCACTCTGGTAAGAGAAGGTACTAGCTCCAGTTGTTCTTAATTTGTATTCCTTGCACGCTTGCATTCTGTGGAATTAACTGTTTTGTTTTTTGTTTTTTTTTCCACCCTGGTGAAGTATATCTTACTATCCCAATGACATTTATCTATGCACAAATATGAGCCGTAGCATGTGCCACAGTTACTTCCGCTGGCCTTTTGGTTTGCTGGAGCCGCCACAACAGGCGCTCACTGAACACCTGCTTTAACAATAGAAATGCACTTCCTGACAGTCTGGAATTCTGGAAGTCAAAAGTGGAGCTGGCTGCAGGGGTGGCTTCTGTAGGCTGTGAGGGATTCTGTTCCAAGCCCTCTCCCAGCTCTTGGGATCTTTAGACATCCTTCCTTGCCTGGGTTCAAGAAGTTCTCTGGTAGTCTTCATATCGTATTCTTTCTGTACATACATGTCTCCCTTTATAGTCAACATTTCCTCTATGTGTGCATGTGCCTGCGTGTCTTTATGACCAGAGAACAATACTGGTTGTCTTCCTCTCTTGCTCTCCATTTTATTGTGAGACAAGGTCTCTCGCTGAACCTCGGATTTTGGCTAGAGTGGCTGGCCGCTGAGGGCTAAGGAACACTAATCTCTGCTCCCCGTATGCGGTGGTGCCTAACTTTTACATGAATGCTGAGGATTTGAACTCGGGTCCTCAAGTTTACAGCATGCACTTTACCCACTGAGCCATCTCCTTAGCCCCAAAGTCTCCCTTTTGATGGGTTTTAGCAGTTTAATTTTTTTTCAAGCTAAAATATAATTACATCACTTTCTTTCCTTTCCTCCTTTCAACCACTACCATGATCTTCTAATATTCCTCCCCGATTGATGGCCTCTTTGGATGAATTCACCTCTCCCTTGAATGAGCCCCCTAATTGATTACCTAATACACAGTGCTCATCACTAAAATAATTTAGTCCCAAGCCACACTAAATGTGCTCAGCAGGTATATATGGAGTGTGTGTGTGTGTGTGTGTGTGTGTGTGTGTGTTGCAAATATTTTATTTTCAAATAAGAATACATTCAGAAATTCTAGAGTAAGGTTTCAACATCTTTATGAGGACATAGTTCAACCCACCACACTGGGTTTGCCAATTAAATGGCTTAGGGCTACATTCAGTAGAAACTCAAAACAGGCTTTAAGTGAGAGATATATAATATATATACAATGAGATACCCAGAAGTCAGGTGACTTCAGGATCAGCTTAGCAGCTCAGTGAGGTGCCGGGCTCTTTATCTCTAGTCTTTCATCTCCTGTATATCTTTTATCCTCAAGCCTTTGTCAAAAACTGGCTGCGGCAGTTCTAACCACTGTGTGCTCATATAATCACATCTAGAGTCAAAAAGATCAGGGATATGGGAATTCATTTTGGGACTCCTCTCACCAGATAACAATGTCTTTCCTAAAAATCCTTTCTTCACTCTTCTGCCTTCTCTTTAAATTTTGTTGGCCGGAAGTGGCCTGCATGGCTAACCCAAGGTTTAAGGAGGTGGTTCAAGAAGTGTTTGATATTTTGAAATCTTCAGTGGAGACATGCTATCCAAACGGACAAGAGTTGTGAAGGAAATCTGTTTGGTTTGGACCAACTGTGCCAGCCATGTCACATGTGGACACAACATTGAAATGTACTCTCCAAACCCGCAGAACAAGTCTCCTTGCATCGTGATCTCTCTGAGTGTTCTTTGAAACGGTGGCACTGGTTTTTGCCTTCATGTCCCTGATCTTTTAGGCCAACTGATCATCTTTCGTGCATTCACTGACCACTGAGACCTCTTCTGCTTTGCCCATCTTACTATTGCACAGTCATTTTCGTTTATATGTTCAACATCCTCGTCTCTTGTCAGTTATATGGTTGACAAACGTGTTCTCTCAATCTGTGGCTTCATTCTTGACTTTATATATGGTGCCCTTCATCCTGAGACTCTAAATGTCATTGAAATTATATTTTCTCTTATGTGTGTGCCTTTATAGCTTGCTTGAGAATGGATTTTTTTTTCAATGTGACATTATGAAAAGAATAGGTTTAAAAGTCGTAACTACTACTTTTCACAGTTAAGTCTTTTAACTATCTGGCATGCGTCCAGAGTATGTGTATGGTGAAACTAGAAAAATGATCCCTCCCCTCAGCTGTGTAATCAGCTATATGAATGCTATTTATTGAATCTTTGACTTTAACTGGGGATTAGTAATGCCACTTAAACTGCTCATTTGGGTTCAGATTCCAGTTTCCGTGTGAGAAGCTAGATGTTGTTGCATGTGATCTGCAGTCCATCAGAAGTCAGACCGAGGAGGGGGAAGCAGAGCTTGGGACAAATAGGTTCCGCAGGACTCTGGTCTGGGAACGCTGCCGGGAGCATCACAGCTCTTAAATGAGGGTAAAGAGGTATGGGCAGTCTGCGCAGGGCAGATGGCAGGGGTCCCTGAGTCTTGAAAGCCAAAGAGGCAGCAGTGCTGGTGTGAGCTGCTGTCGCTCTGATGTGAGCCTCTGCAGCCTAGAGGCCGGTCCAAGATCCAATGATCTGACCAATGCTTCAGCAGAGAGCTCTTCCCCAAGTGTTACAGCTCAGTAAAGACAGCCATTCTCAGATGATCCTCAGTGAAATAATTTGTGCATTTTCTTCCATGTGGACAGGGACTATGTGAACCTTGTGGAGTGAGAAGGGATTTGGGAAATGGGAGTAAATGTTTCCTATTGGCTCAGTTTGAGACGTTGGTGATGCTCTAATTGCATGGGGGAAGGACTCCTGGTGCTACATTATGTGACTGACTGCCCATGGTCCTCTCAGTTAGGTATTGTGGTTATGTGTTACAGAGCAGGTACAGAAACAGGGAGGGAGCAGCTCTGTTCCTACTGTCTCAGATCTCTGAGGTTCCCAGGGTTTAAGCACACTCCACCTCACCAATTCTTACGGCCTTCTGATGGCTCAGCCCACTTGCCCTACAGTTGCATGTACCTATACAAGAGTTGTGGGGAGTAGAGTCCGGGGTTCTCTGAGGTTCGCTGGTCATAAGCTTAGCTCCAGTTCAGTGAGAGACTCTGTCTCAAAGGAGTAAAGTACAGAGTGACAGAGTAGGACGCCTTGTCTTCCCTGAGACTCTGTGAGTATGTACAAAAGTGCATTCATCTGTACAGATGTGTATACATTTCACACACATATACGTCACACTTGCATACATAAATAATTTATTTTAAAAGTTGGTTTCTTTTTATTACTAAGTCTACTGTGTGTGTATATGATAATGTGTTTATCCATTTACTGGTTGGTGGACATTTGGCTTATATTCCCATTTTGAATATGATGAATGAAGGTGTTCTGGACATTAGTGTTTAAATTAATATATAGGTATACAGTTTCACTTGAAAGGGGGAGGGTATCCAGAAATAAAGAACTGGGCTAAATGGCAGATAGATGCCTAACCTTTTGAGAAACCACCAAACTGTTTTGATTCGTGCTGGGGATAATTTTAAAAGTAAGGATATAGTTTTAAAGAATATTTTTTTTGAAGAGATAGATATGGTTTGAGTATATTGCCCAAGAGCTTGTGCTCAAAGCTTAGCTCTCAGTGTGGTGACATGAGAGGTTGGAAAGTCTTTAGAAAGCAGGACCCAGTGGAAAACAATAAAGTCATTCGGATACTACTCACAGAAGAGTACCCATCTCCTGCCAAGGGCTAGTTTCTGAAATGGTATTATAGAGAGAACAAGACTCAGGGCTGGAATGTAGCTATGTTATTGGAATGCTTGCCTAATATGAGTTAAGCTGAGGGTTGATCTTTAGCGCTTTGTAAAACTTGATGTTGTAGAATCCCAACATTTGGGAGGCTGAGACAGGAGAATCAGAAGTTCAAGATTGTCCTTAGCTACACGATGAGTTCACGGCCAGCCTGGGCTACATGAAAGCCTGCCTCAAAAGCAAGAAAAAGAGAGGAAAGAGACTCTTTCTGGACTCATTTCTCAGGATGTGCTCTCTTCCACATAGAACAGATGAAGTTATACTGTACTGTTGTTTGATAAGTGTATTCTATAAATCTGCATTTGTGACATTGGGAATTTTTAAGAGAAAATGATAAATATGTTTTAGAGAATACAGGAATTTGAAGAGATTACAAGTGACTGTCACAGAATTACTAAGCCTAAAATTTTTGATGCTTCTGATTTGCACATTTGGGAAATTTACAACCAAAGTTAGGACTGGTAAGAAAGCTTGGCTATTATCCTAAGAGAAAACATGCTAAGTGCTGAAATGGGCAAGAAAAGATGAGAGTACGGAAGATGGATTTGAACTTGCTGCTTTCCTTATTACATATTTATTTTATATTTAAGTGAAGGTAGTGCTCTCTGAAATAAATTCTCAAGATACAGTATTTGACATAAATGGAAGAAAAATAGATCCTCTCAGCCCTTGCCATTCCATGTGGAAAGCATACAGATCTTGGCACAACTTCCTTCCCAATGCTTCAAAGGTCTTGTTTCGGTCTTTCTCTTCCTTGGGGTATCAGGAAGATCTGTCCATGTGACATGCTGTGTTCACCTAGCATTTGTCACAACTGTCGTTTTTGCTGTCCACTGGTGTCCATGTTTCTTCTTCCAGTGCTTTCACTGAGCTCATCATCATCTCTTCCTTGTCCTTTTCACAAGCCCATTTCTCTATTCTGTCACTTCCTTCGGATGTCTTAGAGGCATTTCAAGTCCCAGCTATTCCAAATGCAGCCCATGGTCGAGACAACTTCTGCTGGAAGCTCTTCCAGCCTATGGCCACTCTATCCTTTTAGTTACTGACCCTGTCATTTCTCCAACACCGTATATTCACACATACTCAGTCAACTAGAAATCCACAGTGAACTCAGAACCTATCTGCTTTTCCCATATTATTTTTTCTTTTCTCCCTTCCTCCTCCTCCTTCTCTTCCCTCCTCCTCCTCCCTCTACCTTCTCCTCTCTCCTCCTCCTCTTCTTTCCTCCTCCTCCTCCCCCTCCTCCTCCTCTTCCTCCTCCACCTTCCCTTCATTCCTCCTCCTTGTCCTCCTCCACCACTACCACCTCCTCCTCATCATCCTCCTTCTTTTTCTTTATTTTTTTGAGATTGGGTTTCCCTGTGTAGCCCTGGCTGTCCTGGAACTTGCTCTGTAGACCAGGCAGGCCTTATGGGATTAAAGGTGTACACGACCATTCTTGGCTACTCTTTTCCTATCTTGATTTATATCTTCTCTTCCCCCTCCATGACAAAAGGTCGGCTCTTTTTGTCAGGAGTACTGATCTACCTGATTTCATCCCCACTTCCTTCAGAGCACAGCCTGCAGAGAAGGACATTCTGATATCTCCTACTTCCTGTGTACAAAGTGTTCTGTTGCTCCTAATGCCACACAAGATAAAAGTCCATGGTGAAGGTCAAATTTGCCTTTCTCCCTTTGTTTCCATCATTTGCTTTTCTCCAGTCAGATGGTTTCTTGTTAACACATCAGATGCGAGGACCTTCTGTCCAGAACATTACTCCTTTGGAAGTTACTGCTCTAAGGTTCTGTCTCCCTTCAGTTCTTTGCTCAATGTCATCTAATGTCCCCACCTTATAGAATGTTAAACACTGTTTGCAACGCTCCCCTAACGCTCTTATCCTAGCCATTTCTAGCTATTTTAACGCAGAAACTGTAACATTCTAGCATGTTCCACAACTTGCATAGTTTTTTTTTTTTTCTTGTTCTTAGGTTTACCCTCAGCAACTAACACATGGCAGAATTCAACTAAGTGTTTTACTTTTTCTTTTTTAAAATTTTTTATTGGTTATTTTATTTATTTACATTTCAAATGTTATCCCCTTTCCTGGTTTCCCCACCTATCCCACCCTCTTCCCCCTACTTCTATGAGGATGCTCCCCCACCAACCCACTCCTGAATCCTCACCCTGACATTCCCCTACACTGGTGCATCACCTTCACAAGACCAAGGGCCTCTCCTCCCATTGATGTCCGACAAGGCCATCCTCTGCTACATATGCAGCTGGAGCCATGGCTCCCTCCATGTGTACTCTTTGGTTGGTAGTTTAGTCTCTGAGAGCTCTGGGGGTTGGGGGTGGGTCTGGTTGGTTGATATTGTTGTTCTTCCTACGGGCTGCAAACCCCTTCAGCTCCTTCAGTCCTTCCCCTAATTCCTCCATTGGGGTCCCCGTGCTCAGCCTGATGATTGGCTGGAAGCATCCGAATCTGTATTGGTAAGGCTCTGGCAGAGCCTCTCAGGAGACAGCTATATCAGGTTCCTGTCAGCAAGTACTTCTTGGCATCAGCAATAGTGTCTGGGTTTGGTGGCTGCACATGGGATTGATCCCCAGGTGGGGCAGTCTCTGGATGGCCTTTTCTTCAGTATCTGCTCCACTCTTTGCCCCTGTATTTCCTTTAGACAGGAGCAATTCTGGGTTAAAATTTTTGAGAAGGGTGGGTGGCCTCCTCCCTCAACTGGGGGCCATGCCTTCCCTCTTGATAATGGTCTCTACGGGTTCTCTCTCCCCTTTGTTGGATATTTTGTTTAATGTTTTCTCTGTTGGGTCCTGGGAGGCTCTTGCTTTCCTGGTGTCTGGGACTTTCTGTTGGTTACCCTTAGTTCCTCTTCCCCCATTGCTACACACTGCTGTTCAATTTCCTGACCCTCTGTACATCTCCCCCATCTCCTCCCACACCTGATCCTGCCCCCTCCCTTTTTTCCCTCTCTAAGTGTTTTTCAAATTTGTGATTTAGTTGTTTCTAGGGATACCTTCAACCTCAAGAATTTTATTATTTAAAGACCCTGTTTAGAAAATCCTCATCTCTTCTTTGTGTCTCGTCGATCACCCATTTCTCCCACAAGGTGGCAGTGTCTACCTTAAATACAGCCTGTAGTGGCCTCAAATTCAAGACTCAAGCTAGTTCCTGAACCGGCTTATTTTCTCTGAGCAGAGACAGCTTGACCTGGAGGACCAGCTAGCTGGAAAGTTCATAGACTGTGTATTTCTACCTCTCAAAAGCCAAATGTGTTGGAGGAAGGGTAAGGTTTAGGGTGTGGAAGCTTCCCATAGGAGTGGCACATTATAAAGGTAGAAATGTGGTTCTTATGGGAGTGGCGACAGTGACATTCTGATACCCAGTGAAGGCTGTCCATATAAAAGCCTGGTTTACAGACACAGAAAGACATAGTATGTACTCACTTGTAAGTGGATATTAGCTGTAAAATAAAGGATAACCATGCTACAACCCACAGAGCCAGAGAGCCTAAGTAACAAGGAGGGCTTAAGGGGTGACTCATGAATCTCCCTGGAAAGGAGAAATAGAATAGATGTCAAAGGTGAGCTGGAGATGGGTAGGTATGGGAACAGGATGAGGTCGGGGAGAAGATGAAGGGAGACAGAACTGGGAGAGACAACTGAAATTGGGAGACATTTGGAGGGGGCAAGATAGAGATCTAGGTCAATGGAAACTCCCAGGAATCTACAAGGGTGACCCTAGCTAAAACTTCTAGTAAGGAGGATATCAGAACCTGAAACAGCCATCTCTTGTAACCAGACAAGACTCCCAGTGGAGGGATTGGGACACCAACCCAGCCTTCAATCTACAATTTGTCTTGCCTACAAGATGCACTGGGTAAAGGTGACACAGAAATTGTGAGAGTGGCCAACCAGTGACTGGTCCAGCTTCAGACCTATGCCATGAAAGGGATACCAGCCCTGACACAGCCTGGAGGGCCAGGAACCAAAGGCTGGATAGCCCAGAGACTTATAGTATAGAATCAGAAAGAAAGAAAGAAAGAAAGAAAGAAAGAAAGAAAGAAAGAAAGAAAGAAAGAAAGAGAGAGAGAGAGAAAGAGAAAGAAAGAAAAAAAGCAATAAATGATATTCTGCTATACTTGTATAAAGGTGGGAGGCTCCATCCAAAAGCTGATGGAAACAGATGCAGAGACTCACAACCAAACATTGGGCAGAGCTCAGGGAGTCCTGTAGAAGAGGGGGAGAAGGATTGTAGGAGTCGGAGGGGACAAGGACACCACAAGAAAACTAACAGAATCAGCTAACCTGGTCTGGTAGGAGTTCACGGAGACTGAACCAGTGATCAGGGAGCCTTCATGGGTCTGACCTAGTCCCTTGGCATATAGTTATGTCTGTATAGCCTGGTCTCCTTGTGGGACTCCTAACAGTGGCAGCAGGAGCTGACTCTGACTTTTTTGTCTGCTTTGGGGCCCTTTCCTCCCACTGGGTCACCTTGTTCAGCCTTAATTTGAGGGGAGGTTCTTAGTCTTATTTGCAACTTGATATGCCATGTTTGATTGATATCCCTGGGAGACCTGGCCTTTTCTGAAGGGAAATGGAGGAGTGGAAGGGGGGATGGGAAGGCCTGGGAGAGGAGGAGGGAAGGGAATAATATATGAGAGAAAATTTAATAATAATAATAATGATAATAACTGGATTTAACAATCATATAGATATTTCCCCTCAGCACAAGACCTTACCTTTTCCTCCATGCTCACCTTACTCTAGCATCTATATATGACTGTTCAGTTCTAATCTTGAATGTCTCCTGAGACCTAGAATCACGCTTTTATTTTCTTCTAGAAGCGACTCTGTTTGAAACATAGGTGCATAGTTTGGATTTTCCTGTGGGAGGCAGCATTGTCTAGCAAAGACAGCAACACCGGGCCTGCTCGGCAGCTCTGGAGCTGGCTAATTGACCTTGGACAGGGCTAAGCTGCTCTGAGCTCTGATGTCTTTACTTCTAAGAGACACAGAGTCCTCCTCACTGGCTGATGTGAGTTTTTGATGTACGCCTGAGTCCTTGGCATTGTGGGCAGTGTTTGGCTCACAGGAGCGTTATGGCCCGGTCAGAACTGTCCGTGCAGTGCTGCTTTTCTCCTTGGGCCACTGGGAATCAACCAACCCTGAGTAACTCAGAGGAAGGGGAAGGCGTGAGAGGCAGTGAGTGATTTGTGGTGGTGGCAACAGATCAGGTGAAGCTCGAGTGTGTTAGCAGGAACAGCGTGATAGAAAAGAGGACGCACACATTGACCTCCAGTCCTGACAGGTGGGCTAACCTACTCTATGCCAAGACTATAGGACTCCATTTTGGAGAGCAAGGAAAAAACTGCCCTTGGACTAAGATTCTTCTTCACCAGAAAAATCTTTGTTCTAGCAAGTCAAGAGGCTGACAGGCTTCTTGTGAAACTTCTGCCCATCGTACACACGCATGAAGGCATCCCGACTGTCATGGGCCTTTGGATTCTTTTGTGTCCCAAGATTGCTCATTAATATCTAGACCAGCAGTTCTCAACTTGTGGTCTCAATCCCTTTGAGGTGGAACAACCCTTTCACAAGGTTTGCATATTAGATGTCCTGCATATTAGATATTATGATTCATATTAGTAGGAAAATTATAGTTATGAAGTAGTAACAAAATAATTTTATGGTTGGGGGTCACCATAACATGAGAAATTATATTAAAGGGTCCCAGCATTAGGAAGATTGAGAACCACTGCTCTAGACCATAATCCAGGATGATGGGGAGCATCCTATAATTGTGTGGGTTTCACAGCAAAGGTTCATGAAGGGGGGATTTGGCTTGGTTTTAAGAGTTTGAGGGAAGATTCAAGGAAGCTGGCTTTACTCGAACAGTGTCATGGAATCGACAGGATGAGTCTAATTCTCTGATATGAAATCTTGATAAATTTCTCTCTACTGGGCTGAAAACATGATCAAGGCCGAGGTTTGTATAGTTAAAGATGCAGCAATCACTTCAACCAGCCAAGTGTGAGGATGGGTTCGCCATCATTTCTTCATGTTAGTGATTTCTCTTTTGTTTGTATTCAAATTGCAATCTACCATTGCTTTGTCTGATGTTGGTGTTGTGTGATGTTGCTTGTGGTGAATTGAAGAGACTTCCGATGAGGTTTAGGTATGAGGTCACATTGTTTATTCTCTCTGAAGTCAGAGCTGCTTTTCCTTCATCCCCTAGAATCTCCACAGACAATCTGTCCATTTCCTGTCCTGGGGAGGAGAAGCTAAGGCAACCAGCCTGCTACCAGAGGTTCCCAAGGGAAAGAAAGAAACCAGGGAACTGGCTCAGTCTCCTTATCATCTAGATGCTTTGTAGACAGACTGACCATAGTGACCAGAACAAAACCTTATTTCTTTAGACACTTAGCAGGATACCCTTGAGTATATTATACAGATGGCATCAGTTCCAGAAAATATATTCAGAATCTATAAGATATGACTTTCAGAAAATTCAAACAAAGTAAAGAACTCTGGGAAAATAAAATGGAACCTTTTTCTTCTGGCAACACAAAGAATCAGATGACCTTACCTTCTATTCTGATATAAAAAGCATGTACCTTA
Organism: Rhabdomys pumilio; assembly: GCA_030674055.1. Taxonomy (NCBI): domain Eukaryota; kingdom Metazoa; phylum Chordata; class Mammalia; order Rodentia; family Muridae; genus Rhabdomys; species Rhabdomys pumilio. The sequence goes on along the minus strand of JANHMN010000007.1, from coordinate 42,482,084 downwards.
TGCAGGAAAGAAAGGGGAACTCAGGGCCCGTAGTAGAGTGCACTATCTGTTTTTTATTTTGTCTGAGATTTTTCATTTCCCTTCTCCTTGACCTTGCTGGCAAAGTCTGAGCCTGGCATCCCTCTGTGGTTTGTGTGTGACTTAACAAGGACATATTTTAAAGTTGGAGAAAAAAAAGTTTATTTTAAAAGGTCTGTAGGCCTCCTTCCTTACCCTAGATTCCACATCTTTGGAGTTCAGGATGAGAAATGGACACCTTGGTTCACTATTACCTGATTATATGGTCCTTAACTCAATAATGGATGATGGAACAAAGACCCTGTAGTGAGAGCCAACGTTCATGTCAGCACCAAGAATATTTGCTCCAATACTTAGTATCTTTCTTTTTATATTCAAGTACCCCAAGGACAAAAATGGTTTATCTTGATCGCATCCTGGGCATGTAAGATTTATGGCAGTCCCCAAAGAAAATATGCAACAAAAGAATGAAACAACCCACATGCCCATTGATTAGTGATCAAATAAAGCAATACTGTTATGCAGTGGAATATTGTTCAGCCTTCAAAAGGGAGGACATTTAATACATAGCATGTGGTGGTTTGAATAGGAATGACCCTCATAGCCTCAAATATTTAAATTTTTGGATCCCAGTTGAACCATTTAGAAATGACTAGGAAGTGCGGCCTTACTGGAGGCATGTCACTGGGAGTGGGCTTTAAAGTTTCAAAAGTCTATGCCAGACTCAGTCTTGTTCTCTCTCTCTCTCTCTCTCTCTCTCTCTCCTGCTTGCAGGTTAAAATGCATATTCTTAGTTATTGGTCCACTGTGATGCTTGCCCACCTGCCATCATGCTCTTTGCCTCACCCTCTGAAACTCTAAGCAAGTCCCCAATTAAAAGCTCTCTTTCATGATGTAACTGATCATAGCGGTAGTGATCCTAGTTAAGATGCAATATAGCTGAGAACATCATGCTAAGTAAAATCAGCCATCTACAAAGATTCCAGGTTTGGGAGATACCGAGCATAGTCAAATTGAAGGAAATAGAAAGAAACAATTGTGATAACCGAGGTCTGGGTAGAGGAAGGGTGGGGTGTTAGTACTAATGAGTTATAAACCATCACGACTGCTTATCTGTACATTTAAACATAGTCAAGATGGGGGTGGAAAAGGTATCTCAGTGGTAGAGCACTTGCCTAGCATGTGTGATACTGTGAGTTTAATTCCTAGTACTATAAAAACAAGACAAAACAAAACTAACCAGTACTGATAGCTGTTTGTAGTCCCAGAACTTATAAATTATATTATTATAACCAAAGTGGAGTTTGATTTTTGATGAGTGCAAACTAAAGACAAGCCCAGCTGAGAAATAAGATCAGAGAAAGATTTGCTGCAAACAGCAGGTTCGAGAAGAAAAAATAGTCCACACTTTTGGGGGCATGCTTTACTCAGGTAAAGATTGTGAAGCATATGTTTGCAGGATTACAGTGGTGGGTGAGAATAGTTTTGGGGATACTCAATTTGAACCATAAAGATGGTAACCAGTAACACTCAGCATGCTCAATTTTCTCAAAAAAAAAAAAAAAGTTTTAGCTGGAAAAAGGAAAGAATACTTTAAATGTCTTACTGTAGAAGTTTGCCCCTAAAACTTGAATCGTAACATTATTTTTATTTTGCTACAAGTTAAAAAAATTTCAAATGCATAGAGAAATTTAAAAAAACAATATTAAAAACAAAACAAAATAATAACAACAACAAACGAAAAACTAGAGGAACAAAACAATATTTCCCAGAGCAGCCAGGAAAAAGACACCCAAGGGCCGGGAGCTACCACAGTGAGTGAATATGTGAAAGACAGAAGAGAGAGAAGAGGCAGTGCTCAGTGGAGAGATGGAAGAGAGGGAGGAGCTGATCCATTCGCACTGTAGAGAGAGGTGGAACTGGATAGCAGTTAGAAACAGGCAGATAAGAGGAGCCTGTGCAACCACGTGGAGCCATGGTGATGTCTGGGCCCTGGGCTCTGTCAAGGGCCGTGTCTGGTTTTGTGACATTGCTGCAGCCAGAGTCTGTGTTGATGTCTGTGGCCAGAGTTAACACCAAAGGCTATGGGGATGTCACTGGCTTGGGCTTACGCTTAAAGCTATGTTGATGCCCAAGCGCTATACAAGGCTGGCTTTGCCCCTTGCCTGGGCAGCATGGAAGAGCTGGCTCTGGTGGTGTGGATGCTGAAGAGATGGCCCCAAAAAAGTGAGTGTGAGAGAGCTGGTCCTCTGCCCCTCTCCAGCTGAAGTACTCAGGAGAGCAGCCCCACACCTTCTCTCCTGGGCCGCACAGTACAACTGGTCCTGGTAATGAGAGCAAGGGTAAGCGACCAGAGGGCATGTGAGCAGGAGGGCTGGACCTGCCCCTTGCTTGGTCAAGGTAGGAAGGTTGGTCCCAGTGGTGCAGGCATGGGAGAGCTGGTGAGCTGACCAATTCAGCTTCCATCTAGGACCAGATCAAGAGGTCTGAGTTGGTCCACCCAAACATCCACCCTATCTATGAACTGCTGGAGCAAATGAGAAGGCCAGTCCTGCAGATCCAAAGCTCCGGAATCTCCATGACCCAGGGCAACAACAGGATAACTGAGAGGAGTCCAGTGAGGATCCAGTGTTGATGTGACAGAAGCTAGAGGCTTTGAGAAAGACCGATGAATGACTTACTGCAATGAACATTTGCAAGGAAAGGTGTGTGGATAAAAGCCTGTACCGTGGGATACACCGTGACACACTGCTACTTCTGCAGCAAGACTTAAAATCATTTTATTTTTTGTTTTCCTTTTGGTGGGAGGAGGTTGCAGGGGTGGAGGGGAAGATGGGCGGGTTTGGGGTGCAGGATGTGAAATTCACAAAGTACCAATAAGAATTTTAATTTAAAAACCAGTATTTATAATATATGCAAATGTTTTCGTTATTCTCTTCAAATTACCAACTCTTCCACGTAAAGTCAACTCTTCCAAGTCATGTTTAACTGTACTACTCCAGTCTCCTCTCCTCAACAGACAACCCTCCTCCAGCTGGTTTCTTGAATCTTTATTATTTTTTGAACTGGAATATGAGACCTAAGAGAAGCACAGAAATAATTTGTGAAGGATGTGAGTTTCAGCACTTAAATAAGAGTCCACTGATGAACACATCTGATGTGTGGTAGGATCTCAGTGCTGGATAACTTCTCTTTCCCCCCAGGCTCTTTTCAAAGTGGAAAATGTTCTCTCCTTCTTCCATCTTCTTCTGTCTCAAGTCCTGCAGACGCTCCAAAGGGAACATCTTTTATGATGAGACTTTTATGATGGTTGGGACTTAGAACACAGAGTTCTTGAGAAGGCCACTGCATTAATTACAATTACTGGAATTAAAACATAAACCCTGAAAGCCAGGGAGCCGCCAAACATCTATTTTCTCAATTGCCTGTAATGGTATCCTATAAATTTTGATTGATATTAAAGTATATGATGTCATAACTTTTTCTTTTTATGTATGTAAAAGGTATGGAAAGAGAGGGCACTAATGGTTTCCTGGCATAGCTTTCGAAGGCAGGTGCTGATGAACTTAAGCTTCTCTGTCTAGACTTGGGAAAGAAGCTCCACTGAACCTTTCACATTTTCATCTGTATCTGTTGATTCTCAACCAGAACCAGGGTCAGAACTGCCTGGGGTGGGGAGGCGGGAGGGTGGGGCTATGAATGCAGACTGATGGTCACGCCCTACATTACCAAGTCCACCTGCAGTAACTCTACTTAAAGTTTTAATCGACAGAGAGTAATTGGACATATTTATGAGCACAGCATGGCATTTCTGTCTGTGTATCCACTGTATAATGATCAGAGTGATAGGCAGTTCTATCACCTCGGGCGTTCATGACTTCTGTGTGTTGGGAACATTCGGTCTTCTCTACTAGCTACTTTGAAATATTGCCCTTACTGAAGGCACTAAGAAACCTTAAGTGCTTTTATACAAGATGTAGTATGAGACAGAAAATGCTAGTTGTCTTCATATTTTCTTCTTAATGTTATTAGGCGTTTGTGTCATTTTAATCTCACCGAGCCTCAGTCTCAGGTAATTTCCATCTCACAAGGATGGTGTACACAGCTGATAGGACGGTATCGAGAACTGACTGCCCCTGAGTATATGATTCCAGAATGAAGGGTATTTCTTGTTGCTATCTATGTTCCAAAAATATTTTTAAAACTTTTTAAATGTCTTTCTCTTTTTTTCTTGTATTGATTTTTATTTTATATGCATTGGTGTTTTGCCTGCATGTATGTCTGTGTGAGTGTGTCAGGTCCCCTGGAACTGGAGTTATAGACTATTGTGACCTGCCATGTGGGTGCTGGGAATTGAAATTGGGTCCTCTGGAAGAGCAACCAGTGCTTTGAACTGCTGAGCTATTTTTCTGGTTCCTAAGATTTATTTTTATCTTATATTTACTCTATATGTAGGGTTGTTTTGTCTGTATACGTGTTCATACACCGTGTATGCGCAATGTCTGTGGAAGCCAGATGGAGGTGTTAGCTCTGGAAAATGAAACACACAGTTGGGAGCCACCGTGAGCCATCTCTCCAGACTCTTCAAAAATACTTTAAAAATCTGTTTTCCATCTTTCATTTTATAGAGATCAGGACTGCAAGAAGATACTGAGTACATTCAAAAGAGCATTTGTTTCCAAAAATCCTTGCAACATCACAAGAGAAGACTATGCACCACTTGTTAAATTGGTCACCCAAACCATACCATGTAACAAGGTAATGAGGGCAAGTTATTCCTTTTTACATTGAGAATAAAGCCAAGGGAAGATGTCCCAGGACCAACATTAGGATGCAGAAAAAGAAGAGACCTCGGCATTAGGCATCATTTGATGTGTTTGGTGAGATTGTATTGGTGGTGGTGAGGCATTGGAGAACGGGTGTACCATCATAGTTTACGACATCTGGGGAAGGAAGGTAAGAGAAAGATGGGGACATAGACGAAAGAGAATCTAACATCAGTTCCATTCCACACAAACAAAAGTAACTTATACATTTATAGTTGTGGAATCTTCCCTTGGCTTCTGATAATACTGAAGGAGTAAACAGCAACACAAGGTGAAGTTGCGTTAGAAGTATTGTTTTCTTTCTTACGTCTTCTTAGTTCTTCAGAGCCATTCTATGGAGGAGCAAGCCAGGTATCAGGGCCTTTATTTCACCAGTGGGGTAGCTTAGGCTTGTGGAGTTTAGATGAAAAGAAGTTACCTAAGGATAAGGGGCTTTAAAGTGACCAGCTGGAATATAAATAGAACGAGACTTGGAGTCAGAGAAACCCAGTGTTCAGTCCTTCAAGTATACTGGAAAAGGTCTACCACAAGGTACAAGTCTTACAAAGCCCATGTTTAAAACAAAATTTGACATGTCTGAAACTAAGTGAAGCCCCCACACCCATTCACAGTTATCAGTTCTAATCCTGTGGTTGGTGGGCTGGAGATTTCTGTGGCTGGTTCCCAGGAGTATCAGTTCTGTACTCTGAACAGAGGAGGGTGGTAGACAATAACCAAACTGACTTGATCTTAGTGTGTGTCATTTACTCTGATAGTTTCTCTATATTTTTTATTTATAAAAGGTAAGTATGTGTGTATGTATGTGTGTATGTATGTGTGTATGTATGTGTGTATGTATGTGTGTATGTATGTGTGTATATATGTATGTATGTGTGTATGTGTGTATATGTGTGTATATATGTGTGTATGTATGTATATATGTGTGTGTGTATGTATGAGTGTGTATGTGTATATGTATATATGTATGTGTGTATATATGTATGTTGCATGTGTGTATGTGTGTGTATGTATGTATGTGTGTATGTATGTATGTGTGTGTATGTATGTATGTATGTATGTATGTGTGTGTATGTGTGTATGTATGTAGTTGTGTATGTGTGTATGTATGTATATGTGTGTATGTATGTAGTTGTGTATGTGTGTATGTATGTATATGTGTGTATGTATGTATGTATGCATGTATGTATGTATGTATGTATGTATGTATGTATGTAGTGCTGAGGATGGAACCCGGAGCCTTGTGTGTGTTAGCATTCAATCTACTGCTAAGCCACATCTCTAGCCCTTAGATTTACTTTTGGATGTACCAAATTGTGATTTTGTTCTTTCTCAGACTCTGTTTTGGAGCAAATCCAAACACTTGGCCCATCAGTATACTTGGATCCAGGGGAAGATGTTCACCCTGGAGGACACCTTGATGGGCTACATTGCTGATGATCTCAGGTGGTGTGGAGACCCCAGTACTTCCGGTAAGGATCTGAACCACCTAGGATGGCTCATGGTGAATGGGAAGGGAGCTCTGAGCTGGGCAAGGGAACTTGAAAGGTCAATAGGCATATACTCTAATGCCATCAGTGACTAATGACAAGTTGGGCTCTAACAAAACATAAAAAAAAGTAAAAAATCACTGTTCTCAGCTTTGGGGTTTAGGGTTGCCTTTGATCTCTGAGGGATAGGTATACATGTGGAGGAAACATCACCATAAGAGGAGAAGCAAGAGAGTGAAAAAAAAAAACCAAAGTCATTTATTATTCCTTTTTATAATAGCCAATCCAGTCCCATTAGCTCTAATACAGTCCAGAGAAAAATAATCCAATCTCTCAAGAAAGTCTTTAATCCATTCATGGGGGTAAATTTCCTCATGATCTCAACTTTGTTTAGAATCCCATCCCATCAACAAACACAGTGCAATAGAGAATTAAGCTTAATGTGAGCACTGGTGAAGGTGCACTGTAACGAGCCACAGAACTACTTTATAAGGCTGTTGAGGTAATACATCCCACATCCAGTTGCTCCCTCACTTTCCCTCTCTACCTCCTTCCTGTTCTCCCCTTTCCCTGCCTCTTCCACTTCTCTCTCATCTCTCTCCACTTCCTCTTTCTCTTCCTCACTTTTGGCAAGGAATCTCCTCCTTAACCTTTATATGTTGTTTCATTCTGCATTATGTATTCTTGAACATAACTCTGGATCACTTTTTTAACATGTTTTGAAATTGAAATTATATATGTTTAAGGTATACAGTATAATGTTTGGATATAAATAGACACAGTGAACTGATTGTTATGTTTGAGCTATTTAACATGGACATCTTAAGGTATCTTAAGGTGATCTCTTTTTCCCCTTCATAGTCAATCAGGATCCATTTGCCTAGCAAGCCATCTGTGCGTCTCCCCTCACACTGCCTTAGTCTAGCACACTAACACCCTCTCCTTCCTGCTGGGTATGCTATAATGCTTTATTGGTCACTCCTTACCCTCCTAGGTCAGTCTCTATCTGACACCATAGAGTTTTTCTTAGAGTGAAAACGTGATTATGTCTATCTCCCTCTAAAACCTATAACAATCTCTCTTTTGCCCCTAGTCTAATGGTATAAAGACCTGACCTCTGTTTCAGATGCCTCATCTTCCCATTCCTTTCTTTATCTCCTTTTCTGATCAAAGCTCATCAAGACTCTTTGCCTCTGCACATGCCATCTGCATAAGGTGCCTTTTTCTTTAGAGTCTGTCTGAAGACAATGATTCTTCTTCAAAGCAAATTTCAACCTGAATTTTTTTTTCGCAGACAACCTTGAGAACAGTGCCATAGAAACCATGTATCAACTCTCTTTACTTTGCACCACACTAAGGGCTGAACCTGAACCTGTTTTGGTAAGGTTAGCTATAGAAAGCCTGAGACCACCTGAGTCCCCCAAATTTATGGAGGTTGAGAAGGAAACTCTCCACAAGAGAGAATTGCCAGTAATCAGAGGACTATCTGGGGAAAGTGTCTTCTTCCCGAAAAGGCCTGGCCTTCTTCCTAAGTGTTCCTGGACTCCAGGGGAGTGACAGGGGACAGTGTCTTTAGTGTGCACTTTTGTTGCTATTTCCCAGAATGTTGAGTCAAAACCCATCACAGTGTTCCTGTCTGGGATCTGGACAGGGAAGTAAGGTATTGGAAGGAATTCAGGGGACACTTAGTTAAATTGAGTTGAGCTGTGTCCATTCTCCAGCCTCTGTCTTGGCACAGATGCTGTTGGAATGCACTCCCACTGGGATTGGACAGCCAAGAACAGAGACCAATGGTACATTTCCTTTTCCATTTAACTATTTTCTATAAACAATGTATTTCAGATATGAACTATGACTCTTGCCCACATTGGAGTGAAAACTGTCCCAACAACCCTATTACTGTGTTCTGGAAAGTGATTTCCCAAAAGGTAAGTCCCAAACAGTTAAATTCTAGAGTTTTGACTGAAGACACTGAAGTCCATGATTGGTTGACGTTTGGCCCTTTTTGGGGGTACAGATCATTTTAGGTGTGAAAGTGCAAAACGAAAACATGCCAGATGATTTTCCCACACAACTTCAGAACACCACAAAGGTTTTGGAAGCTCGGGGGAAGAATCCCTGTACCCAATGAGGGAATAACACTCATTGACTGTGTCTACCAGGATGCTAGACTTGGGTTAGTCCTGGGTCCTAGGTATTGATTTGGTTTCTGGAACATTCTTAATAATCTGCATTTATAGGCCACTTGATATGTGTCCAATTCTTTGTAGGAGTTAAGAATTCTAACCTCAAAACCATATGAAACACAATCAATATCATGGCTACATTTTAAAATTTACTTACCTTTATTTTATGTGCATTGGTGTTTTACCTCCATGTATGTCTATGTAATAATGTCAGATCTTGGAGTTACAAACATGTGAGTTGCCATATGGGTACTAAGATTTGAACTAAGGTCCTCTGCAAGATCTGTCAGTGCCTTTAACTGCTGAACCATCTTTCCAACCCCCCAAACTAATTTTCTTAGACATTCTGATCACAATTTTTCTCATTTCATCTTCATCAAATGGAAATCAACATATACCTATTCTAGATAGTTATTGCTCCATTCAAATAAAAACACCACTATCTTGCTAAGTAGTGGAACCCACCCCTGCAACAAATGCTTGTTGAAGACTTACTGCATGTTTTGAAAACTCAAAGACATTGTATGTTTTTGTTTGCTTGCTTTTACAGAGAATATTTTCCATTATCGCCTTGGGATATGTTTTATAGCCACATCATCTCTAAAACCTTCTACAACAGTTCATTCACGTTTTATATAAACTAAGTACTTTCTTATATCTCATCTCAGTCTTTAGTGCTGAGGGTTCAATGGTGAGGGTGAGTGAAGACTAAGGGTTCAAGGATGAGGGTGATTGAAGGCACCCTGACTTCTGAGATACTGTGCACCTGCACCTTGTTCTAGGATCTGAGGAAGACAAGCAAACTAGTCCCTCTTTTTGACAATAAGGATGGTTCTTCCTACAGGTTTGAATCCCCAGATCACCTTGTTGCTTAGCTGTTTACTTTGTGTCAGAGGACTCATGAGAATTCTCCTTTGTAGGGTCCAGGACTCTTCTGAGTCAATGCTTAATAATTAATCATAAGGATTAGGACTAGATCCCTCTATGGCTACACAAGCACCACTGGACTTCATAATTCAGCTCCACAGTGTAGAAGTCGCCTGTAGAATAACGTCTAGGTTCCCTAACAAAGTACATGGCCATCTATGAACTGATTTATTCAATATTCACTGCAATTTTCCCCACAAACTACTTTCTCCTGAACCAAGGCTCCCTTCCAGTTACAACTTCACCAGTGAAGTCCCACCTACTCTTTGGGACATGGGTTCTGTCCTATATGTTACTTTCTTGTTCTTTCCTAGTCTCTAGTACAGAGTATCTTCCTTTCTCCTGCCATCCTTTTCATTCCTGGAATTATACTGAGTAAAACCTACCTGTGCCATGCAGTAGGTATAAAGCACTGAAGGTTCTAGAAGCACGTAGGAATCCAAGCTCTTTGTTCTCACAAAGCTCTTCATACTGACAGTTAAAGCTGTTCGAGCTGCCATTACAATGAAATGTCCTTAAGTAATGTGCACAGATGTTGTAAAAGGAGACCCAAGTCCCAGAGATCTGTCTCCAAAGGAAGCTGAACTGTACTCTGTTCACATGGTGACCTCCAGTGTTTAGCTGACCTCCTAGCTGAAAGTCGGTTGCATGAAAAAATAAAACTCCTTGCTCAACCATGTTCATTTATTGAAGCACCCCCCCCCCTTTGTGCCATTTTAGAGCCTTAGGATCACTGCCTCTTACCTGGGCTTCCCTTTCTACAGTGTTACATCTCCTTAAACCCTAAATTGTCCACCTTGCTTTTGCTAAATAAGATGTAGCATCTACAGTACATGACACCAAGTGAGTGCTTTCATTCATGCAGATTGCCATGGCTGCATCAAGAATTCATACAAAGTAAATTCTTCCAATGACTTAGACTATTGGATAGACTCTCCATTCTTGTACTAGAACTATGGAGGCTATTCTCTCTTCCTCTCTAGTTAGTACTAAAGTACTCTTCGGATGAAATTGCTGGAGAATAATGATGAACTTCATTTTCCTCTTCCTCCTCCTCCTCTTCTTCCTCTTCTTCCTCTCCTTCCTCTTCTTCCTCTCCTTCCTCTTCTTCCTCTTCTTTCTCTTCTTCCTCATCCTCTTGGTTCTAGTTTTGGTTTTATACAGGGTTTCTCTGTATAGCTTTGGTTGTTCTCGACCTCACGCTGTAGACCAGGCTGACATCAAACTAGCAGAGATCCATCCGCCTGCCTTTGCCTCCCAAGTGTATGAGTCACCACCCTGCCTGGCTGATGGACTTCTTTTTTAAGTTTGCAGAAGATGCCTGTGGTGTGGTCCAAGTAATGCTCAACGGGTCCCTCAGTGAGCCATTTTACAAAAACAGGTACTTGTTTTGTTTCTTTCTGCAAGGGATAATTATCGCAGTTACCATAGTCTCCTATTAGACATGGCAATCCTAGAAAAGATGTGCTTTCCATGTTTCAGATCAGTCCTGAAGAGCTGAGTTTTTAAAAGGGTAAAGCTTATGTGTTCTCTTCTTTCTGGGTCAATGTTTAGTCTGGTTCATCTAAGATCCTCCAATGTTCCCAAAGGCCATTGCAGGTTTCCAGCCATTGCCCTTGACTTTCTGAGGCCTCACATTATTTTCTCAGCTTTCTTTCTACCCCCCTGCATTCTGTGCTCTCACTTCATCGATACTGTCCACCCTGCCTCCACACATCTCCCTGTTTGCATCCTCACCATTCAGGAGTAATGGCTCACTCCTCTCTGAAGAACAGGAATCCCACGTTAGCAGTAGAGGTGTCATTGGAACACCAGAAACCATGCTGGGCTCTGACCTTCCTCCTCTTCTGGCAGTGTTGCCAGCAAAGCCCTGTAGTGATCTAATGGTGAAGACACCAGAGGTCTTTACACATACCATATGTGATCTTGGGCAGGCATCTAGCCTCTGTGAGTCCCTGTCTACATAAGTGATAGGTTGAAGATGCTACAGAAGTTAAACTGAGATAAGGTGTGAACACTGCTGTGCTCCATGCCTATTGAAAACTCCCCAGTACATATTAGCTAATGTTTTTTTCATTTAATCCTCAGGACTGAGTTGACCCACACTCAAGCCTTCCTTCTCTGGCCTCCTCATCTTAATTTCTATCATGACAATGGTCTTGTTCTCTAATCATTCTCTGATAAACATGCTTCTGAGAATGAGAACACATATTTATTTTTTTCCCGGGCACTGTTGACACCCTCAATTAATTGCTCCTTTCTTCTGCTTTAGTATTTAATATTACAAAGGCACATTAACCCTTTTGTCTTCCTCTGGCCCTCTTTTTCTCTGGGCGTTGGGTGGAAGAGCTAATGCTCAAAATCTCACCATCTGATATTTGAGATCCAGATCCTTGCCTCAGGAGGGGTAAGGAAGTCTTACCCCTGACAAGGAAGAATCTAGAAAGATGTTGTTGAATGGAGATTCTCTAGTTTCTAACTAGCTCTCTGGTAATGTTACTCTTTGAACAGCAAGTATTTTTTTAATGTATCAATCAGCATCGATGTATGGTTAAAACTCTTATCTTGAAAATCTGGTAACCAAGAGTCATATTGAATGAGGAACAGTGGGAAGCAAGGTAGATTCTGCTCAGTGGTGCCCAACAGGCTGGATTGTAACAGGAGGGATAGATGCCCTACAGTTTGCCTTGAGGTTGGTGATGTCATCTCTTCTGTTTTAGCACCTTTGGAAGTGTGGAAGTCTTTAATTTGGACCCAAATAAGGTTCATAAACTACAGGCTTGGGTGATGCACGAAGTCGAAGGAGTTTCCAGGTATGTTACTGCTTTGTAGCGGAGTGATGGTCTGTGAGTCAGCCTGCAGAAGGAATCCAAGGTCACAGGAGCACACTGGGAACAGACTGGCTCAGCAAATGAATGGAGCTTACGCACTTGGCCCTCTTTATAGTCTCTCAATTCTGTTTCCACAAAGGACAGTGATTGCTTCATACCTTTTTGCTCCTGCTGACCAGTGAAGCCCCAGAGGTGGATGTCTGCCTCACCTCTACTCAGTGCTGCTTCAAGAAGCAGTAAGAGACTCAGAGAGTGTATGAAAGATCTTATTTGATTTTTTGTCTTCCCTAGTAATTCATGTTCAAGCGCCTCCTTAAATGAGCTGAAGGAGATTGTGCAGAAAAGGAATATGACGTTTGCCTGCCAGGATAACTACAGGTAATTGATTTCTTGGGAACAAAACAGCTGTGTGAGCTGAGAGGGATTTAGGGATCCTCTCAGGCCTTGGTGGTGCTCTCACTGGTATGACACATGATGGTCTCTTCCCTGTCACCAAACCTAGCTTGTGTCCTTAGCCAATGGCTTAAATCTGGCTGCCTGCCCTCCATCCTCTTCCTCCTTGCCTACCAGCCCTAAGCAGTGACTTGCCTCAGCAGCTGACTGATTCCCAGAGTATACATTTCTTTTCTGCTTTACTGCTGTATTTCAGGGGAGCAGAAATATGCTTTGCCAAGGCCTTTCATCCAGGTTTTAAAATCCTGAGACTGGCTATAAATTTGCATGTGAAATATCCTTAGTTAGATTCAGATCTAAGTACCTAATAGTTGCCAAATTTTCACATGACAGTCTAACAAGATTTATTTTTTCTAGATTAAAAGCAAAACTGATGTAAATAAATTCTTAAAGAAAATTTACCATTAACCTATGGGCAGGTATATTGTCTTTAAAGTCACCTTTAACTTTAAAATGTCAGGACTCCCTCATAATTTTTAACTATATTGTGGCCAGTGATACAGGCAGGGATATCTCCCTCTACAGAGAAGCACTTTTGGAGCTTATCCTATAAGGAATAGCTTCCACCAAGACTAACAGAGAGAGAAAGGCTTCGTGGCATATGTACAGGCTGAAGAGATGGGGTATTTTTCAGTCTCTTCATGTCACCTACTACATCTCAAAGACAGACTTAAAAGATGGATGGCTCATTTCCCAGATGAGCCAATTTTTCTACCAATCAGCTGTCTGTTCTTTGGAAACTTCCAAAAAAAAAAAAACCCAAAAAACAAAAACTGTCAACGTGCAGTAGTTAAATGGTTAAATGCAGAAACAGAAGAAAAGATCAACTATAAGAAAAACTCTCTAGGCAGCTGACTAGGTTAAGTCACTCAAAGATATTTTGCATGAAAAAGAAGTACAGGAAGACTAGAAGAAGGTTGAGGAAGGTAGACCCTGTGGTTTTGTTTGCTCACATTTATGAAAATGACAGTCTTTTTAATTTACAAGTTAGATACTTACCTTAAGCTTGCTTTGTATAAAGGTAGTATGATCCTCTCACTGTGGCATCCAAACCTCTTGAGAAAGGTCCCTGAGTTTTTTGCTGTCAAATGCTTGCACCCAGAAGTCACCAGGAAGCTTCTGATCTGAAGAAAGAATACTCAGGAAGGATCTGTGTGGGCCTGGTCCCAGTGGCCATGTCTGCTGTCTTCTGGTCATCAGCTATCATATATACTTATGACAGATTTGAGCTGGTTGGTTGTTGTTAGCTCCCCATATTACTGTTGTACACCCTCCTTGGTATTCATTTCTATGGTCTTATAAATGAACTGCAACTAACTTGGCACATGCTTTCGGGTCATTTACTCCTGGGTTAGGTCTTTCTCAGTGTTGTCTCTGAGCTCAGATGTGTGTGGATGCTCAGCGGTTAATCTTTGGTTGCCATGGAGGGTCTTCATTAATGAGTTGGACCGTAGTTACATCATTCTGTCTCTTTTCCCTCAAAATTTTTGTCACGTTTATATTTATTTATTTACTATATGTGTATGTATGTGCACATGTGTGGGACCGTGATGGAATAACTTGGGTTTTGGTAGAAGCGCTGTCTGGAAGTAGCCTGGAGACCCAACAGGTGTCCTTTGCCTGTGAGGAACAGGCATCTATTCTGCTGCGCTCCCAGAATCCAGGCTCCTGACATGTGGTGAAGATCTCCATTAACCTGCCCAGTTCAGTCACGTAGGGCAAGGCTCTTACCCACCCCTCCATAGGTAGAGGGTGTGACTACAGGCCTCAGCCTCAAGAGATTTCCAGATTTTCATATTAATGAGATACCTAAAGGCCAGAAGGCATAGCTAATTAAGTATTCTTTCCCAGACCCTCCTCTCTCCCCACTCTCTATTTAAGTCAGGTCCCCCCTGACCTAAGTGGGGGGTACATCCAGACCATCTATCATCTGCCATGTCAATAAAACTCTTGGAACATGACTTCCTCATGTCATTGGGGCCATAGTGGAAATCTTCTCTGTGTTTTCGGGGTCGAGGGGGGCATCTTCAAACAAGCAGCCTTTCATCCAAGCGCGTATAACAAGTGAGCACTTCCTGCAGGGCGTGGTCAGGGCCTCTCTCTCCCTCATTTCTCTCAGCTGCTGGCCAGTCAAGTGCTCATACTGCCAGAGTCTGAGAGCCCCTGAATAGATGCCAGTTGGTCCCTGGCTGCCTCCTGGCCTAGGGATCCCCACTTGCGCCACGTGGAACCTCAGACTGAATGAGAACTCCCCCCACTGGGCGGGTCCCTGGCCGCTTCTCACAGTGCAGTACCCACTCAATGTCTCGCGGAACTGACTCAGTCAAACTTCTTGCGAGCTTCTGCTTCTCTCCGGAGGGCTCCCCCCGCACCCCACCCCCGTGCCTGTGAAGGACAGAAGACACACAGGATCCACAACACAACAGAGATCCACACCCGTGCACATGCATGCGAGCCCTCATTTTCCCCACACATATGTGTGCACATACCATAGCCTTCATGTGGACATCAAAAGACAACTTGTAGGAGTCAGTGCTTTGTTTAACCACATGAACTCTGGGGATCGGTCACTGGGCATGGCAGTGAGCACTTGACCCTGTGATCCATCTTGCTAGTCCTCATCCTGTTCCTGACTTCCTTTCTTGCTTCTCTCCCACAGGCCTGTCAGGTTTCTTCAGTGTGTGAATAACCCTGAGCATCCATCGTGTAGACTTAATATGTGAAGGATTTGGATCTTAGACCACCAGTAGCACAGATTGAGATGGTGGGGCTCAGAAGCAACACTGGTGGAAAGCCGAAGCCGTCAGGGAGAGGACTATACTACAATGTGAACACCAGAGATGGAAGAACTTCCCAGTACATTATGACAAAACAACACGATCAATTTAGTGCTTACTGTATACTACCAATATTCAAGAAAAATTACTCCATAAACCAGAGTTAAACTTCTATATTGTTATTTTGGTCTAACTTTCTCATGTGGTGCTTTTATATTGTTTATATATTGTTGACATCCTTTTTCTCCCTCTCTTTTAATTAGTTCTCTCTCTCTCTCTCTCTCTCTCTCTCTCTCTCTCTCTCTCTCTCTCTCT
>JANHMN010000007.1:42444138-42466254 GCA_030674055.1 Rhabdomys pumilio | reverse complement strand
TCTCTCTCTCTCTCTCTCTCTCTCTCTCTCTCTCTCTCTCTCTCTCTGAGGCTGAGAATCAAACCTGAAAACTTTCACACATGGTGGATAAGTCTATATACCACTGAGTTAAATCCTCAGCACAGCTGGTAACATTATTTTTATTGAAAAGTGCCCAATCAAACTTCCCATTGGACAAAGAAAGTCAAATGTCAACTTTATGAATGACTTAATTTCTTTAATGTTTTTTCATTCTTCCCACAAATATTCACACGGTAAACCTGAGGTCACTGGGTCATTACAGGAAAGGTGCTCTGTGGTAACTACCCACATGCCCCTGCGTTTTAATCTTTAACCCATCCAACATGTCCCTGATAACTTTGAGTATTATTTTTCTTTTTTTAAAGCAGGAGAAAATGGATTTTCCTAAAGTCACATTCTTCGGATCATGGTTACATCTAGAATTAAATCAGTTCTGTCAAAGTCCACAACATATGATGATTTTTTCTTTTCTGAACTTTTATTGCTAAATTGATAGTAGCCTGTGTTATTGTCTGGCAAATGCTTTTGTATTAAATTGAATATAATAAAATCTGAAATGTGATCTTTATGGGAGATCTCAAAACTAATTACTTGCACTGTCTTTTTCTTCCTTTTCATTCTCGGTGCCTTCGTAGGTAGTCAGGAATTAACACATATTTGTTGTGATACTGGCAATTTACGTTTTCTATTCTTTTTTCTTTAGTCTTGCTCAGAATCACTAATTTTGCTATGTTGTTGTCATGTTATTGTTGTTGTCTTTTTCAAAGCTCCAATTTTTAGCTTTCCTTGTTTATTTATTTAATTGAGCTTTTGTCTTTATTTTTAAAAACATAGCAATTTCTTCTAGCTATCTTGAATATCTTCATTCAGTTTTTTGAGGCAAATGTTTAGACCATTGCTATTTCAGCCTGTTTTCTTTTCTTACGTATATATTTTGGGGCTCTAGGTTTCCCCCTGAGCCCTGCTTTCACTGTAGCACTGGATTTCTGTGTGCCTTTACTGGTTAGTTATCATTCAGTTCAAAATAATTCCTGATTTTATTGTCATTTTGAAATGTGATATTTACTTTTCAACATCTGGAGAATTTTTTAGGTTTTTTTTTTTATGTCCTTGGTGGGTATTAATAAACTAAATTGAGAAAGGTTCAAAGAATTTGCTTGATTTATTAAAAATAACATAAATGTTAGAGCCAGGTGCTTCTGTGTTTGTTTTGACACCATTTGTGATTTTGAACAATTTATCTGTTTTCTAAGCTTTTTAAAAACTACTGAAAGACATTAACTTGCTCCCTTACAATATGTTGAGTTTTTGGGGATGGTTAAGTTCATTACATGCTTACTTCGTAAGTATGAGGGCTTGAATTCAGTTTCCCCAAACCATGTAAAGGTTAGGAGGCAGAAACAGGTGAACCTCTGTGGGTTTGAAGCTAGCCTGACCCAGGACAACCCAGGCCACATAGAAAGACCCACACCCCTCCACCCGCTACAGACACCTCAGATAAAACATTAAAAACAAAAAACCAGGTGAGTAGTGCACCATTGGAATCTTACAAATGAAGAAGCAGAGACAGGTTCCCCACTCCCTTCTTCATCCCCAGCCTAACGGATAAATCCAGGTCTCAGAGAGAAGCTTCTTTAAAATCAAGGTAGAAGGTATAACAGATGACAGTTGAGTATTTCCTGTAGCCTTCTTATGCATGTGCACACATAGAACCTGCTCTCTCTCTGGCTCTCTCTCTGGCTCTGTCTCTCTCTCTCTCTAATACGGTGTTAGACTGTATGATAAAAATTGTTAACCTGTCACAAAGCCTTGACAAATTGGGGGTTGCATTTTTTAGAATATATATGTAAAAACTAGGTGGGTGGTACACTACTGGATTCTCACTACTGGATTACTGGTGGTAATGTAAAGAAGCAGAGACTGGTTTTCCACTCCCTGTATGAGGGAATGAGAATTATATATAATTATGAGCATATATATATATATATATATATATATATATATATATAATTATGAGTATATATATATATATGAATAGCCACAGTAGACACACAGTAGATAGCTCTCACTGGTGTCTGGACCACTAATGCAGGTGTATAGGGCTGGAGAGATGACTCAGCACTAAAGGCTAGGCTCACAACCAAAAAAATGTAAGTTGTGTGTTTTGGAAAGACTCTGCTTGGCTGACTGTTAAATGTTAAGAAGAACATAGTTTTACTTTTAAGTTCTTTGGAAATCCAGGTTATAACTAATCTGATACATCAAGACTTTTGAATAGAGAAAGGTGACCAGGCACTCAGGAGACCCATCCTGTGTGTGGCCAGAAGAAAAGGACCATAGATGTCCCTCTCATCACTTACTCTTCCCCGGATTTTGGACAGAGTCTTGCTCTGTACTCCAGGTAGGTCTTGAACTCATCGGAACTCCCTGCCTCAGTCTCCTGAGTGATGGGTTTACAAGCATGTACAGTCCAGCTTTCCTTTCTCTTTGGGATCTGCACTACCCTCTCAGCTTCCACCATAGCTTGTCTGCCTCCAAAAAGAACTGAACTTGAAGGCCCTGTGAGCAGTCCAATGGTTTGCGGCATGAGACAGCTGAGCCAACGAACTAGAAAGATGGGAATTTGCTAACTTCCGGCAATTTGCCTGTGCCTATACATTCTTCATGAAGCAGTACAGTTTATCAAAATGTTGCGCATGGTAAGCTGGAACATCAAGGGGATCCGAAGAGCCTTGCAAGGTCTGGGATGCAAGGTACCCAGCAGCTGTCCCACAACCTTGAGACACACTTTAAAGGAACTGGATGCCGATATTGTCTGTCTCCAGGAGACCAAAGTGAACAGAGATACTCTGATGAGCCCCTGGCTTTTGTTGAGGACTATATCTCCTATTTCAGCTTCAGCCGCAGCCGGAGTGGCTATTCTGGTGTAGCTACTTTCTGTTAGGACAGTGCTACACCAGTGGCTGCTGAAGAAGGCCTGAGTGGTCAGTTTGCCACCCTGAACGGACATGTCAGTTGCTATGGAAACATGAACGAGTTCACCCAAAAGCAGCCCTGGGCTCTGGATAGCGAGGGCCAGGCTGTCCTTACACAGCACAAGATCTGCACACAGGAAGGGAAGGAGAAGCCTTTGACCCTGACTGATGTGTACTGTCCGCATGCCAATCCTGGGAACTCTGAGTGGCTGACCTTTAAGATACGTTTCTATTGCTTGCTGCAGATCCGAGCAGAAGCATTCTTGGCAGCCGGCAGTCATATGATAATCCTAGGGGATATGAATACATCCCACTGTCCCATTGACTACTGTGATGCTGGCAGTCTGGAGTGCTTTGAAGAAGACCTGGAACGTAAGTGGATGGATGGCTTGCTTAGTAACTGGGAATACCAGGCTGGGTCCCACATAGGGCCTTTCATAGATAGCTACCACTATTTCTATCCAAAACAGGAGAGGGCCTTCACGTGCTGGTCAGTCATCAGTGGAGCCCGCAGCCTTAACCATGGTACCCGACTTGACTACGTACTAGGAGACAGGACTCTAATTATAGTCATTTTACAAGATGCCTTCCTGCTCCCTGAGTTGATGGACTCTGACCACTGCCCTGTGGAAGCTGTCTTGAATGTGTCCTGTGTGCCAGCGAAACAGTGCCCAGCTCTGTTCACCCATTTCTTCCCCGAGTTTGCAGGTATCCAGCTAAAGACTCTTGGCTTCCTAGTCCCTATGTGAGGGCAGTCTATCCTGCAGCCCAGCAAACAAGTTCAACTACAGAAACAGCGAAAAGCCCAAGCCCACAGGTACTCATCCAGGCCTCAGAAGCATCAAGGTGGTTCCAGAAGACGCCAGAAAAACCTGATGAGTTATTTTCAGCCTTCTGTTAGCCTTTTCCAGACTTCTCCTGATGTGGAACTACCTAAGCTGCCTCCGGTGGGCACTCTTGTAACTCCAACGATTCTGGAAGGGGATGTGATAGCCACAAGGACTGATAAGCAGGCCAAGGTTTCTGAGGTCGAAAATGAGAAGGAGGCACAGACCTCGTTCTGGAAATCTGTGCTGAGTGTGCCCTCACCCACGCTCCTCACCCACGCTCCTCTACAGAGGCCACAGGGAGCCATGTGTGATTTCGGATTGTGAAAAAAACAGGCCCTAACCTGGGCCACCATTTCTACATATGTGCCAAGCCACAAGGTCCTCCAAATGACCCCTCAACAAGCTGCAACTTCTTCCTGTGGAGCAAGCCCAGATGAACCAACTGAGGCCTAGTGATGCCACCTGGTCATCCCTACACAGGGACTAAGATCAACAATTAATTGTAGTCATCTAGCAACCAAAGGATAAACTGGGTTCACTTGAATCGAATGGGGGCTGGAAATGAAAAAGAGAAAAGGGGTGGGGGGGGCTAGAGAAGAATGAAGCCAAGACAAGGTTCTGGTCAAGGCTCCAAGTTTAATATTCAGCACTGCATTTATACAGGGAAAGCCCTCAGAACCCATCCTTTGTTTCAGCTGGATTATGTCAGGTCAGCAGGCTGTCTATTCTAAGTTCCTGTGGGAATTTACACATGCAACCAAGGCAGATGACTCCACCAAGGTCGATAAGGTCCACTGTGGTGAGCACTCAAGGTCTGTTCAGCCTGCTCAAGGCTGGGAAGGCCACAATTAATAAACTGGACTTCATGAAAATAAATAGCTTCTGTTAGGCAAAAGACATCTTTCAATATGACAAAGTGGCAGCCTAAAGAACGAGAAAAGATCTTCACCAACCCTACATCCAACAGAGGGCTAATATCTAAAAATACATAAAGAAGGTACAGAGTTAAACAGAGAATTCTCAATAGAGGACTCTCTAATGGTGGAGAAGTATTTAAAGAAATACTTCAAGGTCCTTAGTCATCAAGGAAATGCAAATCAAAATGACTCTGAGATTCCATCTTACACCCGTCAGAATGGCTAAGATCACAAACTCAAGTGACAGCATGTACTTGAGAGGATGTGGAGCAAGACAAACATTTCTCCATTGCTGTTGGGAGTGAACACCTTTATAACTATTTTGGAAATCAATGTAGCAGTTTCTCCAAAAACTGAGAATACTTCTACCTCATGATCCAGCTATGCCACTCCTGGATACATGCCCAAAAGACACTCCACCATCGAATGCTTGAATCTCACTCAGAAGGAGAAATATAATAGACATCCGACCTGAATGGAGGGATAGAACTGGATGGGAGGAGGGATTTGGGTGGGGATCAGGTGTGGAGAGAGCAAGGGGTGGGGGTGGGGGGTGGACTTGAGAGAGAAAGGAAAACAGGGGGAGGGGCTCTCTGAAACAAACCAGAGACCAGCAACAGGGGAGGCTCGTGGAGGATATGGGGGTGACCCTGAGACTTCTAGCAGTGCAGAATATAGAACCTGAAGTGGCAGTGCTCCCAGTGGGGGAAGCAGGACACCAACCCACCCATAAAACCTTTGACCCAAATTTTGCCCTGCCTACAATATATTCAGGGATAAAGATAGAACAGAGATTGAGGGAATGGCCAACCAATGACTAGCCAAACTTGAGATCTACCCCTAGAGCCAACCTCTGACACTAGCAATGATACTCTGCTATGCTTACAGACAGAAGCCTAGTATAACTGTCTGCTGAGAGACTTCATCCAGTAGCTAATGGAAACAGATGCAGAGACCCACAGACAAACATTAGGTGGAGCTTGGGAAGTCTTGGAAGAGTCATGGGAAGGATTGTGGGAGCTAGAGGGGTCAAGGACACTACAAAAAGACCTTCAGAGCCTTCTAACCTGGGCCCACGAGGGCTCACAGAGTCTGACCCACCAACCAAAAAGCATGTAGAGCATGCAGAGGCTGCATCTAGGTACCCCTACACACACACACACACACACACACACACACACACACACATATTCAACTTGGTCTTCATGTGGGTCCCCTAACAACTGGAGTAGGATCTGGTTTTGACTCAGACTCTGTTGCTTGCCCTTAGATCCCCTTCCTCTAGCTAAACTGTCTTGTCTGACCTCAGTGGGAGAGGATGTGACTTGATACACTAGGGAGGGTTGGTATGGTAGGTGGATGGGGTGAGGAGGGTGAAGGGGGAAGACTCACCTTCGCTGAATGGGAGGAAGAAAGAGAGAAGGGGACGGTAAGATGGTACTGGGAGAAAAGGAGAGGGGGGCTGCAATTGGGATGTAAAGTGAATGAACGAGTGAATAAATAAATGAAAAAAATCGTCAGATTTCAAACCATGGGTGGATGATCAAGCTGTCTCACAGTAGCATCCCATATAAGCCACAACTAGAGCAATCTGATAGAAAACATTGTACTAAAGACAAGGTCACCAACTTGTCCCAATTTTCTCAGGACAGTTGTATTTTAGTAGATAGTCCCATATTTAGGGAGCACTTTCAGTCAAGTGAAACAGTTGATTATTTAACTTGAAGGCAGAGCTTGGTGCAAATTTCCCATTCATTAGTTGTGGAAATCTGAGGATGTCACCTGTTTCTCAGAATGTGCCACCTCTCTCCCAGAGCTGTCATGAAAGTCACATGTAACTGTGCTGGGCCTGAAGTAGAGCTTGTGCTAAAATTTATACTTACTAGTGGCTGTTGGTGTTAAGAAAGACCATACTTCCTGGAACCATGCTGGTCCACCACTCAGTGAGATGGGAGTCCTCTCTGATACATGTAATCCAAACTCTTCTTTTTCTTTTTTCTCCTTTGTCTACTTAACCAAAGAAAGTTCTGAGTCTTGCTAGTGTAAGGTGTTGCCCAACCTGAAGCCTGACATCTGGATATGCATGTGTATGAACCATGTGCTTGGCTATGAGGCTGTGGTCTATCATTGAGTTTTTAATGTATGCAAGGTCACATCAGAGAGAATTATGAAACAGGCTACTCATGTTCAGTCAATTTCTGAAAGCCATGCTTTCGAATTACAACATAGGTGTCACTCGATTTTCCAGGAAGATAGGAGAAGTTAGGCTGAGTCTCAACTTAATGAAGGAAATTGAAATTTTCCATTTTAAGACACTGGCCTGGGTCATGGAAGAGGAGTGACCTGGGAGCTTTTCCTGGTCTGCTGAAAATATTGAGGTTGACGTGGAAGGGCAGTTGGCTTATTTTCCACATGCTCTGTATTTCACTTCATTTCTTTGCTGAAGACTAACAATTATTTTTTTAACAAAGGCAATGAGGTAAAAACCTGGAAGAGGCCAGGACAAGTGCCGCTGGTTGATCCAAACACAAGGGGATTTGATGTGAGAACTCAGAGGAAAGGCAAACTGTAACCTTATTTCTTTAAGTCCAAGAAGCTCACCCATTTCACAATACCCTATCATCTAGGCAAGTCTTTGAGTTCTTTAAATTTGGGGATTGGGGGAAGGAGAGAAGCTGTTATTTATTGCTTAGATATCTAATAATGAATAGCTGGGTGCCAACCTAACAAAGTACTTCTCAGATACTTCACTTAGTTCTAACAAAAATTACTGTGAAGTAGACCATGTGACTATCAGCACATGGTATAGAAAAAATATGTAGCTTGATGGGAGTTTTAGAGCTATCGTAGGTTGGAACTGACTTCAAACCCAGTGGCTGTACACTCTAAGACTTCTTATTCTATGTGATGCTTCCCATTACACTTGAGACCCTGTGATGTGTTATTTATGTAAGCTCTTGGTTATTTTCATCTCCTCTAATGAAACATAAATTCTAAGAAAACAGAGACCTCTGTTTTATTCTATATTTCTGATATGTATGATAGCCCCAGCATGTACTAGATATTCAGTAAATATTTATTGGATGAATTAGCAAAAACAATTTATTAAACTACATACTAAATAGCAGATAAGGCCCATGAGGGAGGGATTGTCCATTTGTGGTGAAATTCTAATATCTAGACAAGTCTTTGATTCTAATCAGACTCTCAGCAAGTATTCCTGAACTGATGGCTACGTTTTTATCTTTATTACTTTTTAGGATCAGTTGGCCTCTGAGATCGCTGTGCTTAGAAGGCTCGCACTGCCTTCCCTTCATTCATGCAATCTCTCATTTAGTTTTCCTGCCTTCACAGACACCCTGAGGAAGCTCACTGATGCTCTCACAAACACTAGCCTATTGTCTAGCACTTCCAGCACTAGTGGGTGATGATGAATTAATCCAAGGTCAAGAGAGTGTGTCAGCGGGAACATCCGTGAACTGTGGATTGCTTAAGATGTCTCAGTTTACTGGTCTTTTGGCTTTACATCTGTGTAAAAGTGATACCGGTTCAGCAGAAACTGTGCTTCTACTTTGGAATGAAACAACAGTGAGCCCAGCTCCCAGACTGCCACACTGCCACAATGAGAAACAATTCATAAAAAGAGCACTGGGGACTAGTGGTGGAGCTGTCCTTGAAGATGGCATTGAAGTCTCTTGGCTTTGGTGTTGATGGAAAGAGCCTACAAATTTGACAGATTGTTGACTAGCAAATATTTGGTTTAGGGAAGATTTTTAACAGTGGCTTAGAGGATAGGAGCAGTATCAATAATTGCAAATCCCTTGAAAAAGAAAGACATGTGGGTAGCACACTAAACTCAATAAAGGGCGTGCACCAAAACACTTAGCCCCTACTTGTGCTTCTGCCTGCCATCTGATGACACAGCTCCAGGAAGTTCACAGCAATGGCAGCCACCTTCCTTCATAGGATGGTTAAGTCATGCAATTCTATGGGGGAAACTGCAACAGCCTTGAACATGACGAACACTCTAATTCCCAGAGCCCTTGCTAGAGTTGTTATTTCCAGATTGAGAAAATTGAGAGAAAGCATTTAACAGAGTCTCGGCCAGCTCTTTGGGCTTCTCAATCTAATTTCTCCCCTTAATTACACAATGTTCCATTAAACCAGACAGTGCCACCCAGGATACAGTATGGCATGGAATCTGAAGAACTAGTCTGTCTTGTCTTGTAATGTGGAAGGCATCTGGATTATCTTGTCTTTCTCTTGGCTGGACAAAAATTATCAACTGAAGAACTAAGAGAAGTGTCCACATGTTGCTAACAAATTTCTCTCAAGACTGGTCAGTATGAGAGATATAGTAAAGCCTATTTACTTACGCCAACAAAAAAGGCAAATGTTTTGGAAAAGCAAAAGCATCCTAAGACATTTGTTCAGAGTATCTGTTTAGCCTTAGGTTGTAAGTATACATCATTTCCCCTCTCTGAACTGAAGACCAGAGCAAATATATTCAGCGAAGAATACATCTGGATGGACAGGGAGCAAATTAGAGTCAGTGGTTACAATTTCTGCATGTCAGTTTCCAGACTGGTCCAGTAAAGAATGTCAGAATGTCTGAAGACTGGTCAAAAACTGTCAAGCCTGTTTATGCTTTCTTGCCATCCACAGCATCCTTGTCAAAGACAACTTCTGTGTCCTCTCTCCTTAGCCTGAGGTTGGTGGGAAGCAGTCACATCTGTTTTTCCCAGGTTCCACATGCAAGTAGTTCATTAAAACTAACAGGCTGTTTAGCAGACACTTACCGACAAGCCTGCATCCTCTAAATCCAGGAACGCTCAAAGCTTGCTCTTCCACTTCTTCTAGAACAGTGGCTTGGTTTTATGGGTCCTGAGCTTTTTGGAGCCTCAATTCAGGTACATGTCCTACAATCACAGCAAAATATGTCTAGTGAAATGTTGTGAGTAGATCTGCTTATATATGCTTTTATTTTTAATGAATCGTAAATTTTATTTCAAAATGTAAACGCCACTAAACATGCATACATGTTAAAACAATAAAATTTACAATTTCATTCTTTTTTTTTTTTTTTTGCATAGGACATTACAATATAGAATCTATGCCTTACAAAATGAATAACAAAGTTTTATCCGAGCAAGCCAAGGCCAGATTGGGAACCCTATAACTGTAATACTTCTCTGTAGTGATCCAGAAAAGACAGAACATGGCCTTTGGAAGCATGTTGGGAGCTGGGTTTAAAAAAAAAAAGTTCCTATGGAGAAGGAACCTGGGACGTGATGGAAATGGCCTTGGACCCTTGGATTTTGCCTTGGAATTTTGGCAAAGGATCCCCCAGAAGTTCCACCGATGGCTTTGGATGGGAAGCAGTCACCTGGGCCTGCTCAACAAAACCACAGCAGGGATTTCTAGTCACCAAGGAGGGACAGCAGCTCTGACCCCACAATGCATAGTGGCTCAGCAGGGAGCCTTATGGTACATGGGGTCCCCACACTGGGTACCCAGGGCCTCTCCAGTGCACAATGGGGGAACAGAAAGATCCTTCCACCCTCATACTAGAGTAGACAATGTAAGTCAGGTATGCCCCTGGAGCAGATGACCAGGCAGTGTCTGAATCACGAGAAGTAGATGTAGCTACTCTTGGGGTGGGGGGGGGGAATTCTCCTAAGTCTAGGCTCTCAGTACTGAGACGAACAACCTGGCCCATAGGCATTGAGTGAATGAGCATAGGCAGCTGACCCACAGTTAAGTACTCTAGGGAAACAACAGGGAGAAAACCCGCCCTCACGCCTGACCTATGTTTCCTGCCCACCCCCAGAAATGTGGGGGAGGTGTCTTCTCTGCCATCCTGTTTGTTTCTAAATAAAAGTAGTGAAGTTTTAAAGCTGTGTGAGATGGGGAAGGTTGGGGGGTGGGGGTGGGGAATGACACTGCAGTGGGCTGGGCTAGAGAGTTCCAGAGCATGTCCACTAACTCTGTAGGGGTCAAAGAAACCAAGCAACCCTCCCTTCCCTGGTGGACTGGGGCCTCTAGGCCACCAAGAGGAAAGGCCTCTCCCTCAGCAGTGCTCAGGCCTGTAAGCTGGACTGTGCATCCACGTTCGGGTACAAAATTCTCTGAAATGTGTCCAGGACAAACCTTTGAAGACTCAGAATTAGGAAAATTAGTCACAGGACCAAGCTCTTCCTAGTGCCATCCTGATTTCAAAACAGTGAGTCAAACATCTGGAAACCCAACGGAGGAAAAGCATCCATAGTGTCTCTAGCTAATGACCATAGTTTGATATGTTTTATTTTAGAATAAGGAAAAAATATGGTTTTTTTTTTCTCTTTATAAAACAGGGAACGTCCCAAAACGGCACAGCCACAGCTAACAGGGTACAATGCTTGTCACTCCAGAAAAGAAACTTTGAGGGCAAGTGTGAACTCTTTCTCCTGCCTTTCAGGGCATCAAGCATAAGCTGAATTGGAACTCGAAGAAGCATCGTATGGCCTTGGGTGAAGATATTGAAAAACAAAACAAAAAGAGTTTCACCAGCTTGTGGGTGTGCCTGGGGAACAAATGTAAACAGTAGTTTTAAAGCTGCTGAAGATTCTAGTTTGATTAGGAATGAATTCTGAGCTAGTCACCCAGGTGGGTAAGCAAGATATACAAAGATCACACTAAATATGAGGAAAGTTCCTAGAAGGAAATTTAGACACCCAGACCAGAAGACAAATACCCAGAGAACAATCAACAAAAGATGAAAAGTTAAGCAAAAAATGTTAGATTTAGATACAGGAGAAGAAAACTATCACAATAACTATGGCGATCGTTAATACCGATTGTCAACTTGTCCAGCTCTAGAATAGCTTCAGAGATAAAGCCTTCGGCGTGTCTGTGGAAGAGTTTGGAGACTTGCTTACTTGAGGAAAGAAGACCTTAGTAAGTTCCAAATGGGAACACATTTGGAACAACAAATACAACTATTGTGTAAAGAAAAAATATTTAGAAAAAAAGTAGTTGGAAGCAAATATATATATATATATATATATATATATATATATATATATATATATGTATATGTATGTATGTATAAAAATTTAGTGGAAAGAGTAAAAAAAAAATTACTTAAGTTAGGAAGAAAAGGTTTCGGAAATGAGACAGAAAGGCAAATGACAGGAACAACCCAAAGGTCTGCACCTTAACAGCAAGACTGCAGGAAAACAAGTCCAGAAAATAATGGGGACGAGACCACAAATCAAGGAGCTAAACATTTCTCTGAACAGAAAGACTTAAATTTCAAAGTTGGAAGCGGCTAGGGAGTACCCCATATGGAGCAGAAATGGATGGTGTCAAGGCTTAGCACTGTGAAATTCTAGAGAGTGGACACCATGAAAGACAGGGTGGACGGAAGAGAGCTACCCTTCTCAGGCAGAACAATGCAGAAGGTGGGGAGAAACCTGACCTACGTGCTTTGAGAACCTCAAGGTCTTGTGACATCTCCTAACCCAGAGAATTGAACTCTCAGTTTGCTCACTGAGGCAGAAGATGAAGGACCAGCCGTTTCCCCAACTTCAAGAATGGGTAAGTGGAGTGGAAGCAGGGTCCTTCCAGGTCTGCTTCTTTTGTTGGTTGTTCTTTTCTTTCTGTTCCTGAAACACCTCTTTTTTTGTGGCCAGAAACCAGCTTACCTTACAACAGATGTTTCCAAGGACACATTTGTTACTGTCATTCACTTTATATAATTCTGATTACCTACCTGTAGCATTGAAAGACTGAGCAGTGTAGATTACTGTGGACTAGGACAGGCTTCTTGTTTCAGGCTGTAATTTAGTGCACTTCTCCCTCATCTCCCTTAGGAATAAATGCCATTCGGGCACTTTAGAGCAATAAAAATTAAATAAAATGTGACTGGAATATTGAATTTTATGGAGAAGGGAATTGACATCTAGAGAAATAAAAGAGCATAACATAGCCTCACAGGCACAGAAAGAAATATATAGTCACCTGCGTTCTTTTCTCAAATGTTTTTATTTAGTTTTTGAGAATCTCATACAATATCTATTGATCACATTTTAAATCTTTTTAATCATTCTTAATTTGCTTATTTTACAGAGTACCCTATGGAAATTGCGTATAATATTTAATAAGCACATCAGGCTAACAAATACTCCCATTTCTTCAGCCATTGACCATTTTCAAAATTCAAAACTGACAGCTGAAAGTTTGTTTTTTTTTTTAAGGTTTATTTATTTTTATGTATGCAAGTACACTGTAGCTGTCTTCAGACACACCAGAAGAGGGCATTGGATCCCATTACAGACGGTTGTGAGTCACTATGTGGTTGCTGGGAATTGAACTCAGGACCTCTGGAAGAGCAGTCAGTGCTCTTAACCACTGAGCCATCTCTCCAGCCCCCCAGCTGACAGTCTTATAATGGGTGTCAAGGCCACAATGCCTCTTGGGTCTCATTTCCTACCCCTCCATGCTGGAGCCATGTGTTTCATACTCACTGATTCTAGTATTGTTTGCAAGCCCAACATTAACGTCTCCTCCGGGATTCAAGGATTCTTAATTGTAAAACCCCGTTAAGAAAAAATTTCTTAAGGTTCTCATCTTTATCCAATATACAATTCAAAAAGTAAATATTTCTATCCCAAAAAGGAGAGAGAGAAAAATAGCCGAAACAGATTGGACTAAGTCAAGAACAAACCTCAGAACGGCTAACACGAAGTTCTATAGTTCCATGTTTATCATCTGGGGTGTGGGATGACATGTTATGAACACCAATGGGCTTTGGCATTCTGGCCTCAAATTTCTTGTTATTTTCAGCTCATGTAGATTGCCTATCAGGTTATATGTATATACCTGCTATTCTTGCCCAGTCCTCCTCCTGCTGCTGCTTTCTCTTTGGTTTACTGGAAATATGGAAAACTGACTTTCTCCAGTTATTTGAGGCATGGTCCTGTGTAGGTCAGGCTGACCTCTCTCTCTCTCTCTCTCTCTCTCTCTCTCTCTCTCTCTCTCTCTCGTTTTGTTTTGTTTTGTTTTTCGAGATAGGGTTTCTCTGTGTAGTCCTGGCTGTCCTAGAACTCACTCTGTAGACCAGGCTGGCCTCGAACTCAGAAATCTGCCTGCCTCTGCCTCCCAAGTGCTGGGATTAAAGGCATGCGCCACCACCGCCCGGCCAGGCTGATGTCAAACTCACTATGCAGACATAGTGATGGATCCTCCAGTCTCTATTTCTTAAGTGTTGTGATTGCAAGTATGTAGTACCATGCCTAGTCCAAACTGACTTCCTATAGTCATCATAAGTTATTCTGTGGCATATGGGGAAATTTATATGAGCAGATGAGTCAATACAGAATTTCCTGGTGGGCAGAGGTCTGATAACCTGTCAACTGTCTTCATGTTCAAACACATTCAATACAAGTTTGATGGCTTGGTATTTTTACTACATTTCCTAAACAGGGAAGTTTCCATAGTCCAAGAATCATCTATAGAACAATAGACCTCCATTGGGACATCTGACTCACTCTTATATGTCAGAGTATTGTGATTCTATGGATATGATACATGTGTTGGCACACACATGGGAATGGTTATGAATCTGCTGTCTGCACGGCAGAAGCTGAGCTCTGAAGTGGCTACAGATGCACCCACTGATGCCTGCACTCACAGGCAAGCACTCATCCATCTCTGTTTCATGATTGGTGTGATGTGACCAGCTCATTTGGAATCCTGCTGCCTTGATGTTTCCTCCAGGATGGACTATACATTGAACTGGGAGTCAAAATAAACCATTTCCCCCTCAAGGTGCTTTGTCAGTATTTTATCACAGCAACAGGCAAAAAAAAAATGAAGGCAGTGACATTCTGTTGGTTCAAGTTACTGCAAAGAATCCAGATGGTCTTGCCTAGACCTGGGGACTCACACTATTAATAGGTGTATACAATTCAAGAAAGATGTTACTTCATTCCATTACTGACAGAATTGTTGTTAGTTTTCTTTCTAACAACAATTAGTTTTCCCCTAGTGTAGTGTCATGAGTCTTTCAGTCTCACATGTCTTTCAGCCATATCTGATGGATGGATGCTTCCTGCACCTAACTTCCTATGGTAGCTGTCAACTCGCAATAACCTAGAAGCAGGTGAAAAGAGTATCATTTCCCAAAAGATCATGGCCTCCACGAGGACAGCAACGGTTCCCCCATTGTGAGACCACTGTGAATCTACAACACTGATCAACTCCTGACACACGATTGGCGTTATCTGCACACAGGAAGAAGTGACGTGGGCTGGTCTGAAAGATGGATCCTCTTTGGGTCATAACACCTGCTAGTGAATCCTGGGATTACATCTCATGGTCACCAGAGCGATGGTGACAAGCTCTTTTCCATGTCTTTCCTTACTCTTTCACCACCAAGGCTGCAAAGATCACTTCTGGTCTTCTTTTCTGTAAGCCAGAAATAAATCTCCTCCTTGGAGGCCAGCCTGAACTCAAAGGAAGTACCACTAAGGTGTTTCTTTGCCCTGTGGGAATCTCTCTCCCTGTGTTCTCTTTTCTATGAAGAGGAAGTAATCTACATATCTTTGATGAGTACGTGAATAGAATAATAAATAAGGAACAAAACATAAATGAGAGGGCAGCAACACCCAATGTATGAAAGTTGAGGGCTCAACCATTCTTATTTGAGCTAACAACTAGGTGCCAGCAGGCATCCACACCTTTCTGGAAGCTCTGAAGCTTTTCTTCTGTTTTCCATCATTTAGAGGTACCTTTTTCTGGCCACTCTTCTATAGGCATATTTTCCTTTTAACCACAAGAAAGTAAGATTACTTCTCAATAAGGGTTCATGTGATGGGCTTGGGCACCATTAAAATACTACCTCTGCCTCAAGAATGTCGTTCCAGACTCAGGTTTTTGACATTCATCTGCAAAGTTCCCTTTGCTATGAAGATGGCAGTCTATGCACAGATCCCAGGAAGAAGGCATTGACACCTTGGGATGGGAAGTGCTACTCTACTTCAGATGTGATCCTGCCTGTGTTACAACTCTATTAGCCCTCTGTTAGTGAAACTAAGTTTCAGAAAATTTGAAGACGAAGCAGTCAGCAGAGCTCTGAACCTCAGAAGTCCTTTATTGTAAGGCAAAATTTACATCTCTCAGAGATTCTGATTCACTGGGCAGGCCTAATAGCCACCACCCCAGGTCTTTGTTGGGGCTTGAATATAAAATTTGTCCCACAGTATATATGTGAAACCTTCAGTTTCAAGATAAAGAGAGCTTATAGAAGATTTAGGAGACGGAGCACACCTGAAAAAGTAGGTCAGTGTAAAGTGGCTCCTTAGATATCTCTCTCTCTCTCTCTCTCTCTCTCTCTCTCTCTCTTTCTCTCTTCTCTCCTTTCTACTACAGAGTGAATAGCCTCCACTAACATATCCTGTTGTCATAATATTCCATTCAAACACATGGAGTTAAATAGTCAAATACTGAATTCCATAAAACTATGACTCCCAAATAAATAACCCCTGCCTTATGCTATTTTTACTAAGCATTTGATGGGGGGAAAATGTTACCAATACAGTTCTCTTGTCTCATTCAAAAGTCGGTGATTCACATTTGCAGAAGCTCAGGGCCTGGCTCTGAAGGAACCAGGGCAAAGACACCAGCTTTTGTCTTGAGTCTCTCTGTGCTCTGGCCTCTCAGGGACATCAAGTCATAGCATTACCTTCTAACTTGTCAACAGTTATCAGCAAGCATGAACATTCAGATGACAGTCACATGGGTGAGTTCCCTTAAGGAACAGGCTGCTGACAGATCTCTTCTATTGGTGATGTCAATGTACCCATTCTTTCCAAGTAGGAAGGGAAGGTTCAGCAAGACCTCTTTGCCAGAGTCTGTCTCCCGCTGCCAATATTTGGCATTTGAATGATATGAATATATTTTATTAATTAATACAAAAAGATAATACATAAGCAAAAGATTGAAAGATACCAGTGTGTATAATATAAAATGATAAGCTACCCTCCTTAGTTTATCTCTTTATCAACAGTGGCTATTATGAGTCTCTTATGTTCCCTGCTAGGAATATACAAACATATTTAAGAGAACACATTCACTGGGGAACGGTGGAGCACACCTTTAATCCTAACACTTAGGAGGCAGAAGCAGGTGGATCTCTGAGTTCAAGGCTAGCCTGGTCTACAGAGAGAGTTCCAGGATATCCAGGGTTACACATAGAAACCCTGTCTCAAAAGTGCCCCTCATGAAAGTACCCCCATACCATCCCTTAAAAAAGAAGAAAATATATTCACTGATTTTTAGAAAATAAGACCATTTAGTTGTACACACCTTTTGTGTTTTTAGTTTATCCCTTAGAGTTGGTCTTATGGGAGCACATAAGGCTTACTATATTACTGTTCACAATGGCAAGTCCTGGCTGGCTGGATGAGACTAATTTATTGCTTCTGTAGTAAATGTTATTTGAAGTTGTTTCCAGATTTCACTGTCACAAAAACTGTACCATAGCCAAGTATGTATGGATGTTTCTCTTATGGCTGAGTCTATTTCCATACAGATATCTAGAAAAAGATTTTCTAGGATTTACTCATTCAAAGGCTTCATTGCTGTCCTAAAGCTGAAAGAAGTGGACACCCATCCCCATCGCTAACCCAGACGCGATTTCCAATGGACGAGCACTCGAAAATGAATGGAATCCTACATGGGAAACAAGCCACTCTTAAAGGTAGCCCCCACGCACAGCAGTGGATGGCCAACAGAAAATGAGTTCAAAGGCATCCTTGGAGGTCCTTTGTCTCATAATGTTAAATCAAGACTTCATTGTTTTCCTACTTTATAAGTTGTTTATATATTCATTTTGGTCTCCTGGTTTGGGTTTTTATGGGATTCCTGTGTGTGCAAATGTATGCGTTTATATGCATTACTCAAGCTTTTTCTTTGGCTTTTTTCCTTGATTGTTTTGTCCTGTTCCAATGTTTGTTTTTTATTTATTTGATTTTATCATTATCCCTTAGATTCCTATTTGGTTTTTAAGGAGAGACAGAAATGTGGTGGATCTGGATACGAGGGGAGGGAGGAGGGAATTGGAAGGAACAGGGAGGGGAACAATAATCAGAATATATTATATAGGAAAATATATTTTTAATAAAAGAAGTCTAATAGGGGAGGGCTAAAGAGATGATTCTGTGGTTAAAAGCACTGGCTGCTCTTCCAAAGGACCTGGGTTGGATTTTTAACACCCATATGGCAGTTCACAATTACCTGTAATTCCCAGAGGAGGTCAGTGCCTTCTTCTGGCCTCTCAAGGCACCAGGAACGCATGGTGTACATACACACGTGTAAGCAAAACACCTATACACATGACACATGTAAGCAAAACACCTATACACATGAAAAAATAAAACCAAAACATTCAAAGGTTTGATTGGATTTTGGCAAGTTGCTTTCTAAAAGGTTGCAGTAAATGCTCTACCACCAACAGACTAGAAAGTTTATTTTTCAAACACCCTATTCTAAGCCCATTCTTACGAGATTAGAGTCTAGAATTGGACTTTGGTTTGGGAGGAGCCTTCTTCATGGGCTCAGGCTTTATGAGCATAGGGGAAAGAGCACTAATCTAAAACTCAAAGCTCCCACATTCTGGTTCTAGCTCTCTAATCCCCTAAAAATCTTTGGAAGAGTTCCTTCCCTTCCTGGGACTCAAGTGTCTCATCAGTTAAAAATCCCTTTGAACTAAAGGTATGTTGATTCTGTGATTCTGGATCTGCAGTTTTCATTTGATAGGGCATGCCCAGACTTGCAATATAAATGTCTCCATCAGTGAACATGGCATAAGTCCTACCATGAGCTGAACTCCAAATTTAAGGAGCTCTGTGAGGTACGAAAGGAGGTAGCAATCTTAAAGCAATTAGCAACAAAGGATTACAGCCAACCCTGCATCCTATCTCACGACTCGGACTGTGGGGCTGTATGGCACTGGACACTGAACCCTGTAGGAGACTTCATAAAAAGATGCTACTTGGGCTCAGTGGGTAAAGGTGTTAGCCATGTAAGCTTGGTATCTGAGTTCAATTCCAGGACCTTACCTAAAGGTAGAAGGAGAGAGCAAATGCTACAAAGTTATCCTCTAATCTCTGCAAGAACTCTCTCTCTCTCTCCTTCTCTCTCTCTCTCTCTCTCTCTCTCTCTCTCTCTCTCTCTCTCTCTCACGCACACCTGCCGTCTATGACCATTGTAGCACATGCAGCTGCACAGAGCTATCACATACACACAATAATAATAATTAACAGATACCTTTTAAAAGATGCTGTTTGCCTAAGTTGTTAAATACAAATAGAAATGTATCTAGTAGTGGTTATAAGAGGAATCTGGGCACATACTGGGCAGCAATACAAAAGGGGTTGGGGTGGGGGAGAGTCCAGTTAACATATTGGAAGAAGATGGAGGGTGAGAGATTTATCATAGGAACACACAATTGCTGAGGAACAACAATGAGCTTCCCATCCCCATCGTTAGCATTTCCTGTCTCAGGTGACAGCTCCCTTCTCTCAGCTTCAAATCTTCAGACTACCTTCAGTTCCTGTTATTCACAGCCCATCAAACTCTGCTGTCCCCAACTTCAAAATAGACCCTCAATTCTAGTCCTTTACTGCTCAGGAAAAGAGTCAAGAAATGGGAATGTCCAACTCCGAGTCTCAGTTGTCAGCTGATCTCTTAGGGGTTAAAAGAGAAGGAAACGCAGTGGCTCCACTTCCTTGCCTGTCACTTCAATTGTTTAAAGTCACTCTCCCTTGATCTCAGGTTCCTCATTTGCAACTTAAGAGCAAACAAAGCACAGGCTTCCAAGGAGTTTAGAAAGAGTTTGCCCAGCAGCAGAATCTAAGGGGGTGCCTGCCAGTTTCTCAAAAGCGCGGCAGATCTTAACTAATTAATATGGCATAACAGAGAGCTCACGGCTGCCCCCTAGAGTGCGTCAGAGTCACATAAATAACCTGCCTCGGAGGAAGCCCACGATGTAGTGGGGAAGGGGGTGGCTGTCTCCCACCCCTCCCAGTTTTCCCATCTAAACTCTCTTTGAGGCCTATTTCCTACTCCCTCCAATTACCTCTCACTTTTAGTCTTTGTAACACCTTAAGAGGCAAAATAACTTTTGTTAAAGCCAAGCCCCTTAAAAACAATGATAAAAACTGTCTCCCTCCCGACTTCTCTTAGGAATGTAGGCGGCTGCCTTTCCAGCCAGATGGGGCCTCGAAAGAAATGAGCTAGGGGAAATCTTGGCAGAGCTGGGGTGCAAGTTCCCAGAGTTAGGGCTGGGAAAAGAACGAACCCGCCCGGTTCCCGCCCAGCTCGCTGCAGACGCTCCCGCCTCGTACCAGCCGAGATGGCTGCGTTGCTGATTGGCCTGGTGTGTATGGGGCGACATCAGGCGGTGGGGCAGGCAGGGCAGGGCAAGCTAGCCCGCGGCGCCACTGCTCCATTCTCCCAGGTGTGTTTAGGCAAGCCAGTGAATAACCCAGACCCAGCGGTTGCCAAGTGCTTGACTAAGATACCTGCGGGGAGGGGCGGAGAAAGTGAATTTAGGGTGTCAAAGGGTTCCTGTCGAGAGGTACTTGACAGTCTTCAAAGAGAGTTCCTCGACCCAGCTCTGTTAGACACTCCAGGCACTGTATACAACAGACTCATAAGAGTTGCTTGCTGAAGCTGGGTTCCTCACCCATATCAAATGAGTGCTATTTTAAATTCCTAATGTATACACAAGGAAACTGAAGCTTACAGAGGTTACAAACATCAGCAAGCCGCTACATCCGCCTACACCTCCCTCCTGCGTTTACCTGGACTGGAACAGAATCACCACTAGCCTCGACTTTTTTTTTTTTTTTTTTTTTGAGTAATATAAATTCAGCTGACTGCACATCTGGAATCCCCTGGAATCCTGAGACCAAGCCAGGGTAGAGAGAATTATAGGTTAGCCTGGGCTTTCTATGTAAATCCCGTCTTAAAAATGAACAAACGAACAAATAAAGCTACTAAACCTGTGTCGTTCTCCCAGATTTCCATAGGGACTTTCAATCAACCTCCTCCATTGTAGGCGGTGTCAGAATCCCCTCGGACCTCACTCGCTGGGAAATCCCTTGTATTTCATGCTTGGGGGGTCCTTTCAGTGCTGAAGTCAGACACATGGCGTTTCCCTTGGTAGTCACTGCTTGAGTTCTCCGGGCAGTCCAGCCCGAGAGGCTTGATCACGCTGTGGTGGTGCTGAGTGAGCCCTCTCCGTGAGTCCCTGCCTCCTCCTCTGCCCCTCACCTTCCCACTCCTCACGCAGTAGTCTCTGGCCTGTGGCTTAAAATTATGTAGAAAGCTTTTGTTTCCATGAGCTCTGGCTATTCATATTTACTGGAATTAAAACTATGATAGAAAAACCATCATCTGAGGTGAGTAATAGGCCTGGTCAGATGGCTTTGTTGGTAAATTACCAGACTTAAGTTTGAAGCCCAGAACTCTCATTAAATAAAGCTGTGGTGGTACTCAATTTGTAACCCTGGCACTGGGAAGGCGGGCACAGCTGTATGCTTAAGGCTCCGTGACTACACAATCAAGACAGTTTGATAAGATCTCTGTAAAACAAAGACCCTGTCTCAAACACCCGAGTGGATAGCTCCTAAGACATCTGAGGTTGTCACATGATGTACATGTCCATGCACACCTGCACATATACCAGCACATGAATAAATGAATAAAATAAATACTAAACACATGAAATGTCTACAGAAACAGCTTTGGGTGAAATAACTACCTTCCAAGACTAAACATAACTAAATATAAGAGTGACATCGTTTTACATTTTTTTTTTCAATTCTCCATGCTAGGCTCAGAGAACGCCAGCTACATCTCAGTCCCATCATACCTACTGGAAAACTCCACTGTTTCATCCAGGAGAGAGAATGAATGAGGCATACAGTATTCTCATTTAATAAGGCAATAGCTACTACCTCAAGAGTCCTTACATGGGTCTCATCAGTTCCTGGGCATCGGGGACAGTGGCCTTCTAGAAAGATTAGCTTTCTTTGTCTTAGTCTTTTCATTTCTAATTCATTTTCTGCCAGACATTTCTACTCTCTGCTCATGGTTGACAGTAAAAGTCACACAGGTTCTAGCCAAAAGTGGAGCAAAGGCTTTACCCTAAAACAGTGGTTCTTGGCCTTCATACTGCTGCCGCCCTTTGATACAGTTCACGTTGTAGTGACCCCAACCATACAATTATTTCATTGCTACTTATAACTGTCACGCTGCAACTCTTGTGAACCACAGTGTAGATATCTGACGTACAAGCTACCAAAGACATCACGACCCAGAGGA
>JANHMN010000007.1:42395854-42441286 GCA_030674055.1 Rhabdomys pumilio | reverse complement strand
AGGAGAAGGAGAAGGAGAAGGAGAAGGAGAAGGAGAAGGAGAAGGAGGAGAAGGAGAAGGAGAAGGAGAAGAAGAAAGAAAAGAAAAGAGAAAAGAAAGAAAAAGAAAGAAAAAGCTGGAGTGTGGAGGGAATCTTTTATGCAATATATGGCAGGAAGTTTCACCTGTGGCCAATGAGCTGAGGCTCACTGAGGATTAGAAGATAGGACATCTGGCAGAGAGGGTGGGATGATTCTGGGAAATACTCAGGTAAAAGATTCACCCCAGAGTACTGTGGAAGACGGTCACATGAAAACTGAAAAGTGGTATCCAGACATGTGGCACTCATAGGATAGAATAAATGGGATATTTGACTTATGAGCTAGTCTTCTTGGGAAAAACTGGCCTAAGCTATTAGCCTAGGCATTTATTCCTATATAAGAAGTCTCAGAGTTGTTGTTTTAGGGAACAAAGAGGATGGGCAGAAAAATACAAGGTTATAGATGGTACCAACTACATTAGAGGAAGAAATATAGCTCATTGGTTGAACATTTGTCTAGCATGGGCAAAGATCTAGATACAAATCTCAGCACAAGAAAGAAAAGAAAAAAAGGGAAAAGAAGGGAAGGAGGGAAGGGAAAGGAGGGAGGGAGGGAAGGAAGAAGGGAGGAAGGGAGGAAGGAAGGAAAAAAAGAGCGAGCAAGTTATGGGTTTTATGGAAGGAGCTTACTCAAGTGTTGGAATCTGACAAACCACCGCAAGCTCGGGGCACATTGGGAAATTCTCCTAAACTTGCTCTGACTCACCCCCTTACTTGGTTGTAGTTAATCCCACAGAAGCAGAAGTTTTAAAACATCAAAAGATTGAGACTAGTCAGAGACCGTCTTCCATCTAAATCAGCTAAGCCGTGTGGAGATGCTTTCCAAAGTACCTCTAGCCTCCTGCACAAGGCAGATGTTTATAATGTAGGCTTAGGGGTCTGAGGAAATGGCTCAGTCAACTAAGTATTTGCTGTGTGTGGCTGAGACCTGAGTTCTGATCCCTGGTACCTACACAATAGCTAGGTGTGAATGTGGGAGGATTTCTAGGGCTTGCTGGTCTGCCAGCCTAGGCCAAACTAGTGGCAGGGTCAGTGGAAGTCTCAGAAAATAGTGTGGAAAGTAGTCGTAGAAAGCATCCAGTGTGCCAGGCGGTGGTGGCACACGCCTTTAATCCCAGCACTTGGGAGACAGAGGCAGGTGGATTTCTGAGTTCGAGGCTAGCTTAGTCTACAGCCAGGGCTACATAGAGAAACCCTGTCATGAAAAAAAAAAAAAAAAAAAAAGCAAGCAAGCAAGCATCCAGTGTTAGCCTCTGTTTTCCATGTACACGCATACGCATGTGTGTGTATGTGCACACACTATGTATATTTAGTAATTACTTAGATTTGGTAAAATCAACAGATCAGGTAATTACTATTGAAAACTGGCTCACAGATCCCCAAAGGTGAAGACATTTCACACCATGTGCATAGCCACATAAGAAAACAGGAGGGTCAATGTGCTGGTTTGTTTTTGTCAACTTTCCTCAAAGGAGAACCATCTGGGAAGAAGCCTACATCAAACTTGCCAGTAAACATGTCTGTGGAGTGTTTGCATGACTGATGAGTGACATGGGAGGGTCCAGTCCACTGCGGGTGATGCCACCCCTAGGTAGGTCATCCTTGCTGTATAAAGAAAGCAGGCTAAGCCAATCATGAAGAACAAGAGTAAACAGCATTTCTCCATGGTCACTGTTTAAGCTCCTGCCTTGACTTTGCTCAGTGTTGCCCTGTAACCTGCAAGTCAAATGAACCCTTTCCTCCACAAAGCTGGTTTTTATCATAATGTCTATCACAGCAACAGAAAGCAAACTAGGTCAGTCATTGAAAGGTCATGGGGTTGGGATTCAAGGATGCTGAGTGTCTTCTTGAGAAACAGCTATCTATTAGAAGAGTTGTTTATGCTATGGAAAGACAGCATGGCGAGGGCTCTGAGGAGAGACAACAGGCCAATTAGGCAGTGTGTGTGTGTGTGTGTGTGTGTGTGTGTGTGTGTACGCGCGCTCGTGTGTGTTCCTTCTTTTTTTTTTGGTTTTTCAAGACAGGGTTTCTCTGTGTAGTCCTGGATGTCCTGTAACTCACTCTGTAGACCAGGCTGGCCTCGAACTCAGAAATCCGCCTGCCTCTGCCTCTGCCTCCCAAGTGCTGGGATTAAAGGCGTGTGCCACCACCGCCCGGCTGTGTGTGTGTTCCTTCTTATAGGCCTCAAAAGAAAAGGGTGGTTTCATCCCTCATGATGGATTTTAATCTGTTAAGATTTGCAGTCAGGCTATTTGTGGCTACTGGAGGGAGAGCAAAGAGAGGAGGGGTCTTGAAGGAACCTCATTAATGTGTGACTTAAAGGATGTAGAAGTTGGAGAGACAAATTTAGTTGACAGACGTCCATTACTCTCTGATATCCTGGAGGCTTGTATCCTGAACCTGTAAACTTCCCCTGGGGAAGTGAAACACTTCTGTTATTCTGGAATCTGGGTTCCTGAGGAGTCTGTCAGACCTTTACAGATGGGCTCTCAGTAAAGGCCTTGCTGTTTCCTTTAACCTCATAGGCAGGAGGGAAGGGTAGGGCAGAAGGAAATGTGGCAACTGTCTTTACTGTGGCTTTATGGGAAATGCCAATGCAAAACAAACAACAAGCAGTTTTGATAGTTTATTCTGGAGCCATTTTGAATGACCATGACCCAATTACACAGATACCCCAAACTCAATGTTCCAATGTGGAGTTTCATATAGTCTTGTAGTTTTACAGAACAAAGACAGTTATAAATCAGGGCAAACTTCGAACACATTGAGGCAGTTACAGCAAGATGGAGGAAACTTTTGGCAATGGAGTGACTGGGGAAGGAGAATTCGTACTGGAGCCCAGGAGTCCTATGAAAGCTTTCAAAGCTCTAGAAAGCAGGTGACTTAGAGAATAATAGATCCTTTGCATATTAAGGTTCCCTAGAGTCACGGAAGTTACAGAATGTCTCTCTATATTGAGGGAATTTATTGGAATGACTTGCAGTCTACAGTCCAACTAGTCCAACAATGGGCAGCTGTGAATGGAAAGTCTAAGAATCTAGTAGTTGTTCAGTCCCAAGAGGCTAGTTGTTTCAGCTGGCCTTCTGTATAAGCTGGAATCCTGAAGAAGTAGGTTCCAACAGATGTGCTGGCAAGTGAGTGCAAGCAGGTGAAGAAGAGTGAATCTTCCTTCTTCCAATGTCCTTGTGTAGACATTCCAGTCAAAGGTATGGCCCATATTAAAGGTGTGTACCACCACGCCTGGGTCTGGAACTTGCTTTGTCCCAGGCTGACCTTGAACTCAGAAATCTGTTTGCTTCAGTCTTCTGGGATTAAAGGCCTGTACTACTTTTTCGGGGCCTAAGCTTTTCACGGCCACTGTGCCTCAAGATCTGGATCCCAGGTGTGCCCTCCATTTCTGGATTGTAGTTCATTCCAGATGTAGTCAAGTTGACGACCAGGAATAACCGTCACACTTTCTGTCCTTAAGGAGTTGCTCTCAGGACCTTCAACAAACACCAAAATTCTTAGATGCTCATGTCCTTTATATATGACAGGGCAGCTTTACATGTGACCTACACCTCTTGTATACTTTACATCAAC
The DNA here is from genome assembly GCA_030674055.1 of Rhabdomys pumilio. Classification (NCBI taxonomy): domain Eukaryota; kingdom Metazoa; phylum Chordata; class Mammalia; order Rodentia; family Muridae; genus Rhabdomys; species Rhabdomys pumilio. The sequence goes on along the minus strand of JANHMN010000007.1, from coordinate 42,437,625 downwards.
CCTAGATCACTTATAACACTTAACAGTCTGCAAGCTACAGAAGTGCTCTACTGATCTGCTGCAGCCTCGCATGTGAAAGGAGCACTTGCAGAGAGCAATTTGCTCTCTCAAGATATATGAGGCTTTGGGATGGGAATGCAGCTCAGTTGGTGGTGTGCTTGCCTAGAAGGTGTTAAGCCCTGAGTGTGATCCCATGTAGCCCATATACCAAGCACAGCAGCACCCACCTGTAATCCCGGCACTTGGGAAGTGGAGGCAGGAGGGCTGGAAGTTCAAGGTCATCTTACAGGAGTTTGAGGCTAGCCTGAGCTATATAATACCCTGTGTCGACAACAACAACACTAATACCTGTCTCTGTCTCTCTCTCTCTCTCTCTCTCTCTCTCTCTCTCTCTCTCTCTCTCTCTCTGGCTTTCCTAGGGGTGGAAGTCTTTCCTGGCTCATCAAAGGCTATAGGAAGGAAATAACAGAAAATAGATAAAATAAAGGTTAGCTTTTCGTGTGTGCTGGTTTGAATAAGCTTGGCCCCAGGACTTGCACTATTAGGATATATGTCCTTGCTGGCATAGGTGTGGCCTTGTTGGAAGAAGTGTGTCACTTTTGGGGTGAGTTTAAGACTCTCTTCCTAGATGCCTGGAAGACAGTCTGCTCCTGGCTTCCTTTAGATGAAGATATAGAACTCTTGGGTTCTTCAGTGTCATGCCTGCCTAGATGCTGCCATGCTTCCTGCCTTGATGATAATGGACTGAACCTCTGAACCTTTAAGCCAGCTCCAATTAAATGTTGTCCTTTATAAAAGTTGCCTTGGTCATGGTGTCTTTTCACAGCAATGAAAACCCTAACTAAAACAGCATGGCAGTTTGCCCAGGGCAACAGCAGGTCTTCAATGCACAGGTAAGATCCATAGCCTCAGCCAGTTCTGCCTTGGAGGTATGAGAAGTACTGGGGCCTGATACGTCTTATTGGACCATATTCCCCACTTTACTTCTTTATTTGCAGCACAGGGTAACAGGGTTAGGTTGTCCTGTTCTCTAGCAGAAACACAGTGCTCAGTTGGCAGCCACCAAAACAGGGGGTTGTGCAGAAGCAGGGGGCTATGCATATACATCAGGGCCTATGTAAATACAGGGGCCTGTGTAGAACCAAGGGGCTGTGCATAGAACTTCTGCAAACTCTGTTTTTTCCTTCCTCCTAACTGCTTTGGCCTATATCTCTTTATTTCTAGGAAAAGACCACACAAAGCCTAGGGCCTGGTTCCAAATTTTGTTTTCCATTTACTTCTGAGCTGAGGATCTGTGTCCACAGCTGTCTGTGGTTAATCTAAACACTGGGCCAAACACCCCCACAATGGAACAAGAGCTCTGACCCTTCTGGGCCAGGACAGACAGAACCTTTTAACATATGCTTCTTCCTGACAGATTTATCCAGGTTTCACTAAAGTTTGACATTACCCATATAAGAGCCAGGGCTCTACTTCAAAGGAGTTGGCTTGTGAGCTTCTTCCCCTGGAGGCAATGGGCACAAGTGAGGGTCCAGCAAGTAGTTCCCATCTGGAACAGGTGGCCTTAAAGCATCTGAACATCATTTGACCAATGAACAGCTTTCAAAAATATGTGCATCACATTATTGCATATTGTTTGTATATTTCAAGATACCTACACTATTTAATTATTACCTTACCATGATCAAAAGTAGCATTTGTAAATATTCATACCCTAATTTTTTTTAGATTTATTTATTTATTTTATGTATGTGAGGGCTCTATCTATTTGTATACCTGAGTGCCAGAAGAGGGTATCAGATACCATTATAGATGGTCATGAGCCACCATGTGGTTGCTGGGAATTGAACTCAGGACCTCTGGAAGAGCAGTCAGTGCTCTTAACCCCTGAGTCATCTCTCCAGCCTCCTCATACCCTAATTTTTTTTATTGAGCATCAATTCTGCCTATATAAAATTGGCATCATTAGCTGATTTTTCATTTAGTATCTGTGGGAGAGGCCTCTGCCCTCTGCCCTCTGCCCTCTGCCCTCAGGCCCTTGGAGCCCTAGCAACATTGTAGAAAGGCACCAGTTAACAGGAGAGCTGGTGAACCATCTTATGATGCTTAGTTTTGCTTATCAACTTGACACTGTCTAGAATTGTCTGAGAACATCGTCCCACTGAGGAGCTGGTTGGCTTATAGGCATGGCTGTGAGAGATCTTCTTAGGCTAATGAATGGGGGTGATATAGAAATATTAAGATGTCCTTGAGGGATATAGGGCCTTTCTGAGCTCTCTTTGTAGTTGGATTGGGGATCTGGGAACTGGATGGATACTAAAGGTGCTGTAAGCCAGAGGCTTTTTTGTTCTTGTTTTGTGAATTCAAGAAGTAAAACTCATAGATCACAAAAGGTGAGTTTTAGAAATATTTTATTATAGAAAGCTTAAGAGAGAAAAATCCAGAGCTCTTGTACAGTAAGGGGGTTCCCTTGAGTAGGATACCATTGGGCTCCTCTGCGTTGGAGTTAACAAAACCTATGCTGGAGGGAGGAAGGAGGAGGGGAAGGGGAAGGGAGATGGCCAGTGCAGCTGCCATTCCAGGTGTCCAGGAGCCTTGAAATCTCACTCTTATCTTTAGTGTGGTCCCTGAAAAGGAGTATTCCTTTAGGCGAAATAGATAAGGGAAAAGCAGATGCCCTTTCTGGTATCTGCAGCCTCTGGCCATTGTGGAGCAGGAAACTTTGCTGCCTTTAATGCTCTGGAAACTCAGGGTTGAGTGTTTGTTGGGCAGCCAATAAGGGCAGAAGCTGACCTCAGCAGGTCAGATCTGTTTGGTTTGCATGTGTCTCGCCACCAGGATGGTGTGACTCAGCAGTAAGGATGCTCTTGTCTATCATGGACCGTCTAGTTCCTAGAACCGTACTGAACACAGAGTGGGGGGAGCTCAGTTACTAATAGCCACAAATTGACTTTCTTTGTTGAGCCAGCCAACTACAGTTCCAAGATATTCTTACTGCTAGGTGAGAGGGGTGAGTACCGGAGACAAGGTTTTCCAAGCTCTTGATCCAACAAAACAAGAAGCCCCCACTTCTCCCTCCCAACCCTGCCTCCCCTGCTCACACTGCAAGTGGCTACCCACTCCATTGCCCTGGGAAAGCAATCCAACTAAAAACATAGTAAATGCTTTCAGGACGAATCACCAATGTCCCTGCCAAGATAAATAGCCATAAACTACAGCCACAGCACCCACTTACACCAAATTACTAATGAAAAATTAATATCGGTGCCATTCAGACATTCAATTAGTGTAAACTGGAGGGATGTTGGCTTCCTTAATGTAAACAAGAGGAATGCTGGTTTCCAGCCTCTCTGATTCTAATCCAACCACAGAGACCTTCATCTACCCTGATGAGGCTGGCCGTGTTGCTTTCTTCACAACAGCCCATCATCTTACTAACATTGTGACTCTGTTGGATGGATTTCTATTGTCAGCCTTGACTTTGTCATGAAAGTTGCAGAATCTTTGCCCAAAACTGTTTCTCTTCTATCTTATTTCAGGACATAATACCTATCCATCACTAGCTCATTGATCTGCTACTACTCAACAAGCATCGATTGAGCATGCCTGTGTGCCAAGCATGTTGGCACACAACAGACAACCTGGTCCAATTCACTGACTACTTCTTCTCCTTGGAATGTCTCCACTCTTACAGTTTTAACTGCAATTTTCTCACTGATGGTTTTCCAGTATATCTCCAGCTGGAGACCACCCAATTAGTTGTATGCATGCCTGAGTGTCTGCTGGGCAATCTGCAGTTTGGAGTCCCATAAACAGCCTACATTCAACTGGTCCCAAACAAAACTCAACAATCACCTTCTCTAAACACGTTGCTCATTTCTCCTATAATTTTGATCACTGGCCCATGAAAAGTCAGTTGGTCATCTACTTACAAACCCTAGCTTTTCTCTTCATTGAGATCTATCAATTCCTATTTGTTTTTAAGTCAAGAATTAATCGTTTTTCTTTTGGTCTTCGTCCCACATCAGCTCATCTCTGATCTGGGAAGACTGCACCTCCTTTCGGCTTCACTCTTTACTGTCCCCTACCCATAACCCTTCATTTCGTTAGTTCATACCTCATCATCCGTGTATGATGACTGCTTTCCTGATAAATTCCACTTAGCTTCTCTTGGCATAGAGGAATTGATGGCTCTTTAGCCAATTACTGTTAGTTCAAGTGTGTCTTTACCTGTTGTTGTTGGCTTCTTATTTGATGTGCCCATATCCTTGTTAATGGTATCTACTCTAACTGTGTTCCAGTCCTCCCACCCCCATGTGGTGCATGTGTTTCCTGGCAGGATCCACTCGTTTGCTGACAAATGGTGTTTTCTTTGGCCTAGCCACTGCCTTGTGGCCTCCATACAATCTTCAGGCAGTGTATTCAGCAGCACCCCACTATGTCTGCCTAGGGAAGTGCTTTCAACCTGTGGGTCATGACCCCTTTGGAGGTCAAAAGACTCTCTCTCAGGGGTTGCCTAAGCCATTGGAAAAACAAAGGTATTTATATTAATGATTCATAACAATAGTAAAATTACAGTTATGAAGTAGCAATATGAGAGTCACCACAACATGAGTAACTGTATTAAAGTATTGCAGCATTAGAAAGATTGAGAACTACTTGTCTAGGGAGTCTGTGCAGGAGCCCTGTGGCTCTTATTCAAGCCTTTGCCCAGGCTAATCCTCTACCTATTGGTTATTCTCACTGTTCTGGGTTTAAAAATTCCTGTCTCAGTTAAGGTTCCTATTGTTTTTATAAAGCCCTATGACCAAGAGCAACTTGAGGAGGGATGGGTTTATTTGGCTTATACTACTATATCATAGTCTGTACCAGCTGGTTTTGTGTGTCAACTTGATACAAGCTGGAGTTATCAAAGAGAAAGAAGCCTCCCTTGAGGAAATGCCTCCATGAGATCCAGCTGTAAGGTATTTTCTCAATTAGTGATCAAGGGTGGGAGAGTCCATTGTGGGTGGTACCATCCCTGGGATGGTAGTTCTGGGTTCTATAAGAAGGCAGACTGAGCAAGCCAGGGGAAGCAAGCCAGCGAGTAACATCCTTCCATGGCCTCTGCATCAGCTTCTACTTCCTGACCTGCTTGAGTTCTAATCCTGCCTTCTTTTCATGATGAACAGCAGTGTAGAAATGTAATCTGAAAAAATCCTTTCTTCTCCAACTTGCTTCTTGGTCATGATATTTGTGCAGGAATAGAAACCCTGACTAAAACAAATTGGTGCCAGCATAGTGGGGTATTCTGTGACAATCTGGCCATGAAGAGGACAGTGGAAGGACTTTTGAACTTTGGGCTAGAAGAGCCATTGGGTGTTAAGAGCTCTGCAGGATGTTCTGTAGGAGCTTGGAAGATAATGTTGAAAACAGTGCAAATGATGAAGGGCTGGACTGTGAAATTTCAAAGGGAAGATTAAAGACTCTTATCAGGACTATTGCTATTTTGATTGTGAAGATTCTGTGGTTTTAGGCTGAAGAATCAGCTGTGATTAACAAGATACCAGAACTACTAAAGTGAAATCTTTGCATTACTGGGACAATTGATTCTGGTTAGCTGGAGCTAAGAAATTAGCAGTGAGTAAGAAGAGAACAGCATCACTAAGGTAAAATCTTCTGGGAAGTATTTCCTGAGAGCACAGAGAAGCTGTGTTCCAGAGGCAGCCACAGTTGTACCTCATGTTGGTAGCCAGACTTGGTCATGTATAAGGGTCACCCAGGTGGTACTGGTTTTGAAATATGAGGGGCTAGCAGCTGATGCTTGGCACTGTGAGTGGCCAGGAGAGGCCATTGGTAAAGGTGCAGCCTCAGTGGCAGTTGAAGGCCCAGGACTGAGGGGTCATGCAGGGAAGCTGAGGCTTGGCACTGTGAAAAGAGCCTAGGAGAGGTTGTTTGTGAAAGTGCAGCCCAGTTGCAACAGAAGACAGCAGGGTTTTGGAGATGCCAGTACCATGAGATGACCACCAAGAACAGCAGCAGCAGTGGAGTACAGGCAGCTGGAGCCTAGAAGACAAGGTGTGTGCTACAAAGGGCAGAGCTGGAGAAGTGAGCCAAGCCCTTGGAGGAGCCCAGAAGATCATGAATGTACCCCAGACATTGGACAGTTAGAGTTTGACTTTGCTTTTGGTTGTGACTGTACCCTGATATTTTTCTTTCTTGGAGTAAGAAAATATTTTAATGGTACCCACAGTTGAGAGACTTTGAATTGTAAAAATACTTTGAATTTCAAAAGACATTGGATATTTTAAAGAGATTGAAAATTTTAATATATGAGAATGTAAAGACTGTGGGGCTTTTAAAGTTATATAGATCTTGGGATTGAACAGAAAAGTAAGGGTTGAGGCTTAACAGTGATGTGTTTGTGTGTCAGGTTGATAAGGGGTCAGTTGAACTGGCTGGTTTTGTGTGTCAACTTGATACAAGCTGGAGTTATCAAAAAGAAAGGAGCCCTCCCTTGAGGAAATGCCTCCATGAGATCCAGCATTTTTTCAATTAGTGATCAAGGGTGTGAGGGCCCATTGTGGGTGGTGCCATCTCTGGGCTGGTAGTTCTGGGTTCTATAAGAAAGCAAGCTGAGCAAGGCAGGGGAAGCAAGCCAATAGCATCCCTCCATGGCCTCTGCATCAGCTCCTGCTTCCTGAGCTGCTTGAGTTTTTCCCCTGACTTCTTTTCAATGTGCAAGTGTAAGCTGAATAAATCCTTTCCTCCCCAACTTGTTTCTTGGTTATGATGTTTATGCAGGAATAGAAACCCTGACTAAGACACAGTCTATCATCAAAGGAAGTCAGGGCAGGAGCTTCCAGAAGGAACCTGGAGATAGGAAGTGAAGCAGAGGCCATGGAGGAACACTGTTTACTGACTTGGTCTTTTAACTCACTTGGTTTGTTTTCTTATACAACACAGGCACACACATCAGAAGTGAGACTGCCTATGATGAGTATCTTAGGGTTTCTCTATCGCTGTAACAAAACACCATGACCTAAAAGCAAGTTGGGGAGCTTACACTTCCACATTGCTGTTCATCACAGAAGAAAATAAGGATAGAAGCCCAAACAGGGCAGGATCCTAGAGGCAGGGGCTGATGGAGAGACCATGTGCTGCTTACTGGCTTGCTTAACATGGCTTGTTCAGCCTGCCTTCTTATAGAACCCAGGACCACTCACTATAGCCTGGACCCTTCCCCATAGATCACTAATTGAGAAAATGCCACATATTTGGATTTCATGGAGGCTGCTAAGCACCTGGACAATCCCTCTAGAAATTAGGTTTTCCTAGAGTATTTTGTCTATCTCAGGCAGGTTTTAAAGGTTTTAAAGCCTTTATTTCTTAGGAGTAGAGTGTTTAATGACAATCTCCTTGTGTTCAAACCCTGAATTTAATTTGATTTTCCCCTCTGAAAATGGAAAGCTGTCACCACATAGAAATGTAGTACTTTAATATATGAAGTATATTACGGTTTGGGCAACATAGAAAGTTGGCAACTATGAACTGGTTATCTCGATTTGTCTTTTACACTTGACCTCCATGAAAAAAGGACTTTTTGTTTGTTTGTTTGTTTGTTTTTGGGTTTTTTTTTTGTTTTTTTTTTTTTTGTTTTTCGAGACAGGGTTACTCTGTGTAGCCCTGGCTATCCTGGAACTCACTCTGTAGACCAGGCTGGCCTCGAACTCAGAAATCCACCTGTCTCTGCCTCCCAAGTGCTGGGGTTAAAGGCGTTCGCCACCACTGCCGGCTAAAAAAAGGGACTTTTTGTTGACCAAAATTTATCCTCCAAATACAGTTTAGAGACTGGTATGTAGTAGGTGCTTAACGAAAAGGTATTGGATGGAAGGAGGAGGAAGGAAGAAGGGACAAAAGGAAGGAGTGTAGAGGGAGGGAGTGGGGGAGGGGTGAAACAAACTTCCTAGAGGCAAGGCAGTCCAATCAGAACCATGGTGAGAAGGCAGCTTCTGGGAAGGAGGGAAGTTGGTCTCTGCTGGGCAATAGTGTCTAGCAGAGGCTTAAAGGCAGTGAGTTGAAGAGAGACTAGCTAGGCACGGCTTCTGTAACCTGTGTTCACTTGGATGTATTTGAAGGCAGTAGGGAGCTAATGGCACGTTAGAAGTAGGGGATGCCTAGTGAGGTGTACTGCTTGAAGCCCCATCTGATCCTCAAGTAGATGACTACCTACTTGGCATTGCCCAGCTGTTACCATGCATCCTCAATACTTGCTGCATCCAGTATAATTGTCAGAATGAACCTTGTTTGTATGAAGGTATACCAAGGTTCTGTACCACCTTAGATGGTCTCTCAATGTCATTTTCCTATGAAATAAGCAAAGTACCACCCCTTCCTCATGAGATGCTGTAAGGCCAGGCATCCGTGAGATCAGTAGGCACACTTGGTGCCCACCAGCACTCTCTCCATTTACTGGTTTCTCTACTTTCCCCTAGCATTTCTGTCCTGAACAAATCTCTCCACCATCTGTGGAACTTTCTGTCTTTGCCAAAGCATCTGAGGATACCTGGGCTGCCCTTGTTGAACCTGAAAAGTCTTGTCACTCATTGCAGGCTCCAGAAGTCCCTCTGGTAGTAAAAGGCCTTGGAGATTTTCATCATGAACTGTCAGGGTTGCTCAGGTGTCTTTTTATGTCTCTGAGTGAAGGAAAATATATTTATGTTCCACAAACGTGTGTACACAGTGTGCCTACAGAAAAGACAGGGATATCTTCTGATTCCTACTTTGTTCTCTGCCTTTGACAGCATTCAGAGCTGACAAAAAACACATACTCTCTCACTTGCAGTTACTATAAAGCTGTATTGAGAACTGGCAAGAGAATCATGTATAGTCATTATTCAGAAGCCATTGGGCTCCACCTAGTTTAGCTCAGGGGCGACACAAATCACATATAGGTCTACTCTAAGTTTAGGAAACTGATCTCATCAGTTCCTCACACATTTTTAAAAAATGAGCTATTTTATTTTAATCAATAGAGACATTCTAACTTGAGCTACCTAAAAATTGCTTGGTTGAAAATGATAGAACACCCGTGATTACCTATGATTATCCTAACACCTTTGTATAGTGAGCAATTCCAAAAGTATAAAGAGGACAGTTTCTCTCCTGTTTGTAGCTTTCTCTAGTACAGGAGCCATTGGTGATTTGAGACACAGCTATCATGTAAGAACTATGTTACTTGCATATTAACTATAAACACACGGGAAGTACGTTATTCTCACTTTTACTTACTTACTGTATCTCTTAGAAATTGTTCCAATGGACCAATTGGTGTTTGTTAACCATAACCTAAGACTTTCTCTGTTGTTCCTGGTCTTTTAGCATTGTGCGTACTATGATAAGGAACATTTAAGACATGGTTGATCTCCATGGAAATATAATGATATTTTTGGTTTTACCATTATTGTACTTTCCCTGGCATGATTTCTCTCTTCAGAGTGCCAGGGGCAGCAGTGGCCTTGTCAGAGCTCACAATCTCTAGCCAGGTGCCCTGAGTCCTGGCTCTGTGATTTCTCTGCCTTCTCTTGTCTTGCCAGCTGTTGGCAGTTGGTGTGATGTTCTGGCCCTTCTGCATCATGTTGTCCCTCACAGTTTTTTCAGCACCTTTATAACCATCCATTTGTACTCCTCTCTGTTGGCTGTGAACTGTTTCATTCTTACTCTCCTCCAAAGTGAACACTAAACTGTTACACTCAGAGTGATGGGAGGAGTGGGGCCCATTCTGCTGCTGCTGGTGTGAGTGGATATTGCTGTAAACATCCTTTGACAGGCAGTGTGGCAAGAACCTTTAACATGAGCAGTCTTACGAAACAAGCTTTGACATGTTTGTGAACTGTTGGGGCCTAGGTAAAATATTTAGGCCTAAATGGGAAGGCCTAGGTGACTGTTACCTAGATAGCCTGCCATTGTAAGAAAACTTTCTCATACTTTCTTCCGTTACTAGGAAACTTTCTAATGCCAAGATATATTATATACTCTGTTATGTTCTGTGCCCTTGGAATCCAATCATGAAAGAAGCCAGTCAAACTGTTTTATGTAATTACCCACAAAAAGCTTGGACCCAAACCAACCACCCAACAGCACTTCCTGCACCTATCCATAAGCTTTTATGGTATTTGTTTTTAGAAGCTGTCCCTAGGATGGATCCCAGCATAGGAGAGACAACTGCACCAATATAAAAAACTATTTGGAGTAAGACTTCCATTTTGAGTAGTAGTCTATTAAAGTTTAAGTTCCCAGGACCTCCCTGGGAACTGACATCCTACTTGGCAGAAAGAGATATGTACGTGGGAACTGGCATCCTGGTTGGCAAATTAAGACATGAATGTTAGACAAGTCCCATCCTGGTAGACAAGTTAGGACATGAATATTAGACAGGCAAGTCCCATGCCACAGTTGAATATCCCAACCAATGGGAGCAGGATAAATGAACAACAAAGACATGTTCCTAAAAGAATAAAAAAATCCCCCATCCCTAAATCCTGATTGGTGGAATAAGTTGGCACAGATGTGTGTGGATTTGGAGCTTGAAACCCTGTAGAATCTTAACTCAATGTCATGGTTCAGCTCTAGAATCTGGACCATGGCCCTGGTCAACCAGTCCTGGGGCCTATGCTCAATAAACTATACCTGTCTGATTGAGATTGGTGTTTTGTGGTTTGTCAGGCGATTCCTGGACCCCAACATGAACAAAATAATCTGGGGTCTCAGACTTGCTTCTAAACAAACTGGTGGGTGATGGGGATGGTACACAGATTCAGGAAGACCACCATGATGTGACAGCTGAGCAGGGGTAACCTGCTTGAACCCTGACCATAGCCATCTCTTGTGAAGGTCTGAATTTTCAGTTATAAGATGCATTCTTCCAAAAGCAAAACTAGACTTTTCATTCTTCCTCATAAATATTTATTCTAAAGTAAAATAAATTCCTGAATGTTAAAAAAAAAATTGGTTTCTCTTTAGGAATGTTTTAACATCATTCTTTATAATAAATAGTTACAAATGATCTAATTTTCCATAGTAGGAGCTCCTGTGTTTCCAATATAGCTATGTACTGAACACCACTCAGGCTTAAGAAGTTGGAGAATAAGAGAAACAAGAAAAACAAGCCTTTCAAGGCAGGGACTCAGTATGTACAGGCTAGTGATGGAGGGAGGGAAGAAGGCAGGTGCATAGAGAAGTAAGGTGGTAACCACCCCACTTCTTTTGCTTTTTTGAAGCCCTAATTTTTTTTATTGGTTCAGAATATTTTAAAATAAAAAATTATACAAACCTTTTGATAATCCAATCAGATTAAAAAGAAATTTAAGAGACAGTCTCATATATCCCATGTTGGCCTTGAGCTCACTTTGCTTGTTTGGTTTTCATTGGTTTTTTGTTGGTTTGAGACAAGGTTTCACTATCCAGACTGACCTGGAACTGGCTCTGTAGATCTCACTGGCCTCAAACTCAAAGAGATCCACCTTCCTCTGCCTCCTGAGTGCTGGGATTAAAGATGGTAGCACTATGCCATGTGTTGAAATCACTTGGTATCAGAGGATGACCTTGAACTTCTGATCCTTCACAGGCTCCACCTCCTCAGTGCTGAGACCAATAGGCATGCATCATCATGCCTGGTTTTATGTGGTATTAGGAATTGTCCCCAGCTCCAGTTAAATCTTTCTACTTGTCTAATGGAGAACTAGAAGGACACACTTAAATTTAACAGTGGGTGGGGCTGGCTGCTTTCTCCCTTTGATGGCCTTTGGATTTTGTTTGTTTTTTCTTTTCTTTTCTTTTCTTTTTTCTGATTAATTTTTCTCCTAGCATCATGTCATGTAGACTCCTGAGCTCTGAAACACAGTGAGCACATCTCTTTTTCCTCTTTTCTGTCCACATCTTTCTCAAAGCACTCCTCCCCTGGCAGCCAGTGTGTGTATTGGAGTAGATAGTGAGGGAGTCTCCCTTCAGCTTCTCTTTAGCAAACGCCATTATGTTGAGCTTTTCCAGGCCAGAATTCAGAGAGAGTATGTACAGGCTGGTGACAGAGGGAGGGAAGGGGAGAGAGAGGGAGGGAAGGAGAGAGGGAGGGAAGGAGAGAGGGAGGGAGGTGCATAGAGAAGTCAGGTAATCACACCACTTCCTTTGCTGTTTTGAAGCTCTGATTAGCCATGTGCAAGCTCTGGGGTAAGAGTGTGCAGTGGACACAGGGTGAGACCTTTGTGTGGCTCCTCCCACACCCTGGCTCCTCCTACACTCTGACTGCCATTGTGAGTTTGGTTTTTACATTTGATCCTTGATTCTTGACCTTCAGCATAATAAGGGCTCTAGTTTGGAGGGGTGCACATTCTCTGCACCGGCCTTCCAGACTGTGTACCCAGCTTTGACAGTGTGGATCCCTTTATGTATCATAGGGATACATAAAGAAGCACCCTTGTAGGTGTCAGAAATATTTTTAGGAGGGGTGAGAAGGCGGCTCAGTTGGTAAAGTGCCTGTTTTGCAAACTGACCATGGTAGTTACACTTACAATCCAAGGAGGAGGAGATAGAGAAACTCTTAGGGCTCACTGGCTGTCCAGCCTGACCCAGCCCATTTCTAAGGTCTCTGAGGGCAGGCTGCCTAGGGCAATCCTATTTTGATTAATGTTGGTCAGTCATAGATCCTGCAGTAGAAAGAGAAGCTCACCAAGATGTTAAGCCTTCATTTCCCAAAGGAGTAGAGGGGTTCAGCCTTCTTGGAGAAAAAAAATAACACCCAGCTAGCTCATTCCAGTTACTTTGTTCAAACATTATACAAGGTTAATTGGAGCTGGGAAAGCTTCCAGCTACCAAAGTTTTATCTCGACTTTGCTGCCAGTGAGAGCACACAGCCCCCACAAATCCCAGTCCCTTTTGACCATGGCTAGCCACGATGAGAGTAAGAACTCCAGGTTTGTTAGGAGTGCCTTAGGACCAAGGTTTGTGAAGCTGCAACCTCTCATGGAGCACCAAGGACGGACTTTCCTGGGAGACAACATTTCTTCAAGGTTCCAACAGTCTCAAAACAATTTCTCAGCCTCTACTGATTGACCCAAACATAGCAAAGACTTTGCTGAAACATTTCACTCAAAGTCAGACACAAAGGCTTTACTATACATACACCACATACCACATACACATCCTAGTCTCTGCCTCTCGTGCAGTGTCCCTGGCAAGCATGGAGGCTCCCATAGCCCTGCTTTTTCAGTCTTAGGACAGTACTGACAGACAGGTATTTGTGGGGATAAAATGAGATAACACTATGGAAACACTTGGATGGGCGCCCAGTGAAGTGTAGTTCCACCTTGGCTGCCCATGTCAATCACGTGGTTAATTTATCAACCGTCAATGGGTTATATTAGTAGTCTGCTTGCTATAAGAGCCCATTTAGTTGAGCTTCCTACCACCCAACATCACCTGAAGACTCTGTAAAAAAAAAAAAAAATCTGCCATTTCATTCTCCCTAGCACACTCATTTTATTCTGTAGTCAGTCGATTTGTCTGAGGAATCCTGTCTTCTCTCTTTTCTCCCAGAAGAACAGATAAGCAGCCTAAGGGACCCGAGAAGTGATATCATTACCCCATGGTCTAATTGTTCTCAGCTGGGGATGACCCTCCCTTTAGGGATGTTTAGCAACTTCTGGGGGTAATTTTGACTGTCCCAACCGAACAGAAGGTTTCTCTAGGCTTCTGGAGTTTAGGGCTTAATGTGATTGCCAGCTGCACAAACCCTCAGCACAAAGTGTTATCAGCTCCAACTGTCAACAGCGTGAAGGTTGAGAAAGCCTGCTGTTATCTCTGAGATTTATTGAACATCTGCCAGGAGCCAGGTGGGTGCTAAGTCCCAAGAAGAGAGTGGGAAGTTAGACAAACTCATTTCCTGCTCAACTGTGGCTCACAGCAGAGGTGTGCTCATTCCTATGAGTTGTTTCACCAAACACTCAGCCTAAAAGCAGCACAAGTAGAGGCTTCTATACCATAGAAACCTGGCCAGTCTATGTAGGATAAACTAGACCTGAGTGTACCATCTTCTTACATAGATGACGCTGTAAGGGGTGGGGCATAACATCAGTATTAGAAACCTAAACTCTGGCTCTTTTTATCACAGGTAAGTTCTCTCTAAAACCCTGTCTGGGCCACTCCCTGATTCTTGGTTTCCCCAAACAGGCTCACTCTAAGAGTCTTGGTTCATCAATTTCCTTGTCAAAGAACCCCTTTTTTTTAATACTGTGATTGCTACTCATGTATCTTCAGACACCCAGTGTTCCTTTCTGATTGTATCCTGTTATTTTAATCTTAACCTTGTTTGCATCCCAATGACAAAGTTATGTTGGAGTTCTTGTCCTCCTCTACGTCGTCTTTGACCATCCTTTCTTCCTCCTCTGTTCTCCCTTCTTTCATATCCATCTTCTACCTTTTCTTCTCCAGTGGTACTTGAGGTCAAAACTAGGGACTATGCATGCTTGCACATCAGCTATGCTCCTAGCCCTCAACTTCTTGACAGCTCCATGGTGGTCAACAGCAAGGTCCTTAAGACAGCAGTACATGGATTTCACCTTCTATTCTGGTGTTTAATAACTATGATGGTGCAAAGTTTCCTATCTCTCTCAGCTTCATTATGTGGATAACTATAGCTGTCAAGACAGATGTCCTTGTGTTTTCCATGATGTCAAAATCTAACTATAAGTTGACAAGATATGTCAGGTTTCCTTGGCTGCTGGTTGTCAAGTATTTTGATTTTGCTCCAAGAGACATTGGCAATTGCAGGTTCTTTCATTTGAATCTAAATTACTCATCTTAACTCTCATATACATTTTACTTTATACAAACTTATACAGGCTATCAAATGGCTAAGGATTAATTAGCTACAGAGAGCTGATATAGATGGGAAAAAGACTTCACAAATAGTTACAAAGATGTTCAAGATCCCAAGTGCCCAATGTATGCTTTAGTACCTGGCCATAGACAGTGTCAGTCATAAGTGGGGCTAAGTGGCACTGCAAGCAAGAGAAATTGCCCGCAAGCTGGACTTAAGGACAGAGGCAGAGGTCCTTAGCTGGTCATGTTCCTGGATGAGACTCATAACAAGTAACCAGGTGATGGGTTGGCACAACTGACACATCTCAATCTCAGGATGCTTTCCCGTTTATAGTCCCAGGGAATCACATCAAGTGTGATTCAGAAGCTCCTCCTGTTTCTTCTCTTACTTCTCTGATGTGATTGGCTTATTCAAAAAGCATCAATTTTACTGTCATGGATAAGTCATTTCTTAGCATGTGTTTCTTAGTGTGCTGGCCGATGATGGTTGTTTACTTGGGTTAACAATATGCAGAGTTATGCTTTCTTGGTACTTACACTCAAAATGGTGCCACTCTTGTCAAGACTCTTTGCTTTATGGAGTGAGTCATGGCTAGAAGCTACTGCTTTATGTAATCCAGGGTAGCAGTAGGAGGCTGTGAGAATCAGAAAGGTCGTTCCTTTGTACAGCAGGTGCCTGGCCCATGAACCCTGGATGTTTTTAATGTGCATGTTCACCAATCACATATGCTCAAACACTCAATCGTGCTTGCTTAGGGACTAAAGCCAAGTTTTGGAGATGCTGAGGAATGTGCCCAGGACTCATGAAGCTAGAAAGTAGCTGAGCCAGCATCTGAATCCACACCTCTGTTGCTGGAGGCCACACCACTCCCTGTCACTTCCACTCCATGGCTACTCTGCCATGCCCAGCCTTTATGAGCTACCTGGAGGGAATGCCAAGTACTTGATGGAGCTCTGAGTCTGCTAGGAAGACATGGCACAGGTTTTGGATGGGGACCAGAACCTTCTGCCACTTGCATTCTGAGAAAACAGCCCTCTCAGCCCCGTTCCCTTTGATTTAAGGCAGATGTCTCCCTGCCATGCAGCCCCTTACTCTCCTCTACCCCTCTTACCAGTTAGGGCCCCTATCGACCTCTTGGCAATGCATTACTTTAATTCAAGTCATGTAGGGGTGACTGGGATGAGAAATGCAAAGTAGGCTTGGAAACTAAGGTAGCTTTTGAGCTGAGATCTGAAAAAGGTAAGAGATCTTTCCTGGTGCAGTCGCCAGAAGGTACAAAGGAGTATGCAGGGCAAGTTTCAGGAGCAGCATAGAGCAGTACAACCCCGGAGTTATCACAGAGGGAGTAAGGCTGGCAATCAGCGAGGGAAGGAAGTCACATAGCTTTGTAAAGCATCTAAAGACCTTTTGGTGTTTATTTTGAATGAGTGATGAACCATTAAAGAGATTTTTGCAAAAGAAAAAAAAATGGTATGACAAGGTAAAAGGGATTATATTTTTATTTTTGTCACCATGCTGAAATGAGCTACATGAGATAAAACCAGAAACACAGAGACCCATCAGGACACCACTACAGTCACCCAGGTGAAACAGGCCGAGCTTCCACAAGGCTGTGGAATTCTGACCAAGCAATTGAAAGGTTATGTCACCATGAGCTGAACAGAGGAAAGACATGATATGGAAGGGGGGGTTCTGGCTGGAGTTAGAAGTATGACCGGTACCCAAAGCAATAGATCCCTGAAGAGATGAGCCAGGAAGTCCTGGTAGATGACCCTCAGATCAGACTGCCAAGTCAGAGTTAGGAAGAGGAGGACAAGGGGAGGGGGAGGAGAAAGAGAAAAAGGAGGAGAGAGGAGGAGAGAAAAGGAGAGAGAAGGAGGAAGAGGAAGAAGAGAAGGAAGAGGAGAGGAAGAGGGGGAGAGGAGGAGAAGGGAGGAAGAGGAATTGGTAAATGCCGGACAGGAAGGCACAGACAGGAGTCTCAAGGGTTGCCTTCCTATACCAGATTTGTCACCACCTTGCTCCTAGATCAGGGACAATGATTCTGTCTCTGGCAGGTGTGGGGGGCTTCTAAGGACCATGAGGTAGAGAGTGCTCTTGAGAAGGTGACTTGGGGACAGCCAGACTCCATTTCACAGGCAAGCCAGCCCTGAGTTTTGCTTTCCTAAAAAACAGACTTATTTCTTCTTTTGACTACTTACCAACAGCGAGTTCTGACTTAATGACAATCACTGTGTGTGTTGTTAGTGCTTTTGATATTAATCACTTACCATTCTTCTCAGATACCTTTCCCTTACTCCCATTTTATGGAGGGGAACTTGAAATGGAAAAACTTGTCCCAGCTAGCACAGTCAGAAACTCTAACCTAGGTTTCTTTCACCCGAAGTCTAGTTTTGTCCTTGCTGTGATTTCTTCTCTCATTCCCTCAAGCAATATTTATGGAAGACACACCTTGTGGAGAGTCAGGCACTGAGTGTTGGCACTACGCTGCTGAGCCAGACAGGTTTGAGTGAGCGCAGCATTATCACATACATTTCCAAGTAAAAAAAAAAAAAAAAAAAAAAAAAACTTGCCCTGGATACCTGGATAGCCCAAATCCAATAATCCAGGTCCCAAATCAGCCTTTTTAGGGAATCTCCTATGCTTCTCGAGTCCCTATTTAAATGAACCCTAACAAATATGTTCTTGTATGTGCTTGTTGTATGACATATTCATTGAGGAAGATATTTCAAGGTTATTGAGGAAGATACTTCAAGGTATACATAGAGACATTATGAAGAATCAAGGCACTAGCGGGTGGCCAAACTTGTACATGTGTGGGAGTTTCAACCCCTGACATTTTGTATCTCTTGCTTATTCTGCCGAAAGCAATTTAGGAGAGAAGTTAATGAAAGAAGGTGGATGGGAAGGAGGCCAGGTGAGATGTGCCTGATTCCAGCCATTCAAGTTTGTACTAGTGTGGCAGTGAGTAGCCAAGCAGAGCTGGATGCTGGAGGGAAGGGGCCTCCTGCTCACTTATGGGCAGGTAGGTAGACTTCTCCTGGTGACTTCAGAGGACACACATATACCTCCAGACAGAAGTGGGGAGGAAGGAAGAGGGAGGGAGGAAGGGAGAGCAGGAGGGAAGGAGGAAGAGGAGAGAGAGAGAGAGAGAGAGAGAGAGAGAGAGAGAGAGAGAGAGAATGAGGGAGAGAAAGAGAGAGAGCAGCTCCTTTGGGGGGGGCCTCATTTTGTTTTGAGATAAGGTTCTCTGTGTAGTCTAGGTTGTCCTGGAACTTGCTGTTTAGACCAGACTGGCCTTGAACTCAGAAATCCATCTGCTTCTGCCTCCCAAGTTCTTGTTGCTCCACTACCACCCAGCTAGAAGCCTCTCTATTTTACTTTCAGAGAGAGAGATCTCAGGGAAACTACACAGTGACAATTTAGGTAGAATCCAACATAAAGTCAGATTATCTTTTGCTTATTATTATTATTTTTAATCTTACCACCTTCCCTCAGGATGTGATTAGGATGAAAAGTTGAACAGAGATTCAAGTGTTAGTTTCTAGAATTTTCTCTTTGTAAACATTGGAAGGGGCTTCACCTGGGGAGGGAACTGGTGGACTCTGTATACATCCAGGTTTGGCTCATGTCTGAATATCATAACTGTCAGTCTTAATCAGTAAAGAAAACTCTCAGGTTTCTCAGTTACAAGAACTCACGAGCTCCCAAAGTAAGTATTCTCCTCACAGGCTCTGGCTTTTCCGTGGCTCTCAGAAGCTCTTCAACTTTTCTGAGTCTCAGTCCCTTCATTTAGGACATGATGTTGAGGAGTCCTGTCATACTTGTTGAGAGATTAAATAAGAGAATGAGGACAATGCCATTGTCACCTTGGTAACACCAAGGCAAACATGCTGAGGCATGTCCAAATTGCCAATACTGAGGAGGTTGAGGCAGTAGGATTATGAATTTGAAGCTACAGACTCAGTTTATGACTAGCCTAGTTACATATTGAGATTACATCACAAACAACAACAAAACCAACGTCAAACTGAGGTGAAGGAGAAGAAAACCAATTCCCACCACCAAAAAAAAGCTCATTACAAAAACTGTCTCTTTTCTGTACAATCTTGTCTCACAGCATGGACTCTGAATGGCCACTTGGGGTGCCCCCCCCCATATGAAGGGAATAGAGTCATGTGTAGCTTTTTTCTTTTTTTACTTTAGTCCTGGAAATTGACTTGAGGGATGCATGCATACTAAGCAAGTACTCTACAATACAATAAGAACAAGTTTATTTTGGCTCCTGGTTTAATAGATTCTGCTCTCTGACCCCTAGGCCCTGTCCTTTAGGGTCTGTGGTGCTACAGCACACTGTGATGGAATCAAATACCAGGCAGAGAGAAAAAGAAAAAAAAAAAGACTGGCTTTCCAGTGTCTCCTTGAAGGACATGTCTCTGATGACCCAGCTCCCTCCCACGAAGCCCCAGTTCCTAAGGGTTCCACCACCTCCCAACAGGGACCCAAATTCTGGGCCATGTACCTTTTAAAGGTACATGTGTCTGAGGGAAGAGTCCAGACCCAAGCTATAGAAGGGAGAGCCTGGGAGGTTGGTTCAATTCCTGCAGTTGATGGTTAGATTCTTAAGCCAGGTCTAGGGCCCCACCTTGTGATGGCAGTTCAGTCTTTGACATTCCAATAGTGTGTCCACCACAGTCCCCATCACGGGAATACAGCAGAAGGATGGGATACATTTTTCTGTTTTCCTTGATGTTATTTTGTAAGTCTGGAGGAGGGCCTGGAAAACAGTGGAAACGTAACAGAGAACAAAGAAATTACCTGTGATGTCAGACCTTTTGCTCTGACAGCTCCTTCTGGAACATTCTTAACCCTGATCATTACCTGGCTGGCTCCCTCTCTTTAGATCTAGATTCAGGTACCTTCTAGAGAGGGGTCCCTGGCAGGCCATGTAAAACTCCTTCCCGTGGTTCACTTCTATTTCTACCCCCAGCTTTGCTTTCTTCTCTAACTCTCGTAGAATCGTATTTATCATCACTCCCCTTGCCAGTGAGCGCTGTCGCAGCAGAACAGCCATCCGTGCTGCCTTGCTGTGGCTGTGTGCCCAACACCTGTAATACACCTAGGAGGAGCCTGTGCTCCCTAAACCACATTTGAATGAATGAGACTGTAAGGGAGTGAACATAATTATGGGAGAATCTTGGCAAAGAACCAGGCCCATAGCAAGTGAGGGACTTTGATTTTGGAATTTTTGGTGATGGTGAGGGGTTTTTTTTTTGTTTGTTTGTTTGTTTGTTTGTTTTTTGTTGGTTTTGTTTGTTTGTTTGTTTTTTGTCTTAATTTTTTTTCTAGTTCTTTAAGAATTAGTAATCTATTTTGATCATACTTACTCCCATCTCCCAGTTACTCCCAGATCTACCCAACTTCCCCATCTGCCCATGCTTGGCCTCTCACTGGAATGTGGTTGACCTACCAAGGGCCACACCCATAGAGAAGGCTCCGCCCCCTCCCTGCACCTATCAATTGATAATAGCTCCTTAGTTAGGGCTGGGACTCCCTTACCACCTCTCCTCACAATGCTAGGATTTCGTCTGGCTTGAGTCTGTGCAAATACCATGCATGTTGTCACAAGCACTGTGAGTTCATATAACTCTTGTTAGCCTTACAAAGCTGCGGATATCCTCCTAATGTCACTGTGGGGCCTCCTACATCCCTCAACACGTGTCCTGGGAAGATGAAAACAGCAAAAGACTGTTGGCATCATACCATCAGAGATCCTAAGGGTGGGGCTTCTGCTGACTCTTTCCCACTTGGTGAAACATGACAAGGCATTGGGGATAGTCTTCTCTCCTCAATTCTGGACTTAAAAATAGCTTCATCTCTTTTCTACTAACATGTACACAAGTAGGAGCTGTCTTGACTATATATCTCAACAAGCCACCCAACCACTCTCAGCTTCCGGGACTTGGCTCTAACAATGTGCTGTCACATGGAATGTGTCTTAATTTTTTTTTTCCTTGAAAAGAGAAAAATTGTAATATTGAAGGTTATATAGACCCATTATTCTTACATTCATGCAAACTAGCTACAACTAGCTACGGAGAAAGCTGCAAGCCTACATACTCCTAATTCATAGGATTCCCAATTCACTAAGAGACCTATAGACCAAAGCAGTGACTCAGGACTAGTCTCAGCACTTAGGAAGGTAAGTCAGCCTAGTTCCAGGTCAACCTGGGTTACACAGTGAATTCTGGATTAGCCAGAGTAAGAAAAAAAAATCTCCATGATATATGTATAGAAAGGAACAGAAAATGTCAATTGCAAGTATAGAAAGAAGCCTTGTTTCCTTCTGTCCCCATTTTTCCTAAGAAAGCCAGGTGTGATGGATAACACACAGCTTTGATCCCAGCAAGGCAGATCTGAGATTTTCTACATAGTTTTGCAGGACTGTAGCTAGGGCCAACAATGAAGAAATTGGTCCCCTTCCTTGCTGCCCTCAAGGTTAGGACTGAGGCCTGGGCACAAATGTACCCAAGGACTGAGTGAATTTACTTCATTTCATCTTTTTTTTGAAAGTGTTAATATTATTTTATTGTTTTGTATGTATGGCTGTTTTACCTCCATGTATGTCTGGGGAATTTGTTGGATCCCCTGAGACTGGAGCTACAGATGGTTATGAACTGCCATATGGGTGCTGGAGATCAAATTCAGGTCCTGTGGAAGAGCTGCCAGTGGTCTTAAGTGCTAAGCCATCACTCCAGCCTCCCTGTCTCATTATTAAATATGCCCTCTCCAGAGCCCAGCTCTACCATTGCTTCCCTGGGAAGTTCAGCCCACATCGCCCTCATCTCTCTGGTTTTCCATGCAGCACCCAACCTCCTGTTAACTGTTATCACAGGACAATGCTAACCAGGCCTCTGTTCCCAACAGGCTCTGTAAGGACAGTTCTACATATGGTGGATGGACATGGGGAGATCAAAGGTGAGTCCTCAAGCTTGTGTTCTCAGTGGCTATAATTTCTGAGTCCCCAGGTTAGTGAGATGGCTCAGTGGGTAAAAAGCTTGGTTTGTAGGGATTTTTCACCTCTGGGACTTATGTAAAAGTAAAAGTTACTCTACAAGGTGTCATTTAACACTCACATGCACACCATGCATGTACTCTTACACATCATATAGATACACACACAATAATACTAACAATAACAATAATAATAAAATTAATTTAAAATATTCCTGGTTCTAAGGAATTACTGCCTCCTCTTTATTCACCTGTGACACCATGAGAAGCCACCATGATACCATGCTCAGAGCCCATCTGAAAACGGACACTGATGGCTATATATCACTAAACATCAAACAATACAGGGCAGTGGATCCAAACAAAATATGGGTTGGATTGCCTCAGGGGATAACTTTGGATGGGTAAACCCTGAAGTCAGCCTTACATGTCTCATCTACTCACACCTGGAAGCTTGTTAAAAGTGAGCCATAAGCTCTTTCAGAATGAGAAGTATCAGAAGGAAACAGTGGTATTTCTGAGCATGCTCAGAACTTTATTATCCTGGTAAATACAACCAACAATTCCTTGCATGGACATTATCACTTGGATTTATTCACTACTTCTATGCACTTAGGTTTGTGGTCCATGGAAGAATACGCTGAGGTAAACAGTCTCTGAAAAGCACATCCAAGGATGTGAAGAAAAAAAAAAAAAAAGCAAATTTTAAAACACAAAACCAAAATTTACAAAATCTGTTAAAATACTTCATTTTGTTCCCATATTGGAAATGTTTGTATCTTGTGGGGGAACTCTGGGAGATTTCAGCAGACAGCGGGGCTCTGATACCACATGTCTTAGGCGGCTCCCTCTGACTTCATTAGCACGATGTAGCCTGTAACATATTGAGGAAGAACGTGCAGAAGGAGCTCCAAGATTCCCCACAGAACTCCAGGGCAGTCTTCCTCTGGTTGAGCATATCTGGGTCCTCTAGACACTCTGGATCTTTGATGGCCACAGTTGTGGTCACAGCTGCACTGGGGGCGATGTCCTCTTTGACCTTGTTTGGTTCTGTAGAGACAGCTTCTTGGACCTTGTTGTGTTCCTTTGAGGAAACCTCTGCTTTCTCCTTCCTGGGCTTCATGTTCCCATGTGCACTGGGGTTTACCAGCTTGAGGTTAGACTCTGGAAATTTCTTTCTGCACACTCTGGTCTTCAGGACACTCTTGGCGTTCCCACAGATATTCTTCTGTTTGCGCAGTGTGCGGGCAACTTGTTTCCAGTAGGTCTGGCCTTTGTCGTGCTTAAGGCAGCCGGTTGGATCACCGGCAAAAACACAAGAAAACTCCTGATCGGCTTGTGTGCACTGGACCTTCAGGCTGATGCCCAGCTCCTCCTCAGTCACAGCCCATCTGCATGTGGCTTGGTCTTTGGTGACAAACTTGCCATGGGTCACAGATTTAGATGTCTTGCTTCTCTGCTTATTCTGACCCTTCCCCAAGGAGGGAGATGTACCCTCTGTACCCTCCTCCGTTGAGCTGTGTGGTGCATTCTTGGCTCTCTTTCTGACCTTTTCTGAGAGCACCTGAGCAGCCAGGAGAAGGAAGGAGAACAGGATGAGGCTGTGGAGTCTCATGGCATCGGCTGGGTGGACACCTGTTTGACAAAGGCAGCTGAGTGAGTGGCGGCATCCATTGGCTGAGACTGCAGGCTACCTCTCTCCACTCCCACAGGACTGGCCCACTTTAAGGTCTGCCAAGCGACCTGCCTGTTCTCATTTCCACTTTGAAGGAAATTACACCTCCTCTCCTTCCCCAATGCATGAGCCCATGACTCTCCTCCATTCACTCAGCTCACTTTCTCAGCCCTTGATCTATTCATACAACAAACTCCAAGTGCCTACAACACAACAATGTCTTGAGCATTATGACCACATGGAGCGAGAAAGCCCCAGGCCTTAAAGAATTCACATGATACAATGACACAATCGGAGGTATTTAAATAGCAGCAGCTAAGGACTTTCTCCCTTCTCAGCCCTCAGTCTCACCTTGGAAAAAGCCACTCTTCTCCTCTAGAAAATGTTGAATAAAATAACCACTGACCCCTTGACTAGCTCCAGAGAGAGTTGGGTTTCTACCCCATCATCCACGTGGGTACCAATGACCACCAGTTGGGAAAAGATGTAGTAGGAGTCATAGACGTGTCATGAAAAAGATATGTTGACTCAGCTGAACATGCACAGGGTTTGACATACTGGGCTGGGTGTGACTGTGGGAAGAGATGGGGGAAAGTCAGGAGGAAGAGCCCCAGGAAGGCAAGAAGGTAGGGGAGGCCACTGAACTTAATGGGGCCAAGTTGAAACAGGTGGAGAGGGATGAGTTTCAGATCATAGAGACTGCAAGATCGAACGAAGGTAAGGATCATAGCTGAGTTCCGTGGCACAGTGCCAAGCACACAGGAAATATTTATTCAATGCCCCCCTTTTTTATAACAAAAATAAAATGACTATCAATGGTGTATTAAATAACATGGTTTTTCTGAGGTATAAAGCCTATAGGTAAAGGCAGAGGAGGCCATGTGATTATTTACCATTTCCTTGGTGTTAAGCAGTGCCCCAGCATATGGTTCTCACCCCTCTTAATCCACAAAGGAGCTTGCACAGGGCTGTTAATGTAACACCCCCAGGCAACCACTGGGACAGCTAGGGCTCAGGCAGATAAGCAAGTTGATCAAGGTCCCTTGATGAGCAGAGACAGAGGCATGGAAAGGCAGAGCTGTCCTTACTGCTCACTTCTTGCTTTTCACCTTTATTCTGCTCTTCAGAAAATAGCAAAAAGAAACAACAGACTGTACAAGGTTTGGTTCGGCATCAAACACAATCACTAGATAGTTCTTCTTCTGAAAACATTAAATCTGTGTTTTTTTTTTTTTTTTTTAAAAAAGAGAGAAGTTTTGTCTGAAAGGTAGGAAAAGCCCAGGAAATCGCCAAAATTTTATTTCTGCCCACCTGGAAGATAAGAAAAGGAAAAGGCCCTGAGAGAGTTTGGGGTAAAGCTTGGCTAAGACAGGAGGCTAAAAGAGCCAGGGACAGACCTGTTTCTCCTGGCACTGTGATATAGCTTTCATGTACCCATAATGTGATCCAGACCCAAGGAGGTCCAGGGGCTAAGAAGTGAATAAAATAACTCTTAAGAGGGGACTGGCTGGATGGCCCTGAGGATGGAGGCACTTGCCATGCAGGCCTGATGACCTGAGTTCAATACCCAGAGCCAGTGTAAAGGTGGAAGGTGAGAACCACCTCTTTTTACATGTTATCCTCCGTTCTCAGCATATAAACTCCCATCCCTGAAATCAAATCACACACACACACACACACACACACACACACACACAATGTTTAAAAGAGCCAGGCTCACCTTTCTATGAGTGGACAGATCCAGGTGTGCTGGGGAATGCAGACTTCCAGTGCTCACGCTGGGGTGCAGGCTGTGCTATTTATACAGGAGCCCAAGCTGGCTTTTACAACTCACCTATCTTATTCACACTCCTCCCAGCCACACCCTTCCCGGAGAGCCAGTTCCTGGAGGGAAGGCTCTCACCTCACAGGGGTTTGCACTGGCCTGGAGCCCTCCTCTTTGGAAGCCCTTCCTTTCCCATCCAGTGGCCACAACCAAAGCTCAGCCTTGGAAAGAGGAGGCAAGGATCCCAGCAGCGACATTTACTTATGAACAGAGGAAAAGAACTATACTATTTAATTGTAGCTGCCAGACACGGATCCCATTTCCTCTAGTGCCTTTTCTCTAGTGCCTTTCTCTCTGCTTTCTCTTCCCATTTCATAGATTAGGAAACTTGCACTTAGTCATAGTAAATGGGTCAGGGTTCACAGAGCTGGTCGGAGTGGATCTCTGATTTACACCCAGGACTCCCAACATCTGTAGTCGAATCTCTTCCCACCTGGCTGTCTTCAGGGAATATTTGGAGAGTGACTGAAGTTACTGAAATCTGTCTCTGAGTTCCTGGTTGCTCTGAGCCAGCTGGATTTACTGTGAAGACAGATGAATCTGTGGGCCCCACAGGTGGTAGAGAGAGAACTTTCCACTAATGGAGTCTCATTTGCAATTATTTGCCTTTAGGTTATCAGAGAGAGCTTGCACAGGTCATCATGTTACAGGTAGAGTCTCATTCCAAATACATCCAGGTCGGGAATCCTAGCCACAGCATGCACCGAACTGCGTGACAGTCCACACTCTCCGATCTCCTTCTCCAGCCCCTATGTGGCTACTTTGTGCACAGTGAAGCTCTTAACAACAGCATCTCGATGCAGGCAACCCATTGAAGTCTTTCCTGAAGCTGAGCTGTTTAGATCTCCTAAGCTGTTTTCTTGGAAAACAGGCATTTGTGTGAGAGCATGTCCTTTGTGAGTGTCCTTTTTGAATGCAGTCTTTCTCATTAGATTGGAAATTTGTCATTGCATAAACTTTTTAATCAAAGAGTTGAAATAGCAAATGCAACCTGGCTTTTGGTGATGCTGAGCAAAGAATACAATGAATATTACTGATGAATTGGTGGTTGCCCACCAGTGAAGGCTCTTAGCTTTAGTTTAGACTAATCGAGAAGAAATTATTAGGGATTTGTTTTTTGTAGGTTGTAATACTATCATGCCAATAATTGAAAGCAAGACAATTTAGCTTGTTCTTGTGTGACAGTTATTGCAGACACTACTCTTGTTTCTGCAAAAGCTTTCTGTGGTGGTAGAGGTGGTGGTAGGGGAGGTGGTGCTGGAGGGGAGTGAAGTGGGGGAGGTGCTGGCGGTGCTGGCGGAGGTGACAGTTAGTAGGGCAGTAGGTGATAGCAGTTTTGTCAGTTTTGCTCTTTTATAATTGTTCCTTCAAATCAAGCTTATAGACCATCTTAGAACTTTTAAAACTACATTATTTTTAACACGAAAGATTCCTTAAAGGAGTCTGAGTGATTGAATGCTTTTTCACAGCCTCTCTCTGCATCTACTTAGATGCATGATCATGCACACACACGATCTCATGGCATATAACACACAGAAATACACATAAATACCCAGCATGCCACTTTATGATCCTAGAATGGAAGGTGGTTCTAGAGAGTCTCTTGTTTAAGGTTTTTGCCTCTCATCTTCAGGTTACCAAGACTCTGCTTGCTGCTCTGGAAAGGGGAGAAGGGAGATGATAAATGCCCCTGTCTTTGTGGTGACACTGTCATTATGTGGGTTGGCATGTGACCATGCTCCTTTATATAAACTCTGAAGATGTTTGGGTGAGAACCCCAGAAACAACTCTGGAATGGCCAGTAAAGGCACATGGATCCACAGAGCCAAGACACTTCCATGTAGGGGGGTCCCTTCAGGGAGGACAGGGGAATAAGAGCAGCTTGTAAGACCTCATGTATCCCACTCGATCATTGTTGATTCCTTTATTTGTCTAAAAAAAAACTACTAAAAAAATTGCAGGCTATTGGCTAACAGGAGTGTAATCAAGGCTGCTGGACTGTTTGCCCTCAAGGAAGTGGTGGACAATAAGGAGATAGGCTTATCTTAGATGACAGTGCAGAAGTTGATTGCAGGTTGGAAGGAAGCCTAGGGATCTACCCTTGAGGACATCTTTCGTAACCAAAATAGAGAAGAATTTCTCAGGAGCCTGCAAAGACAGCAATAACCGGGAACTTGGGGTGGAAGCTAGTGATTCTATTTTTGTATAGTAACTATTCCAGGTAAGTTGCAGTATTAGGTACTCAAGGGAATGCCAACACGAGGTTGATTTGACTCCTGTCTTCAAGATCTGGCAGGTTTGCCTGGCTCTGAGATGCTGATAGTTTTCATAACACATTCAAAAGCCGAGGGGTCATATGAACTGAGGCTGTGTCATATCCAGTGGTGAGCTTCTGAGACGCACAATGTCCTCTGAGATGCCTTTTTCATCCACGAGAAACCCAACTGGGATTGATGTCTATCATAGCATTTGTAAAGGATCTATTCAGTTCATTCAGATACTTATTGATTAGTTTATTTATTTTTGGTGTTTAAATGTGTGAGTTCTTTATATATTCTGGAATTTAATCCTTTGTGAGATGAATAGCTGGTAAAATTTTTCTCCTATTTTGCAGGTCATCTCTTCACTGTCTTAATTGTTCCTCTGTTAAACAGTTTGTCAAAGCTACGATGTCTCTGGAGAACCTGGGCTTCTGGATTATAAATCAATGAAAGTGTCCAAATCTGAGAAATACTCAGGTCGATGGTCAGCCAGAAGAGTCTGTGGGTGCACTGAGTGTTTTTGCTGCTGTTTTGGTGAAAGTTGAAGTTCTAATGGGTCCTGTATCACCACGTGAGCAGGTCCTTGGCTGATGAGCACATATAGTTCATCAGTCCTAGGAGAGTTTGGACTCTCCACTGTTCCTTCTGTTACTGTGGAGTGACGACAACATGGGAAACTCATAATGAAAGGTTAAGTCCTAGTGAAAAAAGCAGACTCTTTAGGGGGTTATTTGAAAAAGTTAGAGGTTTTTAAAGGAGTTGTCTGAGGAAACCACTACATCTTCCAATTAACCTAGTTTTTTGGGCTATGAGCATCTTATTGAATGACGTTTCTTCTACCAGCTATACCTTTGGTTTCTGAGAGTGGCATGTGTACCTTGGCAATTCTTAGTAATACCTCTCTCCAAAAGGAATTAGGAGTGCCTTGGCACTTGTGGGCTTGGTACATGTAGAGGCATGTGTAAGCTTGATTTACATGGTGACTATCTAGGAGATGGGAAATTCTCCAAGTTTTTTAAACATGAAGAGGACAAATGTCAGGCAAATTTCCAATGATTTATAATAAATGTCAAGACAGAGTACTTGCTAGACTGGTAACTGCATGAAAATGAGTTTTTTTTAGCTTAGACAATGAATTGTTTCCTGGGTTCTGCCCTTTCATCAGAGACAGCCTCACTAAGGACCCAAAGCAGCTACAGACACATTCTTCGGAGCTCTAAGACATATGTTGATAAGAAGAGCCATTTGTATAGTCTGTGGCATCTCATCAGTTTTTAGCTAGCCAATTCCAAAAGGCTCCTCACTTAACTGAGGGGTGATGTGTTTATAAAAAGATAAAGAGATAAAGAGAGTATGTTCTGTGGGTGTGTGGAGAGGTATGGGGGGAGGGGATGTCTCAGCAGGCCCCATGCAGAGGCATCTCTTCCCCCTGAGGGACCAGTCACACACTGGTATAGCACAGAATAGTTTATTCAGGGCATGAGGAGGGGAGCCAGGAGGGTAGTAGAAGCAGAGAGAGAAAGAGAGAGAGAGAAAGAAAGAGAGAAAGAGAGAGAGAGGAGGAGAGAGAGAGAGAAAGAGAGAGAGAGAAGAGAAGTAGAGGCCGGCTGTGACCATTTGGAGAGAGGGGGAAGGGAAGGGGGAGCGGACAGAGAGAAGTTAGAGGCAAGAGATCAAGAGATCAAGAGAGAGAGAAGGAGGCAAGCAGCCCCTCTTATAGTGGGCCAGGCCTACCTGGCTGTTGCTAGGTAACTGTGGAGAGGAGCACATCTGGCTGTTACCAGGTAACTGTGGAAGTGGAGTTTAGACAGAATACTAACATTTCCCCATTTTTGTTTAATTAAAAAGAAAAATTAGAAAGAGGTGACAGCAAAGCAGGAATAGGGTTGTCGTGATATCTGGCTACTTCCTGCTGGCATTGGGGGTGATGTGGTTCTAGGGGGAACCTAGAAGAATGAGTATGGGGAATGTTTGTCCAGTCTTAGGAGAGTTGGTTGTTTCCTGCTATCCAGGGTCTATGAGCCATCTGAGGATAGGTCAGAAGGAACAGGTCCAGTAGAAGCAGCTGTGTATGTGACAGGAGATGGAGCATCTGGAGGTTGTTTCTCTGGAGCTGTTTTGGATGCACCTGGACTTGACAAGATGTAGGGAATAAGATTAAGTACATTTGGGAGAAAGAAAATTTTTTCTAAGATGTACATTTGAAATACAGAGGCATCCTACCCTTTGGAATAGGTAGTAAGTGGGAACTTTAAGCAGATGTACTTATCTAGATGGCATCTATTTGGTCCATGAGAGGCAGATCTGAGTGGGTTTCCTGTAGCTTATAAGTTTACAAAAGAGATAACAGCATGAGTTAATAACAGGAGCAGTCTTTAAGATGAACCTTTGCTGGATTGTATAGTGGAATTTTTTTATTAGAGTTTGGCAAATTTATAGGAACTCAGGTAATTTAGGACAGTGGCATAGCAAGAAGAGGAAATATGAAGCATTTAATTGATGGCGACTGAGTTTAGGTGATGAGGTAACAGATTACATCTGTGAAAGCATAGTTGTCAATGTAGTCAGAAGTCTGAAAGAGTAAACAATAATCCACAAGTTATATATTATTTTAAAAAATGACAGAGTCCACTAGCCAACAGTTCCCATGGTTTTCATAGTCTCTTGGGTGAAGTCAGTTTGTCTTCCAAGTGCAGAAGAAGCAGGGCTTATTTCTGAGGAATCCGTGTGACATGAGAAATGACTTACCTTGGTTTAGCCAAGTCGTTTGACTCAGGGCATCCAGTTTAGTTCACTGCGTTTGTTAGTGACTGTATCATCGCATACAATCCAGGCTGTATCTTCTAGGTGTCCAACTCTTCTGAAACCATCTTGGGTCAATTGTTAGAGGCTTTGGGAATTCTGTCGGCCATAAACTTAAATATACTATTAGCAGACTTCTGACAAGATTGAGAGCCATAAGGATTGGTTGTAACTGAATAGAATTTAATAGTAGTAATAAAAATCTATTAAGACGGGATAGGAGCTGGGCGGTGGTGGTGCACGCCTTTAATCCCAGCACTTGGGAGGCAGAGGCAGGCGGATTTCTGAGTTCGAGGCCAGCCTGGTCTACAGAGTGAATTCCAGGACAGCCAGGGCTACACAGGGAAACCCTGTCTTGAAAAACCAAAAATAAATAAATAAATAAATAAATAAATAAATAAATAAATAAATAAATAAAAGATGGGATAGGAAAGAGTCTTAAGTAACTTTGGCAGGTTGTGTAAGTAGAGAAAAGCACATTTTTCTTTTAGCAAAGAAACATTTGGTTAGGACCAGAATAAGAAAGCTGGCAACAGTGGCATAGGATCATATGGCTGGCAGGTTGGGGCTGTGGACCAGAGGTCATGACCCGGGGTTGTGCTATGGGCCCGCAGCTGAGGGCATAGGTGCTGTGGGTCAGATCCACAGTGGCACTTTCTACTAGCGGCTGGAAGTCACTGCCCAGTGCCTCTGGTGGCTAGAGTCTGCAGTGGGCAAGGAAAAGCAAGCTTGTCCCGTATCACAGCAACATTCATGTTAGCTGTTCTTGTGGCGGAAGTCACTGCTAGCACCCACTTTATAGGTCCCAGGCAGAGAGGGAGAGAGGCTCCCTCAAGTGTGTGAGCAGCCAAGCCCTTTGCGCGAGTGGCTGTGCACACGGGGAAGCAAGTCTCAGAGAGGGTCCCTGGCAGGGTGCAAGGAGCAGACCCAGAGCAGAGCTAAGGAACACAGAGGGGAAGGAAGCAAGCAGGGTCCCGGACCCGCTGCTTCAGGTGAACCGGCTGAACTAAGTGGTTGCAGCTGGCCACAAATGACAGAGGAGCAGGGGAAGAGGCCTATGCTAGCAGGCAGTGTGCAAAAGACTGATCCCTGGGGGAGACGCACTAGGGAGTAGAGCTTGAAGCCGGTGCTCCTGAGAGAGGACAGTCTGTCCAGGCCCGGTCTGAGGTACTCAGCTATGAGAAAGAAAGTGTCTCAAAGGAGAAGGGAAATGTCTCACCCAAGTGGAGGAGTCCTAGAACCAGGGTCAGGGAAGCACAAGGTTAGCTCCGAGCTCAAGAAATCTTTCCTGGGAACATGTGGATGGTTACTTTGACCAGTGGGGGATGGCTAAAAGAACCTGGGATGGGGAACAGGCAGAACACATGGAGGGATTAGAGCGAAAGTAGATGAATGTTTGGATATAGGGAACCTCTTTCCATTTACCAGACTGCTGGCAGTATGTATGAAGACCCTTTAAAATGATTGGGTCTAATGTGCCATTAGGTGGCCATTTTAAACCATTATCTAGAGGGTACCGAATCCAGACCTTATTGCAGAGGTGTATCAGTTTGGGAGGTCTCAAATCAGTCGTTAATTTTAGAGATTTGAGGTTTTTCAGGAGACAGCCCAGTGGGGTGTCTGGGGGTACAGTCAAAGACAATGTAGTGCCCATTGGGCAATAGGGGGTGGGGCTGTTACCATACTATTTGTATCAGCATCCTGAGAGAAAAGTCGGTAACGAATCAGGCAGGCAGCCTAGATATCAGGTCATTTCGAGAATATCTAAGGGCCTTGGCTGTAGCGAACTCCCGGAGATCGCCAGAAAGCAGTTCAACCTGGTACCAGGGTTTTCCAGCTGCTGCAAGAGCTTTGGGGGCTGGAGGTTGTGAACTGCTTTCGAGGAGAAAAGTCACCCAAACGCCAAAGTCCTAAGTGGTAGGTCAGCCAGGAGGCCAGTCAGATGGACTGGGGCATTGAAACACCAACCCCTCAGCCCAGGAAAGGCTGGCCAGGCGCTATCTGGGCATTTAGGGTCCCTCTCGCCAATTGGAAACTCCTTACCAATCAATATGCCAATGTATGTTTGTGGGCTTCCACAGTCTGGTATCAGGAAAGGTGGAACTGTGAGGTCTGTGTGGGCCTGTCTGGCTGCCAAGCCCATGTGGCAGAGTACCACGTGGGGAGCCGCAGTGGCACAGCTCATTTGGTGGAAGTTTCATGAGCCTCGCAGCGATGGGTGGAGTTGGTCTGCAGCAGCGGTGGAAATTCAAGGGGTTGGTGACGGCAGGTAGTGGCGCATGGAGTCCACATAGTGTAGCAGTGGCAGCAGGAAAGGTAACCTCCTCTAATGCCATGGCATCTGGCAAGAAATAGAGCCCAGAAGTCATGTTCTCCTGCAGAAAGAATGTGCTAGAACACTCAGTTCCCACTCTATCCTACTTTGAAGCCCCCAGCAGCTGTGCTGAACATGGCAACTGGATGAGAAGAGTCATGGGCTCGGGTCTGAAACCATCAAGATGATCTGTAGGTGACCAGGTATTGCTGTTTTAGTGGTAGCCAGCATCAGGTCTATTTTTATTGGCAAAGTTTATAAATTTTTATTGGTATACATAATTATACAAAATAATGTACTTTGCTGTAACGTTTTCATGCATTCATATACTGTTCATTAATTGTGATCACCCTTTATTGTCTTCTTATGTCTTCACACCGGCTGGTTTCCCTTCTCTGCCTTAACAGTCCCTTTTCTGTTTTTGTGATGTTCTCCTTGAGCAGATTCCATTCATGGAAGGAAGTCTATAATATTTCTCTTTCTGAGTCTGGCTTCTCTCTTTTAAACACTTACTTTTCTGCAAATGGTATAGTTCCATGTTTTATAACTGAGAAAGATTCCGTGATGATTCACCCATTGCTGGGTATCTAGGCTGATTCCATAAGTTGTCTGCTATGAATGATGTCACCCTACACATGGGTACGTGAGTCTCTATCATATACCGACTGCTTTCTTTGCGTGCATACCTACAGTGGTTGCTGGATCATATAATAGGTCTAATGTTAGGCTTGAGAAGACCCTTCAAAGTAATCTCCATAATGGATGCACCAATCAGCTCTCTCACCAACAGTGTATCAGAGCTCCCTTTCCTTCAACACTTCACCAGCATGGGTGTTTGCTTTCTGGATTGGACAGCCAATGGGATTATGGGAAATCCAGCAGAGTTCTGAGGAGCTCTAAGTTACATTTACCTGATGTCTAAACATGTTGGACATTTTTCCCATGCATTTACTGTCAATTGTACTTTCTGCCTTTAATGGGGTCTATTCAGGTCATTTACCCTTTTATTTATTTGATGACTTGGTTTCTGATGTTTAATTTTGGTAGTTGTTTATATATTCTGACAATGAATCCTTGTCATATAAACAGGTAGGAAAGATTTTTTCCCCCATTCTGTGGGTCATCTCCGAACTCTGTGAATCACTTCTTTCTTGGGTATGTATAGTGTGTTCAGAAACTCTTTGTTGTGATCTTGAAGTATTTCTACCGTCATGGAGCAAGTTCTTATATCAGAACCATTGGCCTCTTTGAAGCCATTAGGAGGCATGAGTAGTTGATAAGGCATGTACAGTTACCGTGAAGAGCTCTCAGAGGCTCAAGAGGTGCTCCTGACTTTGAAATAAAAATTTTAGCTAAGATATATATTGCCATCAGAACCCCCTAAAGCCTCAATATATATTTTATTTGTATTTCCATAATGAGTGTGTCTGAACATTTCCATAGAGGAGGATGGTATCAAGAGGCAAGCCTGGAGAATGGTGAAAGCAGTTAAGATGGTTTAAGGTAATATACAATGTCCAAGCTAGTGAGGACCCTGTGCTGGCCTGGATGGTTCCACTGCATTCAGGAGTGGAGGTAGAGACCAACGGCACTCAAGATGCTGTTGATAGAGGCACTGAGAAGAATGCATTGGTCAAATCTTCAAGAGCTGAATGAGCTGGAGAAGGCCAGGGTAGGCGGAGGGAAGGGGCAGTACCTACACACTGCAGCCTTCCTGGGGCAGCCCTCTCGGGACATCCCCAGTCCTTGTCTCTGCCATTTTCTTTTTAGTTAAAAAGTATTTCAGGTGTATTTCCTTCTTTCCTTTCTTCTTTCTTCCCTCCCTTCCCTCCTTCTTTCCTCTTTCTTTCCCTTATTCCCTTCTCCCTCTCCTCTCCTTCTTCCTTCCTTCCTTCCTTTCTTTTATTTTTACTTTCTTTCTCTTCCTTCCCGTTTCCTCCCTCTCTCCTTTTTTCTATCCTTCCTTTCTTCTGTATTATATCCTTTCCTTCCCTTCCCTTTTCCTCCTTTTGTCTCCTTTCTGTATCACTTTTCCTTTGGGGCATTTACCTGCTAAGCTCCTGATTGCCCCAATGGCCAGGGTCTGCCCCAAAAGGGCAAAGTTTGCAGTGTCCTGATTTATAAACAATAAAGTTGTAAGATGGGTGTTGTAACAGGCTGATAAACTGTGGGTTCTTCAGGCCCTGAAATATTAGCCAGAAGACTGATAGCCTATTCCAAACTGGACATGTTCTCTGGGTGCATCAGAGAGAGCAGAAATAAAATGCTTTTTCCCCTTGCTCTTGTTGTGAGACTCTGGGCCATTTACACAAGAGTGTGAGGCCTCTTGGATAAGAGACTAATGGCAGCAGCAAGGCAGATAATCACAAATAGAGGTGGCCTTGAGCTACATGTAAGGTTAGGGGTCATGGCTTTTCATGAGGAGGACCTAAGACAGGCTCCCAACCACCAGGAATTAAATGGAGTAATGTCTGCATAGGGTAGCGTCATCAGAGGCCCAACTAAGTCAGCCTCAGCCCCAAATAGACTGCAAAAGGGAGACCCTCATTTACCAAGGACTATTTGCTAGCCAGAGGGGAGATTTGTCCAAATACAGAATTCTGCTTAAGGCCATATACCTAGCTCCAGAGACATCTATGATACTCCCTGTTGGTATTCTCTGACACTGCCCTCAAAGAACAACCAAAAAACCACTTCCTGTCTCCCCTCTCTGTAGAAAGATTTGCTTGTCAATTAGCCCTGGAAACCTCTTCTCATCATATCTAACAGGATGCCTTTTCAACCATATGGTGTCTATGGGACTTTGCAAAGTATTATTCATGTGAGGCAAGAATCTGCAGTCCTCTTCGGTCCACCAAGGAGGGGAAAAGCAGTTATTGTCCCTGTCCCAAACATACTCTCCAGGGATAGAGTGCTGATGGGTAAAGCCAGTGATGAAGCAAGAACAGATAGAAGCTGGCCTTCCATGGAACACTGAGCCACCCTGGTGGCTGACAGTTGTCTCAGTGTGCCTGCAGTACTTTATGAGGCTAACAGAGTGGTCCTGCAGAGAAGTTAAAGCCATGAAAATATGGCTTTATCACTTCAGTTACATTGAAAGGCAGCATGCCATACCACAGAGGGCCACAGTAATTTGTATAAAGCTTTGGGGATGACAAGGAGTAGAAGTGTGGATGAGAGGAACGTTGGGCCACAGCCCTGGTTGTTTCCATGGGATAATCAAAGTTGGCGGGATTCTACCTGCTGTAGAATGGGCTGAACCACACTTGGACTTGGAACCTAGCTGTCCCTGGGATAATTTAAGGGGGCGGAAGTTAGCTTGAATTGAGAGGGTTACATAGAAAGAGTGGCTGGTTTGCACAGGAGGGGTGTGATCCCAAGTGAAATGACTCTCTTCAGGAATTAGCTGACCCTGGAAGAGACAGGCTCTGTAAGTTCCCCAAAGATACCATCATATAAAAAAAAAAAAAAAAAAAAAAAAAAAAAAAAAAATCATCAAAACATGTTAGGCTGAGGAGATGGCTCAGTTGGTGAAGCGTTTGATGTGCAAGCCTGAGGAGCTGAGTTTAAGCCCAAGAAAACACTTGTTATCCAAGCACTGAGAAGGCATAGGCAGGAGGATCCATGAGGTTCACCGGCCTGCCCATC
Source organism: Rhabdomys pumilio (assembly GCA_030674055.1). Taxonomy (NCBI): domain Eukaryota; kingdom Metazoa; phylum Chordata; class Mammalia; order Rodentia; family Muridae; genus Rhabdomys; species Rhabdomys pumilio. The sequence continues at coordinate 42,401,232 of JANHMN010000007.1, read as the reverse complement.
ACACAGCTGTCTAAGTGTATAAAAGAGATCATCCTGGCTTCTTCCAGATGTTTTCATAATATCAACACCCCATTTGGTTCAGGTGAGTGCCAAGGGGTCCTCCCAGCACTCAAGTATTTCATCAGTATGGGGGTTCAGGCAGCAGCTGAGTGTGTACACACACCTGGAATTTGTGAAATAACCACTGCTGTATTCAGGAACCCAAGGGACTTGCTGTGAATTGGCTGTGAACTAAAACTCCATGGATAATTTGACCTCTGTTAACATCTGCTTTAACTGGGAGGTAGGAGTCTGTACACCATTATTAGCCTAAGTATAGCAATTTGGCCACTAATACAATGAGTCCAAAATGGGCTTCGAGTACTTTCCCTGGAGGTGGAAATACCCTTGCAGGACTAGTGGTGTCTGTCGGTACATTGGCTTGTCATTGCTCAGTAGTGACTCTGAAAAGTACAGAACTGAGCACCTAAAGGAACTCAAAGGCCAACCTGGCTTCTGCCTTGTCATGTCTGTATCTGCTTAAGGGTAAGCAAGGACCCCTGAACTCTGGTACTTGTTCCTTTCGCTGGGCAAATAGACCACTTGGTACTCTGCTGCCATCTGGTGGCTACCAGTGGAATGTGGCAGTATGTGGAACAGGACCACAGATTTGCATTCTGTGAGGGGCAGATACTGGCCACGGTCATGGTAGCACCAAGAACCAACTATGTGTTTCACTTACCTTTTAGTTGATGCTATGCTGTTCAGGACACAGAATTACCAAGACTGAGATGATTGATGTGTAAGACCGGTGGCTCACACCCTTAGCATTCTCAGCTTGTGGTGTCTGCAAGCATCGGAATGCGCTTTATTTGACTGAAAAAGATGCCAGACAGATTACATACTTGTGATGAAAGCATGCCAGGTGTCGGTGTGAGCAGCCTGCAGCTTTGCAGAGAAGACTCAACACTTAGAGAAAAGCAAGGGTCATTGGCTTGTCATTGCTCAGCAGTGACTCTGGGAAAAGTACAGAACTGAGCAGTAAGAGGCCAACGTGATTTGGCTCCTGCCTTGCCATGTGAGTTCCAGGCTCATTCTCTGATCCAGGTACACTGGTGACTGCTCATCCGTCTCAAGCTCCAAACTCATTGTGTTAGTGGCCAAATTGCTATACTTACTCTAATAACGGTGTACAGACGTCTACTTCCCAGTTAAAGGAGATGCTAACAGAGGTCTAATGATCTGTGGAGTTTTAGTTCACAACCAATTCACAGAGAGCTGTGCTGGCTTTCTGAATTTGTACTCACAGGAGAGTCCAGGCACTTTCCCTAATCCCAATTACTTCTCAGCTCACTCCCTGCATCTTCTGCACACAGGCTCTGAGGCTCAAGCTCTGGGGCAAAGCCGTCCACCATTTAACGTTCTCACGATGCTTTCTTTGTCTTTGCTAAGCTTTTGGCCCGAAATCCCCTCCTGTGCTAGTCTACATGGAATCCTCTCTCCCTGACTTCTGTGCTTGGCTCTTCGTAAGCCAAGGTTAAGGGTTCCCATAACCTTCCCAGTGCTGTTAACCTTTGTCTGGTTGATGTCCTGTTCAGCATGGCACAGTGCCATAGTCAAAGCCCTTCACTGTGTGTTATTACATATCTTTAACTTAAAAAAACAAAAAGACTGCCGGGCGGTGGTGGCACACGCCTTTAATCCCAGCACTTGGGAGGCAGAGGCAGGCGGATTTCTGAGTTAGAGGCCAGCCTGGTCTACAGAGTGAGTTCCAGGACAGCCAGGACTACATAGAGAAACCCTGTCTCGAAACCCCCCCCCCCGCCACCCCCCCAAAAAAAAGAACCAAAAAGACGTGGGCTGGAGAGATGGTTCAGCAGTTAAGAGCACTGACTGCTCTTCCAGAGGTCCTGAGTTCAATTCCCAGCAACCACATGGTGGCTCACAACCATCTGTAATGGGGTCTGGTGTCCTCTTCTGGTGTGTCTGAAGACAGCCACAGTGTACTCACATAAAATAAATAATCTTTAAAAAAAAAAAAAAGACGTGCTTTGTTTTGTGTGTATAAGCCTTTTGCCTGCATGTATGTCTGCACACCATGTACATAGCTGATGTCCCTAGAGGTCAGAAGTGAGTGTTATGGAACTGGGGTTACAGACAGTTGTAAGATAGCATGTAGGTGCTGAGAACTAAACCTAGGCCCTCTGCAAGAGCAGCCAGTGCTCTTAGCTGCTGGAGCATCTCTGCAGACTCGGATCTTATAGCACTCTCCAGCATTTGCTGCGGATGCCAAATTCCCTCATGACTCTCCCGTTCCAGACATAATATTGGTTCTTGCTCTGTGACAAAAGACTAAAAGTGATATGACAATGCTCTGCTAAGATTAACTGTACCTGAAAGCTGCAAAAAAAAAACAAACAAAAAAAACCAAAAAACAAAAACAAACAAAATACCAACCAACCAACTAATCAAACAAACAAACAAACAAAAAACCAAAAAAACAGCAAAGACACAGCTTAGAGCATCCAGCATGGCCTCTGGAAGCAGAGAGGGCAGAGGAGAGAGAAGGGAAAAAAAAGAGAGAGACTTTTCTCAGGACCTGTGAGTAGAGGATTTGTCAAAGGCTGGAGAGGGGTGTGTGTGACAAATACACTTTTGGACCGTCACTCAATAGCTCTTAATCTTTTTCAAATTCTAGTTACCAAGGTGTCAATAGATACACAATTGCTTCAGAGACACCTAAAAACTAATTCTATTAAAGCAACAGCCACTTGACCTCTTGTATACCTCAGGATGACATCAGCTGTAAGATTTACATACAGGTGGAAAATACCCTTGAAAGGGATGCTTTGTGTCAGTCAACTGTAACACTCCAGGGATCATAGATCTGAATGTATTTGCGACTAACACATTGAAAAAGCTTTTCATGCACGTGCTCTGCGTAGCTCTTTCATTCAAAGCAGTGACACTCAAACCACAGTTGATGGTGGTTAAAAAGATCAATAGCTGTACCAGTTTACAAAGAAACGGAATTGCTTAACATGAGAAGGAGACACTTAAATGCTTCCGTTCTATCACAGTGACAATTTTTTTCTGAGTGCTTGAACATGCCCAGACAGGCTGGGTTATGTGACAAGTCCTTCCATCTGTAAAGTGGCAGAGTGGATTGCTGTGTTATGTCAATTAATGTAATAAATGAACAAACTCCAAGTTCTGGAGGCTTAACACATTAAAACTTCCTTCTGTCTCTCATGAACTCCGAAATAAATGCTTCTAACACAAAAGGACAATGAGCCATCACCAAACACAACTGTTGTCGATAGCACCCAACTGGACTTGACAGTGGTTAGGTTGATTGTACAGGTTGGTCATGGCCAATGCTTGCTCTCAATTCCCTTCCATTGAGGATCAATGATTTCTTTCTCTATAACCCTCAAACTTGTCTAATTGTTCCTACCCCCACCAAATATTGAAGCATTCCTATTTATTGTAGAAGGATGGGTGAAGACATGCGATAGCCATTGTTTTGAGTGATACCCTGCTCACAGGCACCACCAAAAGGCATGTGACAGATTCTTCAGAGTAACTGCTGTCCCATAGAAAAGCCCAGCCATTTGCGGATGCATAGAACCCTTGGTTCCTTACACCATTCATTCAACAGAGTCACCTCCAATACAAGAAACCTTGAACTTGTTCAGGCTAATCGGGAACAAGAGATAAAAGACACCTCAGGCAGATACTGTTTTGAGCTCTAGCTACAACCTAGCTCCAAAATTGGCCGAATTTGTCTGAGGGCCTAGCAACAGACAACAGATGCATTCAATACAGAAGTCCAATAGGTTTGTCCAATAGGTCTTTCTCTTGGGGACCACAAACTGGTGTGATACTTTTTGTGCTCTGAGTTAAAGCTCACTGGAAACATGGCTGCCCAGAGGAGAGTTTAGTCATTTTTTTAAAAAGTAACCTCCCTGGTAGCTGTGAAGTGGACTCCTGTCACAGCTTTGAGCCGTCCTTCCCCAACTGCTGGTGTTCTTGAAACTGAAGAGATTGATCCACTATCAGGAACATAGCTCAGGAGTAGTTATCAGCAGTGCCATACAGTATATACAGTTTTAAAATCTCAGGCAATTTCCCAGCCTTGACTGTGTACTAAAATCACCAGTGGGAATTCAGATTCTACCTGCTCAGGACCCACTCCTGACCAATTACATTCTAACCTCTGAGGTGGAGCCCAAGCTGCAGTGCAGGGCTTTAGGAAGTTCTCTGGGGTGACTTGTTTAGTGATGGTTGTGCTAGGCTCTCTGGGCTAACTAGAGACAGTTCAAGTTTACGAATAACAAAATGCTGTACATTCTTAAACCAAGACAAAAACAAATGTGGGGGAATGACGACTCAGTTTCCTGTTTATCTTGAGTAACATCTAATTTTTGTCCTTTCTAACTTCAGTAATTTTATTCTGAGCATAGAGATCTGTTCCTTCTAAGTTCATCTTCACCGTTTTGACCATGTGCTACTTTGATAAGCGAACTGTGCTGGGTTGAATAGTGTCTACACAACATTCATGTCTACCCAGATGCTGGGATTGTGACTTTGGAAACAGTGTTAACATATGGAATGAAATCTAGGTAGAGTCATTCTTGATTGGGATGGGATCTATTCTTGCAACTAGTGTTTGTATAAGAAGGAAATTTGGGCACACAGAGGAAAACAGCCATATGAGAACCGAGACAGCACCTTAGAATGATGTGTCCAGAAGCCAAACCCACCAAAGACTGTGAGTATCGAGAAACTGGGGAGGAAAATCAAACAGAAACTCTGTTGCATATTCAGGAGGAGCTAATCCTGTGACACCTGGAATCTGGACTCCTTGCCTTCAAAACTGGGGGAGAAGAGTTTTTACTGTTTTAAGCCAGGTGGTTTATACAGTTAAGGTAGCTATAAGAAACTGCTGTAACTTAATGGTTACCTTGTAACTTACAGTGTACATTGTAACTTAATGGATAGCTATGACATCTAGGTATGTAGTTTGCCAAGAGATTCCCTTTCTCTCTTCATTGTCCTCTTGCTTCTCCCTCCCTTCCTCCTCCCTTTATCTCTCCCTCCCTTCTTCCTCCTCTCACTTCCTCTTTTTCCTATCCCTCAATCTGCCTTCCTTCTTCATCCTTTTCTCTATCCTTCCTCCCTTCTTCCTTCCTCCCACACTTCCTCTCATTTCCTCCTTCCCTCCCTTCCTCCTCCCTTTATCTCTTCCTCCCTTCTTCCTCCTCTCACTTCCTCTTTTCCCCCTCCCCCAATCTGCCTTCCTCCTTCATCCTTTTCTCTGTCCTTGCTGCGTCTCTTCCTCCTCCCACACTTCTCATTTCCTCCTTCCCTCCTCCTCTCTCTCATTTCCTCCCTCT
>JANHMN010000007.1:42369088-42394334 GCA_030674055.1 Rhabdomys pumilio | reverse complement strand
ATGAGAGAGAGAGAGAGAGAGAGAGAGAGAGAGAGAGAGAGAGAGAGATAACTGGACATGCTGTGTACACGACAGGCTGAGAATCTCAGCCACAGCACTTAGTAGCACTTGACCTGGTAGAAAGGGACATCCTGTTACCTACACAACAGAGGCCAGCAGCAACTGAGTGACACCCAACTAGGTACGATGAATGTTGTTTACCATGTGACCCAAAATATATTTCAAACTGTGGGGTATATTTTAAATAAAAAAAAAACACTAAACATTAATCGTGATCCAGAAAAACTAACTTTAAAACTTGTCACTGGACTTACAAGCAAAAGAAATTGAAATGTTTGATTCCGTGTAAAGAATCCTACTGTGCCTGTCACAATTGTCTGTCTTGTAAGCCTTTAGAGGATATTTTGGTAGGGGCATATTTGGGTCTGTATAAAGATCTGGACCATTTGCTAAGAAATGTACTTTTAAGAGAACTACAACGGTGCTAGATTAGGTAGCCCGGACTGGTCTTGAACTTGCCACCCCGTTGTGTCTGCTTTCTCCTGTGAGCTGGTATAACAGGCATGTGTCACCATGCTTAGTAAAACAGTTATCTCCATTAGATCTGAAAATCTGTTATCCCAAAAGACAACTGAGTGAGGAGGCAGGATGCTCTGCCAGCTCTGCATGGGGATGCTGTAATCCCTCTGCCAGCTCTGCATGGGGATGCTGTAATCCCTCTGCCAGCTCTTCATGGAGATGCTGTAATCCTGAGGAGTATGGGAATAATCAGTTAGAGCAAAGGCTTCATCACAGGCAGTGCACACTATGGCTACTCAAGGAAGCCGCACTTGCCACGGCTCCTTTATACTGAAACAAATCAGGACTGAGATCTCATATGGAAAGACCTGGTGTAAAACAACCCCTTTACCTGCAGGACATGCTCTCTTTGACCTGACGAGCTTTCTCCGACTGCTCAATTTTGGAAAGGTGAAGGCCAACAAGAATAACCCACAGCAAACAGAAATTCACTTTACACTTTGGTGTATTTTAAGGACCAAACGCCAAAGGCTCCATTCATTTATGCTTTATTTCAAATCTCAGAATCAGGACAGGAGCTCTTGCACCTCAAGAATCTTGAGAATCTCACAGATGACCAGATGACACTGAAAATAATGCCCATTCTTACAAACCAGAGAGTGCCACTAAACTGTGACCCAGAACCGGTGACTTGGAAAATGATTCCGGCTGAGTGACAGTTCCTTCTCTCAAGGTCCCTCATTCTGAATTTGGCGGTGGTGTCAAGCAGGACATTACGTGATTGCTCTTGAATTCTATTTCTAAACCACAGGCAGATCCGCAGCGAGCAGACAGAAGTCCACAAGGAAGGTTATTGCCCGCTCTAGGGTTGACACACTTTTAGCAAATGCAGATACCTTTCTATAGCATCACTAAGTCAACCCCACCCCAACAGTAACCTCACTTGGAAGAAAAATCTAGAGTATTCATTTGTTTAAAAAACTGAATGTGGTAAAAGGGTATATATACAATTTACTATACACAAAATACATCTCTTCTGTAAACTGGTTTTTGTTTAGCACACTTCACATATGGAAGTAAGTTAGGTACCCAGCTATGACATCTGAATAGCTGGCTCACAGGTAAATGTATCCAGGGGGAACAAGCACCCCCATATGTTTTAGTGTCTAAATAGAAATTCAGTGTAAAAAAGTTAAAAACGAAACAGGAGAGACTCATTCTTGAATAGCAATAGATACGTGGATTATAACCATGACTGTTCATTCCTGACAAAGCGCTACCCTAAGACCACTGATGTCATGTTCCCAGTGTCCGCCTGAGTCTCCACCATGGTTTCTTCTGTACTTGGAAAGTTCTAGAAGACTCAGAAACACTCCAAAGTTTGAGATTCTTTCCAGGTTGATTATCTTGATGCTGAAATGGAAATCAAATGCAATTTTAGAAACTGGCTTTGAATTACAAGGGAAAGCAAGAATGCAGACTCCTAAAATGGTTCTGTCAGGAGTCTGAGAACCACAGAAAACATAGATTTATTCAAGAGGCAGGTGGGTGGGCCTTGTGTGCATCGTCTCATCATTACATTTCAGTTTAATTTCTGACATTGATTTTTTTAAAAAAATATGTTTATAGGAGATTATTGTAAAACGTTTTACAATATTAGCACAGATTTAAAAAAAATCTCTCAATTAATTCCATAATCCTCAATGTCTGTGTGAATATTTGGAGCTGATTATATTTCCTACATTTAACAACATCTAATTTCATATCCTGTACATCTAGATGTAATCATGGTACATGTGTGTATCCACACATATCTACACACACACAGTATCTAATCACATATATAGTTGGAGTCCATGTAATTAAAAGCATGTTATATAATCTATATACTTATTTAGATTTTCTACTTAATATGTTAGAATTACTTGTGTTTTAGACACTAAAAACAATAGTCCTATAAATTCACTTATATGAAAGCATGGGACTTACTTCAAGCAGTTTCAACTTCAGTTGTCAGTATCGAGACGGGCTAGAAACAAAAACAAAACAGAGGACTGGAGCACTGAGGGCTAGGCTGCAGGTGGTTTCATCATTGTGCTGAGAACCAGGATGTGACTATAGTCACAGCCAGCTGAATACAGACCAATCCCCAGAGAGTTTACCAAGGAAAGAGAATGCCAGAAAAAGCAGGCTGTTCTATCTATCCGTACTGCATTTGAACGATGTGGAGGGTAGCATAAAGCAAGCTGAGGCACGCTGTGGTTAGAAGAAGATGAGTGTGGTAAGGGTCACGTGTGCAGTTGCGGTAGGGGTCACGCGTGCAGTACATCCGAGTAATGGACACCAGATGGCGGGCAGCTAACTGGCCACAAATGGCTCCCTAAAACTTGACTATAGGATCAGGAGGCAGAAACTAACGGAAGTTCTGCAGGGATCTTGCTGGATTCCATGTGTGTGAGCCCAGATGTGTATGTATCCTGTAAGTAGTTTCTGATTAACAACCAACACTAATCCCACCATCCTCTCACACTTCGTTAAGACCATGACCTTGACCGCCATGAAGAATGTGTGCAGGGGGAGATAGGAGAATTTCATCTGGAGGGCCCACCCAGATCACTGTACGGCAGAAGAACATCCAGGAACCTTCTATAAAACAAGCACACACAGAGCCATGCAGGCAAGGATACGGTGGCCGCACTAGCACTTTCCTAGGATCAAATGTGTTTTCTCCTTTGGGTACGAGAAATATGGGGAAGGAGGGCCCTTTGCGTTTCTCCCAAAACATCCATAAGCAGATTGCACAAAAAGTACTCTCCACAGTCAATGACAAGGCATAAGTTTGAAGACATATTTCATAAAAACGGTACAGTGTATTTTCCCCAATGTGGCTTGGTAACATTAGATGGGAAAACATCAAGCAGGGTATAGTGGCTAATGCTTATAATCCAGTACTTGGGAAACTGACACAGGAGGATTGCCATGAGTGTCAGGCCAGAGTGGGGTAGGGAAATGAACTGGTATGGGAAGGATACAAATCATGCCATCTCCAGTTGAGCGGACCCAATTCTTTCTATGATGGTAACTTTGGTGGGACTTAGCGTCACCATGAAAACGCACCTCTGGATGTGTCTGCATAGATTTTCGAGGTTAGGTTAATTGAAGTGCAAGACCCACCTCAAATGTGAGTGGTTCCTTCCTACAGTGTAGGGGTCCTAAACTAAATAAAAAGGAGCAAGCAAAACAAATACAAACGTTCATGTTGTCTGCTTCCTCACTGTGGATACACTGTGACCAGAAGCCTCATGTTCCTGTCACCACGACTTCCTGCCATCACGGACTATACCTTGAAACTGTGAGACAAAATAAATCTTTCCTTCTCTAAGTGACAGGTATTTTGTTACAGCAAACACACTTCCTCAGAGGAAACTACCTCTCCTTGGTGCAGACTATGTGAGAGGCAGAATTAACCCTATGAAGAACGTCCCAGGCTTCATGGCTTAGCAGGGAGCCCATTGCTTTTTTTTTTTAGGCAAAAGCAAATGACAGGTTCTATAGCAAAGTAACCAGAGGCTGAGAAGGTATGTGCAGGTGCGTTGCATAGCAAATATAAAAGGGGGCTATATTAAATTTGTTTATATTTGTTAATAAGTTGAATTTATCACCAACAATATGCTTCTTACTTATGAACACTTTGCCCTGCCCAACTCCTCATGAGGTAACAGCTTGACCAAACTGATTCTACCTTGGTTAAGTGTCAGTGAGTTCTTTGCACCTTTACTTATTTTCTTAACACTTGGTTATGTTTAGATTCTGTCAGAATCATCCAGGGAATCAGAACGTCCCCATTATCATGAACTACAAACCCTCAAAGAAGGGACTGCACTAAATTGATTGAATATTTGACCCTCAGGAGCTCATTTTACCTCACAACTTCCAGGCAAGTAGGGCTCTGACTGATACCCTCTAAAGATGTGGACACTGGAATAATGGATACATCATTAGCTTTTCACAACGAAGCAAGCAAAACCAAGTGAAGGTTTCCTCCAATCTAGACCCCAGAGTCTTCTGATAGGAGTTGGGGGTCTTGTTGAGGCTGAAGTGACTGTGTCCCTAGGGCTTCTGAGGTGTCACTCTCTCATTTTCAAAACACAAGCAAGCCTTCTAATTACCGCCTGACTTTGAGTTCTTTTTTCTGCCCAGGAAAGCAGGTTCCTTAGGCAACCCACCCGGTCCCCATAGGACAGCAAATACTCAAGAAAGAAAGATGGTAGGTCTTGGTGTAAGTGTCACTGAGAAAATGGCTTCTGTGACACAGGATGGGCCCTGCCATCTTTGGGACTTAACGATACGGCACAATCAAAACAAAGCCAAGCAAGACCTTCAACCTGTCTTTGGAGCTATCCTGTGGAATGCAGAAAGCTCAAAGGAATCCGGAAGTCCTATGGAGCACCAAGGAATGACTTTAGGCACAAACATAGACCAGGCTTCACCTCCCACACGATGTGGAACCCTGTGTCCTTTCCATAGACACACCTTCAAGGTAAGGTGTGTGCAGGGATTGTGCAAGCTGAGTCATCAGCAAACCACCCTGACACATTAGGCATTTAATGCTGCTGGAGCTTTCTGTCTGTTTGGAACCTCTGCATTCATAGCCCCAGATGAACTGTTCAATAAGTGGCTCCCGTTTTTCCTGTTCTCTATCACAATCACCTCCTTCTCCTCTGCAGGAAACCAAACCGAAGCTTCAGCAAGGCCTCCTGCAATCCATTTATACAGACATGAACTGTTAGTCAGGAGAACCAGTAGTTCAGAGAGCCAAGTGTTTTGCCCTAGAAGCAGTGTGCCTGTGGGACTGAGTGGGGTCTTAGTTACTTCATCTTTGATGCTTAAAGAGGACACCTGCCTCTCCTTTACACCGAAGGGCTCAGGCCAGGGCATGGCCGGATGGCTCCAAGGAAGAGAACTGGTGACTTCCTCGCAGACGTCTCCAAACTTCCACCCTTCAGAGTCCCAGGTGAGCTAAGAATGGAGCCCAACACAAAATTGTAAACGTACTGAAAGCACGATGAGACGTACTGTTTTATTTTGTTTTACAGCTTTTGTTTGTAACTTGATTGCCTGACTGCTGAGTGTGAACTTTGCACACAAGGATCATGTCAGTGTCAAAAGTTGGACACACCTGCTGACTCTGACACCATTTCTAAGTGGCAAAGTGTCCACAGCTGTACAGATGTACTAAAAGGTTTACCAGTTCTCAAAGACAATCCTACCACTGGCAAGCTAAGCCCTCTCTTCTTACTGGAAACATTTTGTGGCTTCAGCACACTCTGCCAGCCCTACCGGAGCTTTTACTCCCATTGCTTCTTGCACTACACCACCATACCCTCTTCTAAGATGGGCTTGTCATCAGCTGTGGGGCAGTCAGCAGATAGTTCTTCCACTAGAGCCAAACTACTCCACCTGAGGCTTGAGCAGATCTCACACCTGAGGGAGATGAGGTACCAAGGCTGCATCTGGCCCATGAGGGTGACTTCTAACAGGCCACATTTGCTCCAGAGCTCCCCACTGCTGAGATGAGGCCTAAGGCAGGTCCTCCTGAACTTCTCCTCCTTCCTTTCACAACCACGGCTCCTCATAAACATCCTGCACCCCAATTTCCATCTCTGCATTTCTGCCAGAGACTCAACTGGCCACACCCTTGCACTCAAGCAGACCTCTCTTCAGCACCCTCCATGCAGCCTCAATGAAATGTCCTGCTTGAGAGTGGGCATTTGGAGACGTCCCACCCAGGAGGCCAGCACCAGACCAGACGTCAACTCTGCACACTCAGCAAGTCCTCAGAGTGCACCTCTGACCTGGAAAATCTCAGTTAAGAAATGGAGACTCTCCAAGCTCGCCATGCCAGGAAGAGGGAGAGCGGTATAAAGTGCAGGCCATAGCACTGTGTGCATGCTCTGGACAAAACCTCAGAAACTGATTCTTGTCTTGAAGCAACCTCACAGCACTCTGGCAGCCAAGTTCAGCAAATTATCAAGAAAAAAAAAAGTCTTTCTCTCCCACTTACGAACCTTACTGCCCCTCCCCAGCGTCACCAGATGCTCTACATCTACTGCATCTACACAGTTCCAAATTCATGAGAAAAGATTCTGGTCACCAGGATGGGGGTAACCAGAAAGCAGGGTATGGAGGTGGTCGTGGGGTGGTGGTACATGCTTTGGGAAAGTGATTAGGGTATGAAACTCCAAAGAACTCACAGACCACCACAATGTGAAGACACAGTGAAGAAAGGAGATGTCCTGTATGACATCTTCCCTTATCAGGCACTGTTTCTGGGGGCACCTTGATCTCCTATTCCCCAGCCTACAGAACCATAAGGAAGAAGTTTCTGTTCTTTGTAAGCTCCACTGCTTAGAGTGTTTTGTTAGAGTAGCTCAGACATTAAAATGATAGCTCTCCTCTCTTCTCCCTATATATGACAATTAAAACAAGTGGATCCTAAGCTTTTGGAATGCACCAAGTTGCAAGTTGGGGGTGGTGGGTGGAAGAACCCTTATCCTTCTGAAAGGAGAAATTTTACTAACGTTCTTGTTCTCTTCCTCTTGAAACCTGAGGCTGATGTTTCTAGGCAACACTGCTTACGATCAGGATGTCCCTGAGTAGAAGGGGAAGTCTTATGGGGAAGCATCAGGTAAGGAGCCCACACTGGGGACCTCCCTGAATGTGGTCTCTATTCTTTAAAAGGAATAAATCCCATGTGGAGCATGGGGCTTCTGTGACAAGAATGATTTCCCCTGCACCAACGTTCGATTCACTGCTTTGCAACATGTCCTGGGCAGCTGACCACTGGCTGACCATGGTCAACTCTGTGGACATGGGGAGGGCACACTTCTTGACAGAAAGGTGGCTCCTGGTGGACTTGTCTAAAATTTTAGTGGAGTACAAGAGAATTCACTTGGCAGGTAATACTCAAAGTTATCTGGCAAATTCATATCCACAGGAAGTCCCTTAACTCCACAGACCATAAAAGCATGAGGATTTTGGAGGAAAAGTTTGAGTTCTTTTTCTGGTTGATTATAGTTAATTTGCTAGAGAGAAGGAAAGAAGAAAGAAAAGGAGGGAGGGAGGGAAGGAGGGAGGGAGGGGAGAAGGTCTTCACATCACTGCTTTGTGATTTGTGTAGAGGAAGGCTCAGTAAAGGTGTACATGCATGGATCCTATTAGGATCTAGAGTCGCTCATAGCATTTAAAAATGACATTCAGTTTAGATACTACTCAGTCCCATTGCTGAGAAATCCTCTGAAGATTTCTCCACTCAGCATCCTGGAATGCTGTGCGGAGCATGGTGGCTGGAGCTACTCAGCGACAGTGCAGTGTCATGCAGAGAGAAGTGAAGGGCACCAAGAGCATGCAGAAGACTCAGTGTCAGGTCTACCAGAGACAAGAGGCTCACCACAGGCCAGGCATGCACTTCAGGCTTTGTTTTACCTTGTCATAACAGGGTTGTGAACACCATATAAATGATCTTTATGATAACCGTTACTACCGTGTTCCAAACTGCAACAAAAATAAATACACCAGAAACACCAAGTTACCCCTAGGATGAAATATTTACATTACAGATCACAAAGACAATGTAAAGGTTACGAAACATGCGTCACAAATTGTTAGGCCTGCAAAGAAGGTTTGAGGGTGTATTATATTTCCGTCTCCCCTCTTTCAGGGGAAAACAGTGGCTTTATGGATCAATACATTGAATATGAAAAGCGTTCATTCGCCCAATGAGTGGTTTGTAAGCACCTTCTATGTGCCAACCCTCTTTCTAAGAGGTGTCATGATTCTTTACTCAGATTTATCTACTGCTCTTTTCTCATATTCATTTAACTAAAGGTCTGCCATGTAATAGAAACCTCCCCCATCCCATCTGTGAAGATAGTTTAAAAAAAAAAAAAAAAAGGCTTACTTTTTCATGGGTACAGTCTCAACACTATAAAAATACAAAAGGGGGAGACAGGGTTATTTACTTGTTGTGTCACTATTAAGGCTCATGATCTACCCCCTCCCAGTGTTTTTGCTGCAGTGCGTGCTGACAGTTCAAACTGCAGAGACGATGAGGATAGAGAAGTCAAAAGGAAGCATGCATGGTCACCAGACAGAGAGCAAAGGCAGACGGCAGAACTGGCGGAAAGGAGCAACAACAGTTATCATAAAGTGAAATGCCACATCCCCGAGACAGACGAGCTGAAACAAGAAGGACACGGGTTAAAGAGGCTGAGATTAAGGAAGAAAAAGTCAGAATTCGTAAGATAAGATCGGTTAAAAGCAAACAAAACCAAGAACAGCAACAACAGTAACAGAAACGATGGAAAAGGGACAGCCCAGTGCTTAAGCAGACGCCAAGTTTTCCTCTTGAGAACTTGGCTTCGGTGGCTGTCTGAGGACAGTGCTGCACAGAAACCCCACACTCACTCGTCATATATGTCCTCTGAATCCATCCTGCGGTAGTACTTGGCCAGCTTGGTAGCAATGATTACAGCCGGAAGTAAGAGCGCCGTGGCTTTCCCTATGCCGAACCAGAACAAATTCTGAGGAGAAAAATAACAACAAAATCGGTAAAATTAAATGCTGGAGGCTTGGTAATAGGAAAGAACATTTGCTAGGGGGAGAACTCTTTGTGTGATTTTTTGAAGTTCTTATTTTGCTCTCAAAATCAATTGTGAACCTAACAGGAGTCAGCCCCCAGGTAGAGTGCAACATATTAATGTAACCCAGTTATTCTTTCTGAAAGATGAGCAGATCCTAGGCCCGTATTTATTTTGTAAAAGAGATATAGAAGCATCTAGTGGTGAAAGTATGAGTTGGTCTAAGGCAGTCAAAAAGCATAAAATCATATACCACATAGGGTACCGCTGAGATTTGGTCTTTTGCTACGTATTACAGTGCTGAATACTGGCCCCAAAGGTCTAGCTGCCCTTAGGGACAAGGAGCTCCTCATGTACATCAAGTGATGCTATGCAACCTTGTTCCTTAGTTTAAAGCTATTGGTTGAATAAAGATGCCTACAGCCTATAGGTGGGCAGAAGAGAGGAAGGTGGGGCTTTGGTTCCTGAGCTAGGGATCAGAAGCAGAGACAAGAGAGGGAGAAGAAGATGCCATGGGGTAAGGAACTGTGAGAACTGGCCATGATGGCTGGCCAGTTGGAGGAAGAGCAGCCCAGGTGGAAGATGGCAAGTCATATCTCAGGGTTATTGATAGAGGAATAGATACTAATAGTTAAGACAGTAGATATCTGGCCAGCTCTGGTGCTGATCAAGGCTTATTATAAACATAAAAATTTTGTGTCTTATCTGGGAACAAAATGATCTAAGGTGGGATAGAAACCCCCAACTGAGATCAAATATTTACTACAGCAGCATACTTTCATTGGGCAGGCTGTCTAATTAAACGGGTTAAAGATAGTACATTTTGGGGGGACCCTGGTGTGTGCTGAATGCCACCATGTCCTCTTGGCTGAACTGTTACAGGATGAGGATGCCACTGTCTTAACTATTCAGAGGTAGAACAAAATTAGAAAAGTCAACTAGCCGTGGAAACACTGAACTATAGGGAAAGGCACTTGAACTTGAGTGTGCTGGCTGACCACAGACTAAAATTTAACCATGTTTGCTCAAAAAGCAATGTTCACATTAACAACAACAACAACAACCCCTTGCTGCCAATATTTATAAGTACACTTGATCCTGCACTATGCCTTCTTGAAAGTGGGAGGAGTTGGGGGAAGGGCCAACTGAAACTAAAGCTGTGTGAAAAAGCCACAAGAAAACCTACTATTTATTAGGTCATTCAAATTCAAATTTACAAAAAAATAATAAGAGTTTGTACCTTGCATAGGTAGATAAAGCTACTCTCAAAACTTATAAATTATTAATGAATTTCCAGTGCCAGAGCTGGGCTCCTGAGATCTCCAAAACAATACTGGTAATTGGCATTGCCATTGTGGGCAAACCAGACTGAACGGTAAGACTCCATGACTGAAGCTACCACACACTCTTCCTGTACGACACAGAGAAGCCAGGCTGGAACTAGTCTCGAAGCTTCCTCACTGCTGACTACATCTCCAAGTCACAGAAGATGCTGTGCAGGCTGCCGTGACTTCTGTCTGCAGCACTATCTGCAGGCCAGAGGAGATGTGCCCATAGGTGTAGTAGTGGTGACTGTGTGATGGGGGTAACCAACCTACTTCTAACTGGATTTTGACGTCTGCTCCACAGGAGATAATTTTTATCTGGTACTAGTTATTTAGTCAAAGACTATGCCTAGGAGGTTATAGGCCCTAATGAGGAAGCTACTTCTGTAGCTATGCTGAATCAACATTGATGTACCTATACAATTACCTTCCAAATAATTACATTTATGCTATTGGTTGGCGCTGCTGTTGGGTTTAGTCAGAGAGGCGTCTTTTTAGAGTGCACAATGGTAACTGCAGATGATCATAATTGGTCAAAATCTCAATGCAACTTTTGAATATCTGACCATAAGTGCTGCGTCTATATCACCCCCAGAAAGGCTCCAGAAATATCAGAGGAAGGGGTACAAAGAATACAAGAGCTAGTGTTGTGTGGTGCTGTGGAAGACTGTCTTCCATGCATGGCATGGCTGTTGCACTCTTGAACAAAGAGCAGCTGTGGTTCCCTGCAGAGGACCTGCCCAAGGTTGGATCCATCAACATCCTGTCACAAAGATGGTAGGATTCCTGAAGCCCAAGCCTCCCTGGGAGTTTATAGGCAGTTAGTGGTTGATGGGGAAAGAAAAAAAAATAATTCTTTTGTGGTATATCACTAGTAAGGGCACTATCACTTCTCTAAATGACCCTTTAGCCATGTTTCTGTAAACAATTCTAATGAAGACCATTAGGTTAAGAAAAACTAGTCTGGAAAAAGGAGCGAAGGGTGCGAGACAAAGGAAGATAATGATATTAATAAAAATTAGTCTGGAAAAAGGAGCGAAGGGTGAGAGACAAAGGAAGATAATGATGGCATCCCACCAGCCCCTAATCTTCAGAAAAATAGCTTTGTAAAGCTGTAAAACTCTCAGAAAAAGGTTAAAAATGTAGAAAACTACCAATAACACAATATGGGGGGTGTTTTGCTGGGAGAACATGTTTACTTAATATGTCTTCTCTTTTTGAAAGATGAAATTCTTACCAGAGGGTCAGCAACATAGCCACACAGAATGCCATTAACAGCAGAGTCCATTGCGGTGGTCATGGGTTTGCAGGATGTCATCTTCTCTGTGATCTGTGGGACGGGAAATACAGGCAAACATTCACTGAGTCAGGCTAACAAAAAAAAATCATGCCATAAGTTGGGACCCCTGGCTGGATTTACAAGAGCATCTCCAAGTCCCTGAAGCCATGAGGCTTGACAACTGCTGAGCACTGAGGAGTTCTACAGTTGGTACAATTACATACATTTATAGCAAGACCTCTATCCCCTATGAGCCCCACTTTTCCTCATTTGTTATCTGGAATACTAAGACCCATCCTACAGAACTTCTGGGAGAACCAAAGAGCACGAACTCCCAGCCAAGGGCGGCAGTGGACTGTTATCTGATGAAGGAGTGGGCAACAAATGAAAGATGCCCTACAGCAAGCAAAGGTGAGCAAAGGGCTGCCGGGATCGGAGGGTGGGGTGGGCTGTCCCACCCCAAAGGTCCTGGTTGCCCACAACCTCTCAACACATAACCAAATCCTCTCAACCTTAACAAAGGCAAGTATAAGAAGTCTTGGCACTACAGAACTCCACTTGGCTTGATCTGTGCACTTGCCCCTTTGGCCGCCCACGGCATCAAGCTGAGCTGCACGCACACCCCACCCCCAAGATCACAATATGTCAATTCACCATAACAACCTTTATGTAACTCCCCGAAACCACTCAAAAACATTGGAGAGCACACCATGAGACCTGAAGGAGTGGCAGAGAAATGGGAATCTAGCCTGAGCTGATTTGGGGTATATGCACAGTGCAGTAAACTGTGTTCTCTGAGTGACCATTTAAGGAAAACCCTTACATACCTTCTTATGCCTATGAGTAATTGGACATGTATATAATTATTATATTATATAGTAATTGGACATATATAATATTATATAGTAATTGGACACACCATGGGAAAGGACATGTGATTTACATAACCCGTGCCCTTTAATTCAAAGAGAAAACCACCCCAGTCCCAACCCTAGCAACTAGCTTTTCCTTCTGAGGACCCCATATGAGGAAGCCTCAGAGAGCCTGCTGCTTCCTTCACCTTTGAATAAAATCCTTGCTGTTTTGCTATTCTCTTCCTCAGGTTCTCTGTATGAGATGTGGGGGACCTGGAACACCAGGTCCAGACAGGCACTTTTATCTATCTCCAGTTGAAATGACCAGGATTTTAATATCCTTCAGAATTTATACATGGACATGACTCTCCTGAGATGTGGCACTCTTTATGCTCATAAAAGACAATGCTACTTACAGCGTACAAGACCCACTGCAGATAATGTTCGAAGTAGCCTATTATTGTTCTCCCAAACTTCTTCGTCTCCTAGAAAGAAATCAAAGGTTAAGATTATTAGTAAAAGGACTAGAGCAGAGGTTCTCAACCCACGGATTGCATATCAGATATCCTGCATATCAGATATTTATATTGCAACTTATAACAATAGCAAGATTACAGTTATGAAATAGCAAGGAAATAAATTTATGACTAAGGGTCACAATAATGTGAGGAACTGGGTTAAAGGTATTTAGTTTCAGACTCGGGAACAAAGGGCTGAGGTGCACATCTTACATATCAAAGCAGACCTGGCCTCCAGGTTCTCCCAGCATCCCTCAGTCCCGACCTGCTCACAACCCTGAACTCTCCTGCCCACAAGCCTGAACTTTCCAGCCCAGGAGCTGGACTGCCCTCCCCCCAGATGCTCTTTCCTATATAATCCAGAAATTTGGTCTCCTCTCTCTTTCTCTCTCTTCTCCTTCCTTTCGTTCTCTGCATGCACCCCCATTCTCTCTTTCTCTTCTCCCTCCCTCATCCCTCCCCATGGTGACTTCCCTGACCTTGCAGCCAGTGAACTCACATGAGAACAGCTTCCCAATAAACTTGCATTTAATATAATCTAATCTGGCTTGAACTGGCTGATTTCACCAGCGGAAAAAGAACTTATCAAAAGGGTTGCAGCGTAAGGAAGGTTGAGAACCACTGGATTCGAGCATACGTAATGGGTATAGCCACTTTATCCTGTAATATACTCACAGGGCACTTTATTTATCTACACATTTGTTTAAGAAAAGAAAACTTACTCCAATAACAATGGAGGAAATGTTATTGGTAAGAAAACTCTGAGCAGAATCCAAAGAGGCAAGGATCTTCTTCACTTTCTCCTGGAAAACACAATAATTGGGATAGAAACAAGAGGTTTAATTAGGCAGTTTGCAAAACAATTAGAGGTCCCCTGGAAAGGCCAGTTCTGGGATCCCCACTCCTCTTGATCAAAATTTGAGGGCCTTGGATTCCTCTCTATAAAACAGAGTGGCATTGTCATAAAATTCATGCCATCTGCTTGTGTACGTATCTAGTACCAGTTACCTGCCCCGTCAGTAGCTGAGATACGGTGACACAGCTGTGTGTGTTAACTATAACAAAACAAGGGTCTATATATGTTTGTGGTAGACATAAATCTACCCCTCTCCTATATATTTCCTCCCTCCTTCCTTCTCTCTCTCTCTCTCTCTCTCTCTCTCTCTCTCTCTCTCTCTCTCTCTCTCCTCTTCCTCCTCCCCTCCCTCCCTTTCTTTTTTGTTTCAGTACTGGGGATTGATCTCATGGCCTGTGCTCACTGCTCACTACACAAGCATTCTACCACTGTGCTAAATCCCAAGGGCCTCTATTCAATATATGACTCTTTGAACCCACCCACAGACACAGAATTCTTGTTGACGGACAGCCATCTAGTGACTAGGGACTATAATGTCAAACCCTAGCCCAGCCTTCTGAGGACAGGAGGAAGAGATGAGCTCAGGGTGAGGATACACTTGGGCTACATGCCCCAGTGGGTCCTTGATGGGAAAGCCCTTATTGTTTGTGAATTCACATGGCTGGAAGAACAGCCTTGATGACTCCCTTTGGAGGAGACAGCTGACCTCCTTCAAGGTTGCCCAGCTAGCTGGCTTTTTTTTCTTTTTGAAAATTGTGAAAGCTGACACCTATTGAAGCATCACACCAAGAGGCAGCCACTCCAAGCCCATGTGACAGCTTGTTACAAACAGGAAAAAGAGGCTCCTTTTCCATAGAGGTCCAGGGGAACACAACTGGGCAAGTGAATCAGAACTGAGTTCTATCTACTGTTCATGTCCTAAACTGGGTCCCAATAGAGGGCTAACATGGAACTGCAGGTCTCATCCTGAATGTGCAGAGAGAGCCAGCAAGGACCATGAGCTCACCAGTATGTTACCAGATCCCCTTGGCATGGGACATACATGTATGAAGTGCACTGGGACCAGGGACACAGGCACGGCCCTTGGAGAAGAGCAAATGTACTAGTCTACAGAGGGACTGTTTCTCAATAATGGGCTCACTAAAAAAAGCAGAAGGAGCATTTCTTTTTAAACTATGGGGTTCGCACCCCAGAGCTCAACAAAGATACTTATTTCTGATTAATCCACAGCAGTTCTGCATATAAGATGAACACAACACAGCCTCGAGGCTCAGTTTCTGTTGCAGGGTGCCTCTTGTGGTGGAGTAATGAACCTTTCAAGATGACTCAGGCCCTTCCTGACACAGCTTCTCAGTTGTAGGATGGTATATGGTCAGTCCTCTAATCTAGGAGTTTGGAGTCTGCGACACAACTAACCTTTTGCAGCAGGGAAGGGAAAGGTTTACTGAATGAGTAAGGATTTTTCTGATCATTTTTTTCTCTAAACAATACAGAACAGCAGCTATTCAATCCTATTTCTACTGCAGTGGGTGTTGTACTTCATGTAGATGGTTTCAGTGCAGCAGAAGGTGTACCTATGTTGGACACACATACTATGCAATTGATATGAGGGAACTGAGTATTTGTGGGGTGTCTTGCAAGCCATCCCCTCCCCATACTGAGGCAGGACTGTATATTTCATTTCAAGATGGCAACAATGGTTGTGACCAAGCGACTTGTTCCAACTAATGGGTGGTAAGACAAGAAGAGGTACCCTGAGCAACAGCTTAAAGGCAATCCATGCCTTTGCTTATGCCCTAAGCTTGTGTCAGTCTGTTATTGTTTAATAACTGAAATGATCTCCCTCAAAGCTGCAAACAGTATGTTTGTCCGGGGTGTGTGTGTGTGTGTGTGTGTGTGTGTGTGTGTGTGTGTGAGTGTGTGTGTGACATTATGGTGGACTGAATGAGAATGGTCCCAACAGGCAAGTGTATTTGAAAGTATGGCCTCTAGTTGGTAGAACTGTTTGGGAAGGATTAGGAGGTGTGGTCTGGTTGGAGAAGATGTATCACTGGTGGTGGGAGGTTTAAAAAGCCCATGCCATCATCATCCTCAGTCTCTCTCTCTCTCTCTCTCTCTCTCTCTCTCTCTCTCTCTCTCTCTCTCTCCCTGCCTCCCTCCCTCCCTCCCTCTCTGCATGCCTGTGGATCAGATGTAAACTTTCATCTACTGTGCCAGTACCATGCCTGTCTATTGCCATATTCCCCACCAGCTGTGACAAGAGGCCAGTCTTCCAGGCTGAGTCTTTTAGGGGATAAGCAAGTTGTAAAGCCTGTGATATGCCCAGCAGTGGTGGTGAACATGTGTCGTTAACAGTGCTGAGACTACCGCTGATATGCAACAGAATCTTTATAAGGGTAGCCACACTTAAGCTTGCCTCTTACACAGCAAGACCCAGAGTCCTGAAACTTGCATTTAAAGCAGCACTTGGGAGATGGGAAGCCATGGGAAAGCCAGGTTTGGTATTCAAAATACTCCCGACCTAACTTAAAGTACTTATGAAAATCAACACCTCTAAAATTCTAGGCGTGGTACTTGATAACAAACCTCATGGGAGAAACTCTTACCGGCAACTTGTTGCTTATTTGCTCAAGGGTCCCGACACTTTGTTTTAAAGTATTCTGGTGGAGAAAGGAAAAAGACTTCAAAATTCTCATCCAAAACATCAACACCATAGGCCTTGGGTCAGCCCCTCTCCCCATACAGACATCAGATCTGACTGTATAGTGTCATGGCTGCATTCTAGAGAGTAGAGCAGACATGAGCAACAATGTGGACCTTAGGGACTGGTTATGTGTAAGAAAACCTATAGAAGAAAGACAGAATCATATTCAAAGGGCTGCATATCACACACAGCATACAGGAGCTCCTTCAAAAGAGGTTTAATAGGTGGGAAAGCTTTTAAAAAAAAAAGTCTGCCCATCAAGGATGGTTTACTTAAATGGTTTAGGTTAAGGTGGGCAAACTTTATCTCTAAAGAGCCGCATTGCAAATACTTCAGGTTTTACGGGCCATATTCTATTCTCATAGCCAGCAGCAGCCAGCAAGTTTTCTAATAAGCTCCAATGGCTGTGTCTCAATAAAACTTTATTTAAAAAAAAGAAAAACTGGCAGCAGGGTGTATTGAGTCAGGCTGTGGTTTATGGGGTTGGGGGATAGTTTGTCAGCCCCTACTTGGTTTGGATGATTGATCTACGGCCAGATTGTTCTAGCTCTGAAAAGACCAGGGTGTCCTGTCTACTTGAAGAAAAGCATTGAAGAAAAATGCAAACAACAGTAAGCATGCTCACATATGCTCACTGCATTCTAGGTGTGCACAAAGGCAGAGAACTGTAGAGAGCCAATACACAGAGTATATGAATACATAGGAAAATCCTGTGGAACTCTAGCAAACCAGGGAGGAGGAAAAGAGACAGACAACCAGTGTGAAAACTAAATCTATACATGTCTATATCAGAGAGGATGGACTTGCATGCATCGCAAACCCGAGCAGCTGACCTAGTGACCCAGTTTCCACAGCTTTCTCTTTGACAGCCACAAACAGGCCCGGGAGTAAGTGTAACATCAATTTCTCTGGTTCCTGAGTCCCCAAGTTCACAGGTCGGACATTTCCATGAACCAAATGATAGTGAGTGGGAGCCACCCCCAATATCCCAGTCTTCGCCCTTTTATTATTCGAAACCTTACAGTTTGATGAGGACACTGGAAATCGTTATGTTTTAGAAGGACAAAGGAGGGATTTGAAACCATGTCTGTGGGATTTCAAACTGCAAAGCACCTTTAGTTTCTATAGAACTATAGAAGTGAGGGAACAGAAAGTTGGGAGGTTTGGGATAAAACAGAGGAGAGAGACTAGCCACGGATGGAGCCAGCAAAGCTAAAGGAAACAGAGGTACTTACCCTCACCCTCATAAATTTCTAAGCAGAGTTTGGAGAGAAAGAATTGGAGAATGTGTCAGCATGGGTAAAATCACACCACCCAGGAGGCCTACTAGCTGAGGTGCAGGCTAAAGTGAGGTGCTGGAGACAGGTGTGAGGGGAATCTCACTGCTCACACCCTCATGGAAGGAAGAGAGTGGAGAGCAGTGAAGGAAGGCGTGATTTAAGGTTGTGGCTTTTAAAGCCCAGTTCCGTATTTGAGGCTGAGGATGAGCGGACGGGCCTTCTCTCATATGAGTGTGTGTCTTGAGGCTATCTGCAACTAAACTAGCTAACAAGGTGCTGGATTTCACTCAGGCTGCCAGAAAATGCCATAGGTTGTTGACTGTTACCAGTGATTGCTGCACAGGAGGAATGTGCTGCTGGTGGATGGCTCTAATAGTCTGTGCATCCTTTAGCAAGTCCTGTTTCAACTTCCCTTCAGGCTAAAAAGAAAAGAAAACGTATAAGGATCAACAAGACCACAACACACTCTTTAGCCATAAAGGATACCAGAAGACACCACATAGCTACAGGATCCCCCCTCAGACAACCATGACAAGGGTAGGCATCAGGGCTACCCAGAGATGCAGCAACTTAGACAAATGTCTTCAAACCTCGAAGCCACAGACTCAGCAACAATTCACACTCCTAAACACAAGATGCTGTGCTTTCTTTTCCTCTGCCCCCAAATAATATAGCCACTAAAGTTCCCTGTTTTACTATAGAGAAAAACCAAGGCTCACTTGAGAATTAATCAAGTTAATTTACACTTAAATGTTGGTCAGTTTATGGACTATAACAATCTCGTCAGGCAGGTATAATTTCTGCCTCCATTTTGCAGATTGGAAAACTAAGGCAAAGGTGGGTGAAATTCCTTGCTCAAGCTACTAGTATTAGGAGTAGACTGAGTCAGGGTTTAAACCTGGGTCTTCCTCTAGAGCCCATCTTCCTTGTCACCACAGCCTACTATTTGTTAGAGGGGACCAGTTGGGCCATGTAGAAGAGCTGATGTTGGGGAGGTCTGTGGGCTATGATGGTGCCTCTACTCAATCTTCTATGCTCACTGTTGGTGATACAAGGGACATCTCAGTTACCACTCCTTACAATGCAAGAAAAATGTGTGTGTGTAAATATGCATGTCTGTATGAGTGTACGTGTCTATATATCGGTGTACATGTATGTGTGTATGTCTGTATGCTGTGTGTGTATATCTGTATATATGTGTATAGTTGTGTGTGTCCCTATGTGTGCATGTCTGTGTGTATATTCTGGGTATATGTATGTATATATGTATGTATGTGTATATCTGCATGTTGTGTGTATATATATCTATATACATGTATATGTCTGTGTGTCCCTATGTGCGCATGTCTGTGTGTATGAGTGTGTGTATATTCCATGTCTATGTATGTATGCACGCATATGTGTGTATCTGTGCACATATGCATGCTGTGTATGTGAATGTATGTACGCGTTTGAAGTGGAGGTGAGGATCCATGAAAACACACACAAAGATAAAAGTCTTCTGGACCATGCAGAGACAGTTACTGATGGGGCCTCTAATGCACTGGTGAGGTGCTCGTGAGACACTGTCAAGCCATGGTGACAGGGACTTCTTTGTGGCTTAACAAACAATCAATGCTAATGACATTTGCTGTTCCAACTACCACAGTATTTAACCAGGCTACTCAAACTCACCAACTGGCTTGCTTTTTTTTCCAGAGAAGAGGCAGATGTCAGCAGATCCACTTTGGTAGGGGATTTCTCAGCCTATCAGGGAGGAAATGAGAAAAAAAAAAAAAGACAAAACAAAAACAATTTAGACAAGGGCTTTTGAAATCTGAACCATCAAAACAAAACATTTTGAACAGAGGGCCACAGTCATCAGATAACAAAATAAAGCCAGAAACTGTTACATAGCTACCAACCTTTGCAATTCTATGTATATGTGTTATTTTCATTCCCCCATGAAAAAGAATGCTACAAATATGCACTGTAATATTCATGGATCTTAAAAGCATGCTCAGTGGAATAATCTAGAATAACAAGTCACTAAGTATATGTTTCTACGTATATGGGTTATACAGAATAGAGCACAGATGGGGGCTGCCAGGAGTTTGGAGTTGGAGAACGACTGCTTTTGGGTAGAGTGCTTCCTGTGGGTGATGAAATGATGCTGGGGCTGGAGGTGCTAACTATAAATACATAAAATGTCCCTAAATTGCTGGCCTTAAAAAGGCTGACCTCTATGCCATGTGAACCACTACTGTGGTTCACTACTGTGATAAACAAAAATCAAAACGAAACACATGTATGCAGTACTCTAATTTCTCCCCAAATACCATGCATCTGTATCTGACTCATACCTCCTCCAAGTACGTGGAATAACTGATTGCATCTATCCCAGAACTTGCAAAGTCCTCAAGGCTCTTCCTTCCTGTGTTATCCAACAGTTCGATGCTATCAATGTTCACATTCAGATTTTCAAACTCATTGACTATGTTTTCAGAAAGCTGTGTTAAAGAAAAGCATTGTTTCAGTCACTTACTCAGTGTCTTCAAGAAGCATGGGGGTTACTAGATCAAGAGAGATGCATACACTTTGATTGGAATCACCACCTCCTTCTCTGTCTCCATCCTCTGTCTGGAGGTGCAATCTAAAGAGAAGTAAGATGGCATCTCCCCGCTTAAAGACCTCAGAGCAAGAGAATGAGACATAAGAGAGGAACACACGAACTCTGTCAGAACACCAGGCAGAGAGGACTCAGTGAAAATGGGCTGTAGAAAAGAAATGACCTCTAAGCATCTATCCTTGACAGAGAGGCTAAAAGGACAGAGCAGGCTGTCATTCCAGAAAGGGGCAGCAGTAGAAAAGCATAAAAGATATCTTCTGGGAGACGAAGATCCTGGGACTGTGATTGCTGATGTGGGGTTGTTTTAATAGCCAATCAATAGTTTCCATCTATTATCTATCAATAACATACCATTCTCAACTGTTACATAGTGGGGTACAGGGAAAATAGCCCATGGCATGTTGGACAAAAGAATGTAAAATATCTATATCTGAATATATATATGCATGCTTAGGACTTTGTCACAGGATGATATTTAGTGGAGGTGCTGGATACAAAACTCACATAAACCTTTCAAACAAAAGGTCCTCACAATGAAAAGCTGTATAGCCATCTTGGTTCCTCTAATGATGCCAAAGTGAGCAGGATGTCAGGTGGGACCTTCTCCCCTGGTCTTGCTTAGGTTCTAGATAGAATCTAATTATGGAAGCTGACAAGACTTAAAAAGGCCTCCTAGTAGAAAGATTGAGGACAACTAAGCTAATTGTTCTCTAGACCAAGAGTAGGAACTCCTCCTCTTTCTTCTGTCCATTGTGCTCTGGGGTGGCCTTTCCTCAGCATCTTAAGATACAAGAAGGGTGTGGGCTGAAGCACAGGTAAGACAGTCATTCTCCTTTGGATTCCATCCTTTCTGCTCCTCATCACAGGTGGGTATGGCTCACATAACCGATTCAGGAGTCCTGGAATGGCAGTGCTTAAGATGTAAGGAATGAAGACAGTGGCAACCACACTTTTCCATCTCTAATTCCCAAGTCTTGGACCTAGCAGAATAGAGGAAGTGGTCTTAAAGAGCCAATGTCCCTGGAAAGTGAGTAGGCATCTTCTTGTAGAGCATGCTCGCTCAATGAAACTAAGGGTTTCGTCTTACATGAGACCTCTTTGGAGCGTCTTGCATAGTCTATAGAATAACTGTGAAGAAGATAAGGACAACTGGTTGGTGGTGAGGAAATGTTTGGAGATTAACAGATCAGAGTGAGGATTGCAAACAGCTGCCAGAATAAGCAGATCCTAAGCAAGACTGAAGGAGAAGTCTTGGCCCACATCTTGCTCATTTGGCATTATCGAAAGTCATTAGAGGAACTAAGGGGGCCATGATGGCTCTACAGCTTTCCAATGGGAAGAGCTTTTACTAGAAAGGTTTTGATGAATTTTGTATCCATTGTGAACTACTTGATGTCACTTTAAAACTGTGTTTTAACTTCTGTGGGCTTCACATCAGTCTTAACCAAACGGAAGAAATAAACCTGTGTTTAGTAAAACAAAGTCAAGGTTATGACTGGCTCTAGTGACTCACCTGTTCAATGTTGAAATTCTCACTGATGTTGAAGACATTCTCAAGCTGAAAAGCAGCATACACACCTCGACCTCTTTTGCAATCCCTATGGAAAGAAAGAGAGAAAACTCGACCAGTTCAGCAGCACGGCAATTTCTGGCTGTCATTAAAGGTGAAGGAAGAGGTTTGTCATCCATCAGACTAGTAGGAACATTTCTCTACCTTGTCAAAACTGCATGATAGGAAGTGAGTACCCCCAGTTACCCCAGGTTTAGAGGGAAGGTAATATCACACACTATTTAGAGGCTTCCTCTAAAAGTCCAACTAAAGACAAAAGAATTTTTCTTTGAGTGAGTTCCAACAACGGACAGCCCTTGGGACTGATAACCATGAGTTTGAGGTGTTGAGTCAAGACCTTTAGAAGTCATCTGGTGCTTTCACATATGCACCCATATGGCTATTGAACATCAAAAGACATCTATGAACAAAAGTGGAAAGACACAAAGGGGACCATGAAAATGACCAACTCTTCCACCCAAAAGGAAAGAAACATTATATGGAAGAAGATGCTTCCAAGGGCAAGGATGCTGATTGCTTGAATGTTTTCTCAGCCAACTCACTACCAATGGGCGGGAAAATGAAAGAAAAGTTTTAAAGTGAGGGGTCCATTACACACGAGGAGTCTGTGTCACATTACTGCTGCAGGACTTGAAGATTTAAGGTTATAGAGGGTTGGAGATATCTGTGTATTCAGTAGCATCGCAGGGATATTAGTGACAGAAGTCAGGATATTCTGCCAACGTCAAGGGTGGAAGATGCATGGAAATGAACAATGCTAGAACACTGTCTTATCATGTTCTTATCTTGTGTCTGGCACTACTGCAAACACATGCGTCTCACTTGGTTCTAACAACTCCAAGGAAGGATTCCTGTGGCTATGCATCATATTGAATGGAGAAGAATTAAATTGTCCAGATCCATAGGAACTAGGTTGGACCCCGGGTGATCTGATTGCACAATACACAAGCTAGCCCTAAGGCTGACTCACTATTGAGTGTCTGTGGTATGTGTCACTCTGAGTCCTTAAAAGATCCTGTTCATATGTATTGTTGTTACCTTAGCCAGGGAATCTTAGGAAATACCGAGATAAGGGGACTGGAGAAATCACCAGGTCACAGGGACTTTAAATGATTATACTTTGGGGTCATTTCCTATAATATTTTTCTGAGACTAGAAAATACCTTACTTCTGAAATTGGAACTTTATATCATTAAGTGGGGAAAAAAACACTGAAAATAAAATTCTCATTCTTAGCAACAAGGGAAAACATTGTCAGCAGAAAAGTTGTTGGAGATTGGTTCTAATCTGTATGTCCAGATGCTGAAGGCCCTTGTCCCCAGTTGGCTTTTGATCTATCAATAAATAAAGATGTCCATAGCCAATGGCTGGGCACATGGTGGGATACTGAGAGTTGCATGGGTAGTGCGGGAGAAAGAGAGGATTGGAAAAGAAGAAGGGAACATAGTAGCAGCAGGAGACAAAGCCAACTAGCCATGTGGTCACTGGCCACTTCCCCAGTTGGACCTGGGATATCAGGGGAAGGTTTAGGAGAACCCAGTCTTTGAAGCAGCCAAGGTAGCATGGTCTGCCCAGGAGCATAAGGTGGGGTAGCAAAAATTACCCACAACAGAAAGTGTCTATTGTGAGAATTAATACCTGTAGACTTGCTGAAAGGTCATGTTAATGTCTGGGTTATTGAGCAGCATGCCAGAGAGATAGAATTGCCATTGTTCCTTGAGTAGGTAGGGAGTGTCCAAGACCTGGAACAAACACAAAAAGTTGTTTTAAAGACAGTTGTACAACTAACTCATACAATCAAATGTATCATTCAGTGAGATATTTTGGGGATATTTTCTACTGTGATATTTCTTATTCATTTCAAGATCAAAATGAGAAAACGATGGCACAATTAGAGTAAATTAGAATTCGCGGAGCACCAAGTTAGCATCCATCAGGGCAATGTCAGTTTATTAGACACACGCGAGGACGGGCTAGACTATTTGGCTTAGAAAAACAAGATCAAGTCATAATGCAATAGTCTCAGTCCCTCAGGACAAAGTGAACATTTATTTTCCAGTTGGCTATGAGGGTGCTCGCCTTTAACCCCTGGATTTAACCCCTGCATTCTGGAGGCAGATCTCTGAGTTCTAGGCCAGCCAGAGCTACTTAGTGAGATCCTGTCTTAAAAACAAAACAAAGAAAATCATCCATCACTTTCTAAAATGCTTAGGATTGAGTGTTGCAGATTTTGATTTTTTTTTCTGATATTAAAATATCCATACAGGTGTAAAGAGACATCTAAGGTATAGGACCCAAGACCAAACATGAAGTTCGCTTATGCTTATTTTCCTATGCACATAACTTGAAGGTAATGTTCTACCATTCTTCTTTTAGGAAGTTAAATAGAGATGATGCAATCCATTGGTGGTCACAATTTAGTTTCTCTTGACTAACGATAACTGAAGTGACAGTTGGTTACCTTGCTTGTTACATTTGCTTGTTTTTTTTTTTATAACAGATGGCAAGTGGAAAACATGCACACAAGAAAAGCGGGAAATATAAATAGGTTTCGAATGTAAGGCTCTGTGGCTGGAAACAGAGCTCTGTAGGTAAGTGTTTACTCTGCAAGTGGGAGGACCTGAGTTCAGATCCTAGCACTGATCTAAAGGAAAAATGCAGAGGAGTGTAACATTAGTACCACAGGGCAGTGGAGGGCAGACCCTGGGGACTTACTGGCCAGCCGGTGTAGCCAACTTAGTGAACTCATGATTCCATGAGAGCTCCTGTCTCAAAATGTAAAGGGGAATAGACAAAGACATCCGACATTGACCTCTGACCTTCAACCACGCATACACAATACTACATACACAAACATCACACACATGCCCACACACAAATCAGAATCTACAGAAAAATACTAGGAAGCCAGTCGTATGAACCGAACCTTTATATTAATGAAGAAAGTGAAAGTACAGACTGAGTCCTGGAGTCTTATGAGTTGGTCTCGGGGAAAGCAAACCTGAAATTCAGCTCTTAACTGTGCCTCCTTGATATTTATCACACTGTGTGTGTGTGTGTGTGTGTGTGTGTGTGTGTGTGTGTGTGTGTGTGT
>JANHMN010000007.1:42352729-42369078 GCA_030674055.1 Rhabdomys pumilio | reverse complement strand
TGTGTGTGTGTGTGTGTGTGTGTGTGTGTGTGTGTGTGTGTGTGTGTACTAGCTAAGACAAGCAGAATTTCAACTTGTTGACTGAGAGCAAAGTCCCCATAGTTTTTCAGCTGATACAACCCACAAGATACGGTATGACGAAAGAATCTATCCAAGCCTCCCATGTAAGTAGGAAACCATATTTACCTGTAATAGTTTCTTGTTTTCATAAGGTTCACAGAGTAACTTTTCCACATTTGCACCAACAACAAAAGTAAGAACCACAAGGATCATCAATATCCAGCAAAAAAGGAAGCTGAATCCAACCCCACTGGAAAAAAATACAAAGACATGAGTGATACCTGGGAGTTCTCACTAATTCCACCTACTCATCATGTACAGTGAACCTGCCATCTCCAGTGCTTTTGGGTTAAAAATACTTTGACCTACCACAAGGAAAGAGGCTTAGAAAATGCTTACAGAACACTTAGAATGATAGTGTTGGGTATACCTGTGGTCTCACATGGTCTAGAGACTGGGCTCTGGGCTCAGCTCAGAACTAATTCTGAGATATAATTATGTCTGAACGGACAGTGTTACTATGTGCACAGAGTATGTGGGGATGTGGTCTCAGAAGAACTGGAAATAGATTCTCCAGTTTCTACAAGCAAGGACACAGTTTAGAAGCAGACACTGCAGCCTGCTCACGGATCTAGGGTGAACTGAACTGGAATCCAACCTTCCCTTTGTAATTGTCCAGTTGTCTATCAGATGTCTCAGGGGGTAGAAATGTCAGCAAGCATAGTCAAGCTTGCCATGAGCACAGGTGGGGCTCAGTGATAAAGAAGCCAGGGGCACCTTCATCTGTGGCCCACCTGGAATGAATCTGATGGCATCTGACTCGCTTAGCATTTTTCCTGCCTCCATCCTAAATTTTTCTATGAGTCTTTGACTTTGTAAAGACTCCTTAATCTACAGAAAAATATCTAAACAAAGTAGCTTGTAAGCCTTCAACCTGTGGATGCTTGATTGTTTGAAGCCAGTTATCAGATTTTTGTCTTTGTTGTTGTTGTAGCCATAATTTTTTTTTTTACAATCTCATTAAGGGAGTAAATGTTTAGGCTACTTTAAATTAAGCTGATGGGTACATATGCCACCAAAGTGTTCTAAACAACCGGTTACTTGGGTTGTGAAAGTCTTAACATTAAACTAAGCTACCTGTATCTATGACTAATTGAACAAAAAGCAAAATAAATACATTTTTTCCTTGCTGGTGTAATTTGTTATTGCTTATTTCCTTCCCTGTTGAGAGGTACTCTCACTTGGAGATCTCTCCCTCACTCCTCCATTCCTGCCTGGGTTGTATCCAGAGCCTAGCAAGGCCTCTATCTCTAGGCCATTTCTCCAGTCCTGAAGAAGAATGCTTTAAAACTACATGTGTGAACAAATGGGCTTCTCGTGTGGAACACTTTCTTGGGTCCTGACAGGCCACAGGCCATTCATTTTAAGAATACTTTTAGACATATCTACATTAAGGTTAATGAATGATATAGAGCCTGATTAAGGGGAAATACTTAGAAACACAGAGCATAAAGAAATCTGATTGAAATCTGTGTTTAAAGAGGCAGATCAATGCACGACACCTGCTCTCAGGTCTTCCTCGTAATACTAGTGATAGTAAAAGCCCATGGCTGATAGTTTGGTTCTCCATCTCCCAAAGGCGGTGTTTCCGATCCTCATTTCCCCTTGAGCCTGCTTATGTACTTAGTACTATTCTCATTGAGAGAACTGGAAGGCCACCCAGCTTCCTCAGTGACACATTCATTGCCACTGCACCTGAATGCCATTCTGGTACCATCTTTGGACACACTGTTCTTCTTTGTCTCAATATCCCACAGGAAGGCTTTTCCAAATGCGTAAACTTATATATGGATGTCTTTAAAGCAGGGTTAGTCCCTCCTATCTGCCAATAGGCTCCCCTCTGTCGAGTACCTATCACCTACTCTCGCCCCTAATTCAGACTACCCATCTAAATACCAAGGGTGCTGACCGTAAATCAAACCCTGCTTTAAATCAAGTCCCTGGAGTTTGAAGTTAGCAGTACTGCCGACAGAAGACAATGTTGTCTCTGCTTCTCATGCGTGAGTGGGTGAGTGAACGAAGATATTGAGAGAGCCATGAGTACTGTGCAGCTCGAGATGACTCTCGTGACAGCTGCTTCAAACAGGAGCCCACCATATGTAAACAATGTGACTTCAGAGGCTCCAGTGTGAGCCCAAAAGGCTGTAGGTTCCATAATGCCACACTCGGCACCACCCTCCTCCTCAAACTTCTACTGTGTGACAGAATGAAGACTCACGCCATGAGGAAGATGCCTCCAGTGTTGGACACGCAGCCTCTTCTGGTTGGGGTGGCATGCTTATCATAGCCATAACAGCCACACAGCAAGCCCAGGAAAAAGAAAGTCACAATGAGGGTCAGCAGGAAGCAGGCAATTAAGCCACCCAGCCACCTGCAGAAAAAAAAATAAAAGAAAAAAAGAAAAAGTAGTGTTATCATACAACTTCTGGTTGTGAGTCTAGTCTTTAATGCCAGGGCCATCTCTCCAGTGCCATTATTATGTCAAACAGGCAATGGCTATATTGGCTGAACATGGGTTAAGGCTGGTGTAGTCTTGCTCATCTAACATTAAGGGCAAGCCTTCATGACAAGAGCCCTTTCCACTTCTGCTTCTTAACCAAACCAGCCAATACACTTTCCTTTGGCTTAGTAGTGCCCTCTCTCTACGATAGCAGTGAATATACACAAGCATCACATGGGGCTCATAGCAGACCCAAGTTTCCTCAGGGCTCCGATCCAAACACACCTGAGACATTCAAACCCTGTCAAATTTCTCAGTGTTGGAAGCTGTGGCAATGGTTCAAGTAGATGACAGAGAAAGCATAGCAAGCTCCTGTCCCTTTCTCAAATCTCTATTGGGGTCACAGGAATATTCTGGGGGCATCATGTTCCTTGCCGAACCATAAATACTCTGAGTGGCAGATGCATGAGACATTTAGAATTTTATGAGCATCCTAAATCAAATGTCTGCAGAATGCAGAACTTAATTTTGTAATGGTCCTGAGAGACATTTTCGGATAATGGAGCCTCAATTAGGTCTTACTGGCATTCCTGGGATACGTACCAACTTTGCCCGAAGCTGAGGAGCACTCAAGGCTAAGAATGCTTCCCAACATAAAAGACACTAAAAAAACAGCAGTATCTGTTCATCTTGGGGCCTCCTGACAGAAGTGGACACTAAAGCTTTTCATTCAATTAAAAGCAATTTTGGTAATTGCACTAATAGCTAGCAGCAGTCATTCTGTGGAAGGTTCATTCTAGATATCAGGAAAGCCAAATCAAATAAACTATGGAGCTCGGCTTCAGAGAGCTTTCGGGGTTAATGAATCAAACGACTAGTTGAAATAATTTTTCTTTTCTTTTTTTTTTTTTTTTAAAGAAAAAAAATAACGAAAGCAGAAACAAAAGTTTTATGGTCTCCAAGCAAGGCTGGAGGGAGGAAGGGAGAGTAGCTGGAAGGGACAGACAGATAAATGTGCTATACTGTCTTATTTGTGAAACAACAATGACTTTGCAAGGTCTCTGAGGGAGGTTGTCCTATGTCTGCTCCAGTGTCTGCTGGGGTGTCCTAGCCCCACAAAAGAAACATGACATGAGCCCCTGGAGCCTTATCCATTGCAGTGATCTAAGGCACAGCCAGATGGTGTGGCTTTAAAAGAGTCCTTTCTCTTTTCTGAGCCCCAATGTCGTTATCTACAAAACAGCCATGCACAGAACATAAACTCAGCAGATGTAGGGGAGCACTGCTGGAAATATCATACATAAAATGCTTAATAAACACGTTGAACCCCTTCCCCTAAGGTGACAATCTTATCATCTGTCTTGTGTACTCATGCAAAATAGGAATCCAGGTGAGAAAGAGCCTCTAAGCTCTCCAGAGGACAAGTCCTAAGACTGCGCCCTTGAGAGAAGAAAGTACACTTTACTCCTTATGCAACCCCTAAGTCCCTCCCTCTCCATGCCCTGTCTGGACTGTCTATCATCACATTCCAGGTCCAAGCACACAACCTGCATCACTTAAGCCCTGGGTACAGCAGCTCCCACAAGCTTCCCAGCCCCCAGCCCAGATATGAACGTAGTGGCCTCACATCACAGCTAAGAAAAACAGATTCCTTTGAAAAATGCCAACCTCCGTGCGTTTGTTTCACAAATCAATGAAGATTTTTTTTAAATACACTTCTTGATTACATTTACACTTCCAGATCCCAACACACCTTTGGCTTACTAACTATAGCAAAGATTCAAGAAGCATTAACATCAAAACCCTAAACTAAATCCTAGCTATGTCGCACAAGGATTTCTACTCCCTCAATTTTTGCTTTTAAATAAAGAGTGTTTCATAAATACACATGTCACCGTTACCCGGAAACCGCTTCTATATTGTTCCCATTTTAATCTGTGAGCTGTCTTAGTAGGCATTTAGGATGTGCGTGTGGAGGGTACGTGGCTCAGGCATGTGTATGCTTTTATAGGGCAGAAGTTGATATCAGACGTCTTCCTCGATCACTCCTCTTAATTTTTGAGTCAGGATGTCTTACTGAAACCGGAGCTCATCAATTGACTGGTCCCGGACTGGTCTGCCAACAAGCTGTAGGGCTCCATCAACACCCCTTCCATCCAGCCCAGTACTAGAGTTACTCTGCCCCCTCTTCCCTGACTTTATTTTTTACTATGGGTTCTGGAGATCCAAACGCAGGTCCTCACACTTGTCCTGAAAGCCATTTACCACAATTCCATCTTCCCAGCACCCTCAATTTTCAAAAAGGGACACAGGACACCAGCCCCATTTGGCTTCATAAGGTTATCCTGGGATTATGTCATGCTTTTATACCTGTACAAAGCAAACTTCATGGCCCTCATTTGCCAGCTCCAGGGGGGCACTCACCAGTATGAGTCATATTCTTCCAGTTTAGGCATCTCCTGGTTGAAGTATCTGTTGCTGGTATTAAGGTAATGGGAGACCTGAAACAGCACCTCCTCAATAGGAATACTTTGGCTCATGTTCTTAACGTTGGAGCTAATGGAATCCAAGGTCTTTTTGACATCTGCAAACAAAGGGACCACAGTTACTCACTTTCAAACATAGAAGGACAGAGATCTTGTTTGGGGACAAGAAAAAGTCACTTAAGGTTTCTTCATGTGAATTTATTTTATTTTATTTTATTTTTTGTTTTGTTTTTTTCGAGACAGGGTTTCTCTGTATAGCTCTGGCTGTCCTGGAACTCACTCTGTAGACCAGGCTGGCCTCGAACTCAGAAATCGATCTGCCTCTGTCTCCCAAGTGCTGGGACTAAAGGCGTGTGCCACCACTGCCCAGCTGATGTTTGTTTTAAAGAAGTCCTATCATATGATTTCTGGAACAGGAGGAATGGAAATCCCACTACTAAGAAATGACCTTGAGTGGCAGGTGTGGTGGGAGTGCGTATTCAGTAATTCCAGCACTTGCAAGGCAGAAGCAGGTGGATTACAGCCAATCTGAGGACAACGTGGTCCATGTAGAGAATACCCTTTGTCAAAGACACAGGGGTGAGAAGAGGAGGGGAGTGGGGAGAAGGAAGGAGAGGGAGGGAAAGAAGGAACAAGAGAGAAGGAAAGTGGAGGAGAAATGGACTAAAAATAGGGAGAAATGGCATTCATGGGCATAAGGCTCTCACATTACTTCCTAAAAAAGTGACCTCAGTTGTTGTTTATTTAAAAATTGCTTGCCAGTGGGGGCGTGATGGTGTAACCCTTTAATCTCAGCACTTGGGAAGCAGAGGCAGACAGATCTTTGTGAGTTAGAGGCCAGCCTAGTCTACAAAGTGAGTTCCAGGATAGCCGGCAGGACTGGTACACAGAGAAATACTATCTCAAAAAAAAAAAAAAAAACCTAAATAAATAAATAGCAATAATAATAATAATAATAATAATAATAATAATAATAATAAATAGTAATAAAGTCGCTTGACTCATCCAATTCAAGTCTTATTACAGAAGTCCACCTGTGTTTCCTACATTTCAAGAACAACACAATTTCTGTGCTCAGGTTCCACTCAGACCCATAATGGCTCCCGAGAGCTGAGATTTAAATCCAAGGACACAGCAGATTTCTAGAATGTGCTGCTCTGTCCCAACAGATCCTGGGTCACAGCCACCTGCTCACACTGTGTCACCTGGACCAGCACTCCCACAGAGGTTAGGTTCTGACTCAGATGTACCACAAACAAACACAATAGTTAAAAGTCTCCTGGCCCTGACTGGCAGAGAGACAGAAACTGCCAAGGGAACAGCAAAGGTGAACAGGGCCGAAACTCTCCAAACTTCTCAGCACTCTGCTGGACTCTGGGTAAGTGGTAGAGGTTTGAGGCTTGGTTCAAAATGTGATTGTATATTAAAATGGTCGGAACCTTTTCAAACATATTTTCCACAGGGATTTGAAACCGAGAAACAGAGAACAGCTGAGTACAGGTGCTTGGAGACCTCTTCGGCACCTCATTGCCTCCCCATATCGAACTTGTACAAAAACTTCTTAACTGCAGGGTCTCCACAAGCCACTTCAATGGAAGTGACATGAAGACCCAGTCTGCTTTAAGTAGATTCTTAATGGTTTGTCTTGCCTTTGACCTCACAGCAGATAAGACACAGCCTTGTGAGCATTGGTGACTGACGAGTGGCTGAAGCTCTTTCTAATCAATTGTATTCTTCAGGCCTCAGGTGCAGGGTGCCTTTTTGAGGAAGGCTCCCACTGCCATCTCTCCCCTGTGCCTACCTTGCCCATACTTGGCTGTGTTACCAGAGTGTGATCTGTGTGTATGACTGGCTGAAGAATAGTCAGTGGTCATGCCTAATGCTTTCTCGCAGCCCCAACACGTGAATGAGCCTGACACAAAGCAGGCACTTAAAAAAAATATATTCAGGCTAGGACTGAAGGCTCAAAGTATGAGAACTAAGGTCACAAAAATAAATTAACATCCAGGCTGAAAGATGGGCACTTGTCTGGCCCTGGGGTGATGCTGAATCGTGTTTAAGCAATGACACCAGAAACGCTGTGCGCTAGCTCATGAATGCAGCACACTTATAACAGAAGACTGCTCGTATAGGCAGAAGAGATCCAGGGAGGAGAATCAAGAAACCAAACACAAAGACTAGTAAGCAGGCATCCAGCATGCAGTAACTGGTCTTCAGATGTTACCCAAGGTGAGCGCAAACTTGCCTTTAGTATCTTTTTTTATAAAGTTTTATCTTGTTTTATGTGTATAGGCGTTCTGCCTGCATGTGTGTCTGCATCACATGCATGCAATGCCCAAAAGAAGGCAGAGGGGGGAACCAGATGCCCTGGAATTGGAATTAGAAATGGTTGTGAGCTGCCATGTGGGTGCTGAGAACTAACCCTGATCCCCTGGAAGAGCAGCCAGTGCTCTCTCTCAACTGCTGAGCCATCTCTCCAGGTCCTAACGCAGAATAAAATGTTCTGAAAATCACGTGGTAAATGGATAAAACAAGTACTGGGAAGACGATCTTCGAAGAGAGGCTGCAAACGTGCTCATCTTCCGACAAATAGTCCCAAGAGCACTCCCTGCCTGGTGTGAAGAGCTTCCTATGTTCTATCAGTCTGTACACTCACTCTCCAGCACCGTAACCTGAACGTGGCACAGTTTAGAAATTCCTAAAATCCCCTCAGCATAGACTTGAGTCTCGAAATTTCTAAGCAGCCTTGAAGCCTAAAGGACCATCATATCAGGACCACGGACAAAAAGGAAACACTGTCACAAAGACAAATTCTTCTGTACAGTCATCTCAGGAATATAATGATCTGGGGGTGTAGTTCCCCTCCCCAGGAAGATAATTATAACAGGACCTTCCAAATTGCAACTGTTGTAAGCCCCAGAAGAGACCAGCCTAGGGAGTGACCACCCAGAGACACCTTTACCATATAGCAACAAACATTAAATATGAAATTGGTGTTTTTCTTTCTCTCATCTACATCACCACTAATCAAAATGTCTGATGCTCCATATCTGGTACTCCATATCAATACCTGATATTCCATAGGGTGTAGTGACAGACATTTCTATTACTAGAAAAAAAACCAGTAACATTTATAACAAGCCCTTCCTTTATACCCATCAATCATAACATTAACAAAAAGAGAAGCAGAATGACCTTGAAGTGGAACTCTTACCTTTGATGGCATCCACAGTTTGGTTTTGTATCATATCAGGTATTTCATCAATCGACATATACCCCTAAAAATATTTTAAAATGAATTAAAGATCAGTTGGCTTATACTCCATTTTATATCAATTAGAGAAGCAAAATTAAGGCATAATATTTATCTTAAGATTGAAATTATCTTAATATGTCCACCAGGGGTCTAAACACAAGTGACCTTTAGAATAAAGTGCTGCTTTTTTTTTAATTATCAAATCATAATTTTTACTTTTTAACACAGGGGTTATAAACACGAAAATGCAGGATGTGGGGAAGGGGATAACACAGGAGCATAGGTGTTCAGGGGGAGTACAGGTATCTTTCAGAGCAGGGTATCAGCTAGGTGAAGGTTCAGGGGTCAAGTCACTATGACTCTGCCTATGATTCAAAAGTGCTGCTTTTTGTGTTGGGCATTGAACCCAGGGTCTTGCACTCGCTAGGCAAATGTTCTGTCCCTGAGCTGTATGCCTAGGCTGAGACCATGTTCTTTTAACTGGATAAATCAGAGATCATCTTAAAGGTTTTTCACTCTAGAAGAAAGTCCTTTGGACTATTTGCAGAAAGCCTGAAGGAAGATAAATCCATTGTTTTCACCAAGGAAATAAGAACCACAGGCTATTGGGACATTAAAGATGTTGAGCAAAGACATTCAAGAGGGAAACATATACAATTTTTTTTTTAAGCAAAAGAGAAAGTAGTGTACGAAGGCTAAAACCACAAAGTCACAGATAAAGGAGAGGGAGTGAGAAGTGAGTGCCAGGCTGAGGGCATAGTGTATGGAAAAGCATAACATTTAGGAAGGAAATAAAACCAACTCAGTAGAGCAGCTCCTGGACAGAGCAGGGCAGCACTGCGTACCAAGAAGAAGGTTTGGTCTACATTTCCCACACCCACAACCAAGCCTAAGGAAGCAGAGGCCAAGGCCATTGTGGAATCTCACTGTCTCCTATGTTCCTATGTACCAGACTGCCCTTGATATAGAGTAAGCTACCTTAGTTGTTCCAAGGAGCATACCCTTTTCACGAGGCTCTCCAGATCAGTTCTGTCCACATCATTAATGGTGTTGAGTTCTTTATCCACTGATGGGAGCTGGAAAGTTATGAAACAAATAATAAGAAAAGGTGATTAACCTTCACACATGAACACACACACACACACACTCACACTCACACAGCGTCATCTTATATCCAGGTCCCAGGATGTTAACCTTGAAGGGCTTAACTTTATTTTCTTTTGAAAACAGAATAAGGTTTGGAGAAATCATATTCTGTTCAAAGTGACATCCGTGAGAAGTGGTTTTTAAAGTGTGCAGTCTTGCTGTAGTCAGCTAATGAGGCACAGATGAAGTATGTGTGGCTACTGGCACAAGTGCTAGTGCTGAACATATTTAGTGAGGTTATAAGCAAACAAACCGGGCAGTGGTGGCACACGCCTTTAGTCCCAGCGCTTGGGAGGCAAAGGCAGATCGATTTCTGAGTTTGAGGTTAGCCTGGTCTACAGAGTGAATTCCAGGACAGCCAGGGCTATACAGAGAAACCCTGTCTTGAAAAAACAAAACAAAACAAACAAAGAAAAACACAACAAAGCAAACTTAATAAGATCACTTTTAGAAGTAAAACAGAGGCTTAGACTATAGTCTAAATGAAGTGAAATATGTGCCAGGCTGGGTTGGATCCTCTACATTAAACAAAACAAATAAGTAAACAAACAATACTAAAATACACACCAAGGACACAACACAACTCTTGAAATAGGTCCTTGGTGAATGTGGAGAATTTGTCTCATCATGAGAGACCCACACATAAACCTAACTGAAGGCCACTCCCCTGAACAAACGGCATATTCAAAATGCCAGTATCACAACGTAAGAAGATTGAGAAACAAACCCCATATTAAAGAGGAAAGAAAGACACAATACTATCAATACTATCGTTAACACAAGATCTGGAGTTGCAAAGAAAGAAGTGTCAGAAGCCATCTAGGATACACTAAAGCTAGCAGGTGACCTTCCTGGAGGTGGCCCACCATTTTTACATGGTCTGTGATGGAGGAGTTCGATGGCAAGGTTCCAAAGAGACTTCATCTCAGAATTGCTTCTTGTAGCTGGTACACCCTTACTGTTATTATTAAATGAATATAATAATTTCCTGGGTGCCTGGGATATAATATTCTGGCTGCCTGGACAGAGAAGGGAGCAATGGCAATAAATTTTTAACTGCTAATTCCCTGCTGCTAGGCAACAGTTGTTCATTGTTCAAACCAGTGGTTTTTAACCACAGAATAAGCAAGAAAGTTTTTTTTTTTTAAAGAAGTTATCAGCAAACATTCAGTATAGTTAAAGCCAGAAAGTCAGAGACCATCAGTCTTTAAAGCTACCACTATATCCAACCCTGCATCCCACTTCAGCCCGTTCCAAGCCAGGCAGGCTCCTAGCAGAGAAGACATCTATAAATGCATTTTCATTAAACACTTGACATTGGAAGAGACCATGTATGTAGAAGGGATGGGAGTAATGGTTCTGTCTTTTCTGTCCTAACTTTAATGTGCACATGATGATTACACAAAGTTTAGAAACATAGTAAACTATTTAGCTATAAAAGGAACAGGTCAGCAACTTACCACAAACTTAGTTTTTAAGAAAAGAACTGTATACAATATTGTATAACAATATGAAGAAACAGATAAAGTAATTGAGACAAAATGCTGAACATTGGTGTCCTCCTTAGGTTTAACTGTCAACTTGACACAAGCATCAGTCACCTGAGAAGGAAATCTCAACTGAGGGGTTGTCAAGGTCAGATTGATCTGAAGCATGCCTGTGGGGTGTTATTTGGATTAGTAACCTATATGGGAGGACCCAGCCCACTGCAGGAGGCACCATTCCCTAGGCAGGCAGGCTGTGTAGGAAAGCTAGGTAAGTACAAGCCTTCCAGCAAGACAGCAAGTAATGTTTCTTGATGGTTTCTGCATCAAATTCCTGCTTGAGTTCCCGCCCTTATTTTTTCCTTGAGAGCAGACTGTGATCTGGAAGTATAAACCAAAGAAATCTTTTGTCCCCTAAGTTGGTCAGAGTGTTGTTGTATTACAATAACAGAAAGGGGAGAGATTTGTGAAAAGTATCTAAAAGCATGGAAGGAGTGCCATGTATTTACAACTTTCCCACACATGCAAAAATCATATTAAAAAACAGTAGTTCCAGGTGTGGTAGTGTATGCCTGCTTTCCCAGCATTAGGAAGCTGAAGGCAGGGGGTAAAAGTTTGAGGTCTACCTAGATTGCTTAAAAAGTTCCAGGCAGGTGTGGGGCTATTATGAGATCCTGTCTCAAGGAGGCAAACGGCAACAACAAGGTATAAAATGTTATTCTCTCAAAAAATCTATTCCAAATAGCTAAAATAGAACTGACGTTTTAAAAGTACATCTGATGACTCCAAAAGTAATTCAGCAGATATGCAATAATAGTATACGTTAAGTCTTTTTTTTAAAAGACTCATAAACTATGAAGGTGAGAAAAAGTATTTTAAAATACTATTTTATATAGACCATAATATATTAATTAATTAACAATTAATATCACAAATAGGAAATTGGATACATCTCAAATGAGATAAATTGTAGAAAATAATGGACTTGCTATTCTAGCATATATGGTTATTATGCCTGGTTTTGGGGTGTTTTTAGCATTTTAGTTTACTTAGGTTTATTGTATATCCATATGGATATACAATATATATATATATATATATATATATATATACACATATGTATATCACATGTACACATGTGAGTGCAGTGCATGTGGGGAACAGAAGAGGGCACTGAAGCCCCTGAATCTGGAGTTATGGGCAGTAGTGAGCTACCCAAGTGTTGGGAACTGAACACAAGTCCTCTGCAAGA
This sequence comes from Rhabdomys pumilio, assembly GCA_030674055.1. Lineage (NCBI taxonomy): Eukaryota > Metazoa > Chordata > Mammalia > Rodentia > Muridae > Rhabdomys > Rhabdomys pumilio. Next base: position 42,356,894 of record JANHMN010000007.1, on the reverse strand, counting down.
GCAGCAAGTGTTTCAACCTGCTGAGCCTTCTCCCACATCTCAGTGTGCTGAGTTTTACAACTATTTAAATGTGAGCATGTGTCCTGCTCCTTTTCAATCTGAATTTACCTCGATAAACCATCAAGTGGCACAGAACTTCTCAAAAGCCCCCTCTCCTTCATATTGCTTACTTCTGTTGCATCCATTCCGGCAAAGTGCTTAGAGGTCCTGAGAAGACTCCCAGAGCACCAGATGTTACTCCTTTCCAGCCCAAGCCACTGTGCACTCAACAGGTGCACCCAGTCTTAGCCCCGCTTGGCTCCCTCTAGTTCTCCTGGCTGTGGTGCACTTACACCTGCTCACCTGACTCGAGTTGTAATTGCTCCCCAGATTGCTTAGCTCCGGTCTGAGGCTATCACAGATCTTGCTGGCTGGATCTGAAGCACAGTCACTGCTGTTGAGTGAATTCTCGATGCTGTTTCTCACAGAGGTCAGGTTGATGCTGAGCTGGGTGCTTGCATCCTGGAAACTTTTCAGGCTGCTGTTCATGTTCTGCAGAGCATTCTTGGTCTGTTTGATGGCTGTAAAGAGATAGTCAGAGTCAGAACTGACCAGAAGAGTACCTCAAAAAAAAAAGATCTTAAGAATAGGATACTGGTTGGAAACAAATGCTATCTTTTCTAGAAGAGGAAAGTAGCTGGCACAGTAGCTCCAGGGTAAAGGTCCTGGCTATACAGGTCTGACAAACTAAGTTCCATCCCTGGGACTCTTCTCAAAGGAAAAGGGAAGGAACCAGCCCCACAAAGTTGACTTCTGACTGCTACATGTGATGAGTGGTGTGTGTGCGTGCATGTTCACATACACAATATTAATAAATAGTGTTTTCTGGAAGAGGAGAAGAAACTGGAGAAGTACATTCATCCCAGGAAACGACATTGGAGTGAAATGAGCAGAGGCAAGCAAAGGAGAATGGGAGAGAGAGAGGGAGGAGAGGAAAGAGGTGTGGAGGAAGAGATGGAGAGAGGAAAGTAGGGAACAAAGAAGGAAGAAAGGAGGCTGACCGGTCTTTGAGGTTCACATTTCTGGGTTTCTAGCCTGCAAAGGAAATGGTTGGGGAAGGACAGAATTGATATCTGAAGATTTCAAAAGGCTGCCCCCTTTTTAATTAATTAATTAACCTATTTTTATTTTTTGATTCAAGGTTCTACACGACTCCTTACATAGCCTAGGCTGTCCTCAAAGTCATGGAGTCCTTGACTTTCTAATGCCAAGGTTATAGACGTGCTATCACATCCAACACAACAACACATGTTTTGCTGAAAATCCAGACAGTAAGTGACCTATAAGCTTTGTGGGTCTAATCTTCTCAAAAAACACCAAATTGCCACTTCACCACAAAACCAGCCATCAACCATACATAAGCATGTGCACATAACTGTGTTTTGATAAAACTTTATTCACACAAGCAAGTGGCCAACCCCTATCGAATTGGGTCACTATTATCTCAAATGACTTTGTTTTTCCAGTATCATAGGTTTAGCACAAGCTTTTAAAAAACAACACACATCCTGGGATGGCTCGTATCTTTGCCAGACCTGTTTGCACAACCAGATTATATTTTTCATCCCTACCCACCACTGGAGAACATGCAAGTGAAAATGAGGGACCCTGGGAAGCCAGGAATCCAGGATGGGCTATTCTTGGTCACTTTTGCCACCATGCTTACCTGTTGCCATGGCCTTAATCTCTTCAAGAACAGGAGTTACTTTGGATTTTACTTGGTCCTTTATTCTGCCTCCCAGCAGAGAATCGATACCTAGATTCAAAGCAAAGGAGTTCATAAGGACAAGTCGGCTTCACCTTCAGCTCTCAGGAGCTCTCCTCACACCCCAGGAATCTACATCTGGAAAGCATCTCTCGGCCTGTCCTCAAGTCCCGGCCTCTACTCCAGACCGTTACTGTGGGCCCTGATTTGAGATGTCATCAGCTGCCTAGGAATCTGCAAATCCTCATTCCCCAGGGGAATGCTGAGAAGTATCCTCTGTCTCACCCAACAGATATCAGTACCACTCCCCCATGCTCCAGCAAATGCTGACAAACGTCACCTTGTGTTCATAACCACTTAACCAAGCTGACCGAGAACTTGAATGAGACATAGTCCAGCAAAGAATGGGGGCAGGCTATTTCTAAAGCACATCTAACGGGGCATGTAGCAGAGCTGCACATCTTCTTCTACATGAGAAAATAACTAAAGGAAGGGAAAGGCTTTGCAATAAACAGCATAAAATTGCATTTATTTGTTTATTATTATTTGTCATGGTTTTAATATACTTAGCCCAGGGAGTGGCACTATTTGGAGGTGTGGCCTTGTTGGAGTAGGTGTGTCACTGTGGGTGTGGGCTTTAAGACCCTCATCCTAGCTGCCTGGAAGTCAGTCTTCCACTAACAGCCTTCAGATGAACACATAGAATTCTCAGCTCTGCCTGCACCTGCACTGTGCCTGCCTGGATGCTGCCATACTCCCATCTTGATGATAATGGACTGAACCTCTGAACCTGTAAACCAGCCCCAATTAAATGTTGTCCTTATAAGAGTTGCCTTGGTCATGGTGTCTGTTCACAGCAGTAAAACTCTAACTAAGGCACTAGTAGTAGTAGTAGTAGCAGTAGTAGAGACAGGGTTTCTCTGTGTAGTCCTGGCTGTCCTGGAACTCACTCTGTAGACCGGGATGGCCTCAAACTCACAAAAATATGTCTGCCTTTGCCTTCCAAGTGCTGGGATTTAAAGGTGTGCACCACCACTACTTGGCCCTGCAAAGTATAATTTAAAAACAGAAACCCAAGTCCCTCTACTTAGGAAACTTAAACGTTGAGTGGCTGTTGTGAGTTGCCCTGGTTCTGTTTGTATTTTGATGCTAATTCTGCTTCCTCAACAGGGGCTGCCCTTATGAGGAGTGGATCACATGCTCAGGTGACTTCGTGTGAACCCTCTCCCCATTTTAACTGGTTAAATAAAGACTAGAGCCTGTGACTGGGCAGTTGAAGGGAAAGGTGGGGCTAGAGGTTTTAGAGAGGGAGAGAGAGGACAGAGGAGAGAAAGGAAGACAGAGGAAGAAGGGGAAGATGAACCAGGAACATGTGGCCTGGAGGAGCCACAAGTAACAAGGGATGTCAGAGCTGAGGAATAGAATAGAATAGAATAGAATAGAATAGAATAGAATAGAATAGAATAAATAAAATAGAATAGAATAGAATAGAATAGAATAGAATAGAATAGAATAGATAGAATAGAATAGAATAGAATAGAATAGAATAGAATAGAATAGAATACATCTGCCCAATCTAGGCGTGCAACTTATAAATATTATAACTGAGTTGTGTGTTCTTTGCATGGGCTTAATGGGGTTGAGATTTACTGCAACAACTGGTTTTCCTTTTAAAGGTTTACTTATTGGGTTTATGTGGATGAGTGTTTTGCCTGTGCGTGTGTCTGTATACCAGGTGTATGCTTGCTGTCCTTGAGGAAAGCAGAAGGCATTGGATGTCCTAGAACCAAAGTTATGGATGGTTGTGAGCCCCCATGTGGGTACTGAGAAGAGAAGCTAGGTTCTCTATAAGAGCAACAAGTTCTATTCACCATTAAGCCATCTCTCCGGTCCCTAAAAGTTGGGTTTGAACCATCCAGTGACAAGTGGCAAACACCCAGTAGTCCTACGGCTTGTCCTGTCTCCCTCCTACCTTCAGTTGCTTCCCCTTTGGTCTGTGCTTTATATGAGGTAGGTAGCTAAGGCAGCCTCTGAGCCATAACAATTAAAATGCAAACCATCTTTTAATGCTACTCACCGTCCAGGTCTGAGAAGGCCTTGTTCTTGGTGTTCGTGTACTGCTCCAATATATAGTCAATTTGCTGGAAAACAAAGTTACATGGCATCTGCCCTCTGAGACGCAAAGTCATTATACAGAGACAATGTTTAAGGTTTAACATGATAAGAAAAAATTAACTCTGTCTGAGTACTTTGAAAAAGAAATAGCCAGGGGGTGGTGAATGTTCATCTGATCTGGTACTCTGACAGACACACTCCCACGCTTACTGCCTGTCACAAACTTCCCTATCGTGCTTGCTTATTGTAACTTACTAGCTGTGGTCATGTCTTATGTTTCCTGACTCTGTGGACCAGCTAGATAAA
>JANHMN010000007.1:42268763-42346221 GCA_030674055.1 Rhabdomys pumilio | reverse complement strand
ACACACACACACACACACACACACACACACACACACACACACACACACAATTTATCAGGACATCTACAAGAGGAAAAGCTGCCAAAAGGCCCATTCATGGAGTAAGGCAGGGCAGCTTCCAGAGCTGTTTCCGTTCTCCCTTTCTGTTTCATTTCTCTTTAAACTCGTGGATACAGCTGGGTGTGCTGGGACATGCCTGTAATCTTAGAACTTGGAAGCCAAAGTAGGCATTATTAGATGTTCAGGCTCAGCCAGGACTTTTGAAGTTTTTACTAAGTTCAAGGTCAATCTAAACTCTATAGTGGGGATCCTCTCTTACAAAAAAAAAAAAAAAAAAAAAGAGGCTTGGTCTAATGATGCATGCCTTTTTTTTTTTTCCAACAGAGGCACCTGTGAACTCACTCTGTGAGTTCCAGGCCAGACTGGTCTATATAGTGAGTTCCAGGATAGCCAGATCTACATTGTGAACTCTGGACAGAAGAAAATGAAAGAGGAAGAAAGAGACACAGGAGGAAGAGGGAGAAAAAAGACAAAAGAAAGGGAAGAAGGAGGAGAAGGAAGAGGAGGAGGAAATAAAGCAAACTTATGGATAAAAGCAGACATTTTCCCCATCTCCCTGCAACACCCTCACAGCTGAGGTCCGAGTCTTGACTTGCCTCATGAGCAGACAAATCACAAAGAGGGAGATGCCTAGGTACTTCCTCTGGCACGGCTCATTCTGCTTCTGCCGCTGGTGCATCTCTCCGCCGCACCTGTTGCAACAACGGCACATACAAAAGAAGAAGCCCACCAGAGGCATGAGGACAATGAACAGCAGTCCCAGGATGGCGCAGACGAGAACTCCGATCTCATAGAAGGCAGCCTGCAGTGCAAAGGAAAGGCACAGCACATGTCACGCAAAACAGGAAGAACGTTCCACAGGGGCTCACTATCGTGAGGTCCTCAGTATGCACTCATTTTCGAATTTTTCCATCTAGAAGCTCTCTGTTGAAGGAAGTAGAGTACCGAATTACCAAAATGCTGGCCAAGAGTTTAATACTCCTTTCAATGGCCTGGAAGTTACCTAAGAGCAAGGTCAAGTGGGAAAGGGTTTACTTACTTTCAATTCCAAGGGCATTTTGTTTTCCAGATGACTTTAAAAAAAAAAAAAAAAAGCTCTGCATAGAGAGTCATACACACACAGGGTGCTTTACACCAGAAAGACAGAACAAGTAGAGATTACGAAAGACCTGAACCATGTTGGATGGCATTGATTAGTGACAGACTCCATGTTTCTGAAAGAATCTAAATGTTGAATGAAGTCTAGACATTCTGAGTGACTCAAGCACAGGCTTTTACCTTTTCCGTGCAGAGACTGGAATAACAGTCTAGCTCTTATCAGGTCACCGTGAGAACTAGAGATAACGTACGTTAAAGAGGAAGTACCTAGGCAATCACCAGGCGATAGCAAGTGGAGCTTTCTATGCCATCCAAGAGGCAGACCCGGTGATTACCTGGTTTGGCAGCCCACGTTCACACTTGTCCTGAGTTCCAAGATCCACCACAGCTTCCACTGACAATCAGTAGATAGACCGTAATATATTTTCATTCTCCTTACTAGCTTGGTCCCAGAGCACATGGAACAATGTTCTGGAGGATAAAATGATCCTTCATTCCAGTCCATACACAGAGTCACTCACGTTTCTCTTGTTTGCTTGCTCACTCCCTATTACTTTCTTTTGTTTTTGAGAAAAAGTTCCCTATATCCCGGGCTGGTCTCAGTGATAAAGAATGATCCTCCTGTCTCCGGGACACTTCAGTTACAGCATGTATGTCTCCATGCTAAGCTTATGTGGTACTGAGGATGGAACTCAGAAATTCGTAAAAGCCAGGCAAGTACTCTACCAACTAGAATGGCCCCCACCCCCCCCCCCAAAAAAAATCACAGGATGACATTTAATGATTAGTGAGCAAGCAAGATAGCGATGGATGATGCAGGCACTAAAATGAAGAGTCAGACAAAATATGAGCCTTGCTCCTTTAGGTGTGCACTGAGACCTGACCTCACATCCAACTTCTTGTTTAACCAACTCACTTTATCTTTCTACAATTGAATAATGTCTGGGTTTTTTTCCCCACTACCATGAGTGAGGTAATCAAAAAGGGAACTCAAGGTCACCGCTCCCAGTAGCCTCTCCACAGTGGGACAGCAGTGACAAAATCAGTGACAAAATCAGCTGAAGAAAAGAGTGACTTCTGTCCTGAAATCTGCAGAGCTAAAACGCATCTCCTGATATAGGGATGTGATCACGTGAGCCCTCTGGCCACCTGTCGTGATCAGTCACCCCCCCCCCGTGTGCAATCCCCTTCCCCACCATCTCTGTCATCACTACTCAGTGTCCAGCAGAATGAGCTTGGTGGCAAACCTGCCATCCTCCCAGCTAGCTGGCTCTCCTCAGCTGCCTGCCTTGCCTCAGTGCCTGTCTCTTGGCTTAACTGGCCTGATGTACAGACAGCAGCCCTACTGGGGTAGACAACCCTGCCAGAGGTGAATATGATGCCTTCATAGAGAGCTACATCCTTCTGGGAGCGCCTGGTTCCCTACACTGGGAAAATATCCATTAATGTGATGTGCCTCATAGGAACAAGGCATGAACGGTCACAAATTCAAAGCGAAAACAGATGTTCAGAGTCAATGTTCAATTAATAGCAATTAGCTATAGACAAGTACTCATGTATGAGTTGGGGTGCAGCTGACACTTGAATATATGTTCACCTCAATATTAAGGTAAAAATGCTAAAAAAGCAAGGCAGTTGAGTTCATCCGTGTGTGTGTGTGTGTGTGTGTGTGTGTGTGTGTGTGTATCTTCTTCCTGTCCATGAACACCCACTATTAACTGACTCTTTAGCATTTCCTTGAGAACCAATATCATTGGCCAACTAAGAAACCAATCTAGACACTCCAAATTTTCACATACTTACAGATTTTGCTCCTGTTTCTCAGCAAACAAAGTTATTTAATATTTCAAAGGAATTTTCAATACTTTCTGAACCACGGAAAGCAATAAACTCAAACCCAGGAGAGAAGATGTGTTAAAATGTTCATAGTGCATTACTTTTAGCTTCAACAACAATAACAAAAGGTTATGAGTTCTATACAACCTTCCCAATGTTATCAGAAACGCTGTTCTAAGAGAACCTCAGGAAATTACCTGCTGTTCTAGAAAGCCTAGTCAGGACAAGGTTAAGAAAGGACCCAGGAATGTAAAGAACGTCTGGCATTTCCAGGGAGCTGGTTACAACACTGGGCTAGTCTTGGGCAATAAGGATATGACAGTGGGATGGTCCTAGTGGGAGAGCCCTAAGGATATGACAGTGGGATGGTCTTAGTGGGATAACCCTAAGCAATGACCCTCACCTAAACTTCCCGTTTTTGCTGTGTCTTTATAACCTGCCCCCGAAATTAAAGTTTCAGAGCTTGATCAGAACCCCAGACTAGCTCTCATTCTTTGTGTCTCTTGTCCCTTCATTCTTTCGCCCCCTTCGCTAAGGTCTCGTTGAATCCCCATGGGCCAAGGCATAGAAAGGGTCAGGCATGAGTCTGTATGATTTCCTTTCTCTTCCTCCCACCCTGGCACAGTGCAGAATTGAACTTAGGGCCTCACACACCATAGAGACAACACAGACAAAACAAATTGAAACACCACCACAGGGGAATCACCAGGGAAGAACAGAAAGTGCCAACAGAGACAACACTAACCACTGACCTAAGACAGACATCGACATGGAACACAAAGCAAGCGCAGTTTACCTTCAGAGCCAAGACTATGTTTTCTGGCTGTGGAAATCAAAGCAGTTGAAGAGTTTGTGTGTAGCAGAGGCAGCATGCATCAAAATAAAACAGAAGAGTCACATGAGTCATTCACCGTTACCAGGCCACATTGTAAAATATCCAGGTGGAGGGATACACACGAGAATGGAACAGAGATTGTTAAGTGCATATGGAGAATCAATGCTTTAGAGTCAAGCTTCGGAGTTCACGTGTGGGTTTTTGAAAGGTTCAAAGTCAGCATGATCATCGGTTAGGGAAAAAGGAATCACCAGGCAGTTATAGATGCTAACATGCTTGCTATATGATCTTCATGAAGCAGTAACAAGAACCAAAGACAACTCTTCCAAAGTGTCCCCTCTAGAATGAAATTTGGAAGTGTCCTCCCCTTGTTTAAAACCATCCAGTGAAGTCCCACCATTTCCCAGCATAGACCTTTACTAGCCAATCTGGGCTTCACCTACTCATTTTTCTTGGCCATTCTAAGTTGGCTGTTGTTCTGGCAAATCATTTTCTCTCTTCCTTCCTCACTCTGACTCTTCAGGTTGTCTCCCTACTCAGCTCATCCCTCACTCACTAGATGAAACTCAAGTCTCAGAAGAGATGCTACCTCCTCCGGAAAGTCTATGCATTGTATATCTTCTTGCATATGACCCGGTATCTCTGAACTGGCCGTTAGAGATAAGGTTCTCACTTAGAAGACCTGGCCGACATATTGCTATCTCCTGTCATATCAACTCCAGGACAGCAAGCCCCACATGCAATACTTACCCAATCAAAACTAAGTCAACTGATGTGCTAATGGAATAAAAGTCACAACCCAAGACCAGAGATTCCTCAGCATGGTCCAGTCAGTCAGTCAGTGAGGAAAATGAACCAAACCACAATGAGGAGAGGAAAATAAAGCAGCTCTCAATGCATTTTTTTTTTTTTTTTTTTTTGGTTTTTCGAGACAGGGTTTCTCTGTGTTGTCCTGGCTGTCCTGGAACTCACTCAGTAGACCAGGCTGGCCTTGAACTCAGAAATCCTCCCAAGTGCTGGGATTAAAGGCGTGTGCCACCACTGCCCACTAGCCAGTGTTCTTAATCACTGAGCCATCCCTCCAGTCATGCTATCACTGTTTCTGAATGCCCTCTGGAGCAAAATAAACCGAGGTGGCTCTGTCATTCTCCATGTCACCATTTTGAAGTTTTCTGGTTTGGACATTTGAACATGTACAAACTGTTTCTTACCTGGGGCAGATCCTCAAACCTTTGAAATAACAATGCTGTGAGTGTAATAATTTTTAACAGAAACACTGAGCATGTTGAAGGTTGGAAACATTTCAGATATACATGGCCCATGGGGTCACCTTGACAAGTCCCATTCTGTCTTCCTGGGTGAGTCCCCAAGCTTGATACCATTCGAAACCTTGACTCCCACATCCACTAACCCTAAGGATCTCCCAGTGTAACTAATTACCAGGCTCCTCTTCCCTTACAGAATATGAGTCCAGATCTGGGGAAGGCCAGGTATCTGTATTTTAAGAGAGCTCTCATGTGAAGATTACAACTGAGTAATTTGGAGAAATCTGTCCTCAGTCGGTACTGTGGCTGGTCATACTGGATCTGGAAAGGTCACTCTACTTATAAGGTATGACGGACTGCTAATTCATTTGTAACTCCTCCAACCCAACAATCAGCCTGTCTGGTATATTTGACATGGTACAATAAACACCTCCATGGACTTGGGTGGGTGAATTTTCACTGATCTCTTTCCAAACGAGTTGTCCTACGGGATAAATTTATTTCTGTGTTACACAGCAGTTAAAATCGTGATTCTACACCTTGGTGTCCTACGGTTCTCTACTCAGTTGCCTATTATAACCACTTAGGGATCTGTTAAAAAATACCAGTAGCCAGCCCTGAAGAACAATATCAAAAACTTTAGGGAACATCCTCAGTATTGCTACTAATGCCATGCTGAATCTTGGTTCCCTTATGGGCAGAATAAGCAGAAAATGTGCCTGATAAGGCATTTGCAAAGACTAGAAAGGAAGTGGCAGCTAGAGAGACATAACAGTCACTTGGCTGTCAGTGCTTCGTCGTGTTTGTGACGAGCTGGTACTCATGAAGTGTACAGGCTTGAGCTTACTGCAGACAGTAAAACCCAATCATTCCTGCAGTGTACTGTCTTCTAAATACCCTCAAAGATCCCTGGGTTGGGCTTTCCTCGTGGAAAATAGGATGTGAATTCAGACTAGGGGTGTGCCTTCTCCCTTTGAAGACATGTTGAACAGGTAGCTGGACAACTTCCAGGCCCCTCTGTCATCTTGGAGTCTCCAGACAGATCCAAGTGAGGTGATGTTCCCATTTCTACCCATTCCCAGAAGAACCCTTGCCATTTGGGCTGTCTGATTAGCCAGGCATGCTAATGTCTTCCAGATACATGGAAACCAACAGTCATTGTATTTTGCCCAGAGATGTGAGCCAATCTGGATATAATGTTTTGGTGATAAAATGAAGGCGAAGGAATACTCTTTAGACTAGGGTAGAGTTCTAGGAGGGTAGTAAGCAGAAGGTAATGTGGTTCCCTCTTCAACAGTCCCACAGTTGGCCCGGCTGCCGGGTGAAACAGCTTCCACAGCAGTTTTCCTCTTTGGCTTTATAGTCACCCTTTCCCTGTATCACCCATTAGAAACTGAGGCGCTGATGAAGCCATTTCTAACTCCAAGATCTGGACTCATTAGCCATTGGGGCAGTGGGCATTCACAATCAGACCTGTGCTGTCTATCTCTTTGTCCCCCTGGACACCATCCTCAGAGCAAAATAGGAAACAGCAACATGTCCTATTGACTTCCCTGGGGGTGGAGAATATGACAAACACATTTCCCTGGTTTTTAACACCCAACATTCAACACACAAAGATTCATGTGTTTTCAGGGTCTTCTACTCACAACTAACCAAAATCAAAGGAACTTTCTTTGGGTCCCAGAAATAAATGGAGGATCAGCAGTGCCTGGTGGGCTGGGCAGACATCAGCAAGATCCTTTAAAGCGCTCTGAAAACCTTGGCCACTCACCTCCTATTATTCAGCCTGGGTCACTTTTTTCCTCTCTGGACCAACTGTTCACCTTTTCCACATCTGACCTCTTCTCACCTGGTCACGAGCACTCCCAGAGCATCCCCTACCCACCCACCCCCAGTCCTCTCCACTTCTGCAGAAGTCACTACTTGTGGTAAGGGCTTCTGCTCAGAGTGGCTTCCTTCCCTTTGTTGCTCTGTGTGCTACTTCATACCTATGGATTTTCTTATCACCCTTTGCACTGAACCCATAAGGCCCTGCCCCTGCTTGTCCAAGACCAACCTTGCTTATCTCTGCCATTCCTTTAATTCCAACCAAGTATGCACACCTAGGCAGGTGCTCCACAAACCCAGAATGAACATAGATGGAAAGCTGTTGTGTAGCAAACGGGTTTTGAACCTCCCTGCCATTGGTTCTGGCTTCTAAGGAGTCTCAAGCATTTCTGCTTCTAGAGTTTCCCTCCCTTAGCTAAAAAAACAAACAAACAAAACTTAGTATTTCTTTTCAGGACATTTTAAAATGACATGTAACTTCTTTCCCCTCAACAGCCAATTTTGAAATTTCTGATGCCGCTAAAATGAGGTTTATAAAATATGACAATATTCCATAAAAATTTTTAGTCAAAAAAGTTACCAAATTAGAGGTTTAAAAAACAAATGGTTGTTTAAAGGCCTGTGTTCACACCAGATATGACCTTTCTCCTATTTGCTATTTTTAGTAATAAAAGCAAAAGGTTACCTCCTTGGAATCAATTGAGACGTCAAACTTCTTCTGTATGAGTTTTCTGATCAAATCTATAAAGAAAAAAAATCACAAAATAGAAAATTTATTTTTTGAGTAAAAGTATACAATGCATATACATAAGTTCTATTAGGTACTTATAAATTACTTCAGGTAGACATAACATCCTTATAATGGTAGTCCAGTTCCTAAGTTAGGTAAGTAATTAAGCTAATGAGCCTAACTTTACAGTGAAATTGCTAGGGTTTTTTTTATTTAACATTTATTTGAACATGTTCCCAAATGAGCATGGATGGGAAAGTAAATATTTCCCATGATATTTCAGAGTTTTCATACACTGCTACAGAGAGGAGGAGAGATTTCTCACGCTAATAACTCCTGGTTGGCTTTTAAGACTCATTTGTAAATATTGCAAATGTTGGAAATAAGTTCATTTGTGGTTACAAAGAAAACTAGTGACTTCAGGGCTGGCAGACTAGCTCTGTGGGTAAGGGCACTTGCTACCCACAAGTGACTCAAATGTCATTTCCAGAGCCTGCGGAACTGATCCCTGGAAGTTGCCCTCTGACCTCCACTGTGTGCTACTGATGGACAGAGCCCCAGGCCTTGTCCATGCTGTGTGCCTATCCTACCATTGTGCTACATTCTTTCAGTCACGGATGGAGACCTCAGGCAAAGGGTGAGCATGGCAAGAAACACACGTCTAGGCAGGTAGCTGGGGAGTATACATCATTGGCTTCGACTAGGGGCTGGAAATGCCTTATTTGTATAAAGAAGAATTTCAGGTGCTTGCTGGACATGACCTGATAAGGAGAGGGCAAATTTAATCTAGCTGTGACTGCATGACCTCTTTCAGTGGGGATAAAGGTGCAGGCCCAGGACATGAAGGCCCTAGACAGAGGAGGGAGTGGTCTTTACTCCTACCACTCTCCAGTTGAGATTTTTGAGGTTAGACATGATTTGACCCCACTGCTGGCTCCTGACTGGCTCTTCCCAATTCCATGGTATACCACCCCCACAAGTATCCATCTTTTCATTATTCTGTAGAAGAAAATAGTGAGTCTGCACACCACATTATCATGGTACAAAGTCTAGAGAAAAAACAAAAACAAAGCAAAACACTATACCAGTAGTTAGCTATAAGTTAACTGGCCACACATTTCCACAGAATACCATTTCTTTGCTGAAAGAAAGACTGAATGACAAACCATTTACTCTGATTTAGATGTCTGGTAGATATTTTTCCTAAATTTCAGGTATATGGCCTGCAGCTTGAAAAAAGCCAATGACAACACCTATTACCAATGATTAAATGAAGCTTTGAAGCCAAAATTAGAGTTTTGCAAAACTCCATTCATAAGCTTGCCTGTTATAACTAGTAGATATATTAAAAATAAAATGTGTCTATACTGGAGACATGGCTCAGCAGTTAAGAGCACTGGCTGCTTCTACAGAGGAACTTAGTTCATTTCTCAGCACCTACTAGGGTGCTTCCAACTATCTATTGCCCCAGGTCCAGGGATCCATTGCCTCCATGTCAGCAACTGGAGGCATCCATGGGAACACAAAGAGTGCACAGACCTATTTGCATATACATGCATACTATAAAACATGACACTTTTAAAATGAGATATGCCAGCACTGGAAGACTTGTCAAATTCAGTGAATCCCTTTTCTGATGAGAGTATAAGCGGGCACAGAGGCTTCTGTGGCAACGTGGAAAATGGACCAATGGTCATACATCAGTACATCAAATCAGGAAAAGTTCATTCACATCCCACATCGAAAACAAGACTGAAAAGCCAGGTGGTGGTGGTGGTGGTGGTGGTGGTGGTGGTGGTGGTGGTGGTGGTGGTGGTGGCAGCCACGCAGGCCTTTAATTCCAGGAATTGGGAGGCAGAGAGAATCAGGCAGATTTCTGAGCTGAAGACCAACCTGGTCTACAGAGCAAGTTCCAGGACAGCCAGAGCTACACAGAGAAATTCTGCCTCAAAACTAAAATAAAAAGAACAAAGAAAACAGCCTTAAAAGATGAGCACTTGCCCAGTTTGGGTAATATCAGAGAAAACAACCAGAGTTACAGAAATGACTGAGAGACTCTTTATTACCTGTCTCTGCATGCTCAGATGTCCACACTGTCTGCAACCCAAGCTAGTTACTGTGACAAACTGAACAGGGACATAGATAGAAGAAAGTGGCTGACTCCCACAGAGGTAAAGGAGATTTGCAAAGATGTAGAAACTGACACCGTTCCTCTCACTCTCGCATATGTTACATATGAAAAATCGGATACTTGGTTTGGTGTTTTTCAGACAGTGTTGCTGTGCAGTGCAGACCTGCCTTGCCATCATGAGAATCCTCCTGCATCAGCCCACTTGCTCCCATGCTGGCTTTACATACAAGCCGTGTCTAGTTAGGAAGGAATTCATTATCGTTACTTTTAAATTAATTAGAGAATGACTGTTAACTATCTCCAGTTTAATTCCAAACTTGGTCAGTGTGGTGGTTTTCGGTTCTCAGGGGGTGGCACTGTTTTTGGTACTAATTTTCACACCCATGTTTTCTCAGTTACTTCTAGACTGGCTCCTTTTTTACCTTGAAGCCAGCAAGCCAGGAAGGAGATCATAAAATATAGTCAGATGTTTTGAGCCTGATAAACCAAGCGACTCACTTTACTGGCTACCCCAGTGCTGAGAGCAAGCTTAGAGGACTATGCTCATCACTTCTCTCTTGCCTGGGACAGACTCCCTGACATCAGCAGTGTAAAGAAAGAGATGTTTATTTCGGCTTAGAGTTCAGCCATATGCCATGGCAGGAAGGCAAGCTGGCAGGATCCTGTCCTGCCAGTGGCAGCATGAGGCTGCTTGCTCACATTCTGACAGATCAGGAAGCATAGGAAGAGAATGCCAGAGCTTAGCTTTTTTCCTGCTGTTCTCTTTGTTTCTGTCAGGGATGCCAGCATACCTTTGGAGACTCACCTCCATGGTAGGTCTTCCTCCACAGGAAGATTCCAAGGACAGTAAGGCCTTAGGTGCTCACACACACAAGTGGAGGTGAGAAGGCAACTTTTTTTCTTTGGAAGTTCCTGCCTTCCACTGTGTAGGTCATGGGAATTTGACTCAGGTAATCAGGCTTGGTGGTAAGGCAAGTACCTTTACTGTTGTGCAATACAGCTGGCCCTTCTGAAAAGCTTATACTTTTTTTTTTTTTTTTGATGGAATGTGATGGCCTTAGTACCTAGTACAGGATTTGAACACTCTCAGGCCCATTAACATTTTTGAGAATGAGGTTGGACCATATCATTGACTGTGTGAGAAGCTTTTAGGCAGAAAGGGGAGGTGACAGGCTCAGCATCCTAATGGAATCTGTAAATGAGAAGAACCAGAGCTAATGCCCAAATCCATCCATTCCCAGTCTCAGACTCTGATGAGTTGAGAACAGACAGTTGACATAACAATACAATAGTTACTTCAGACCAAAAAGCTCAGAGAGCTGTCTGTCTGGAACCCTGGACAGCTGCTACAGCCATCACCACTAACCACCAGCTCTGCAGATACCATTCAGATGCTGTACATATGTTATGCATGTGGCTCAGAGTAATCTTGCAAGGTAAATTATCACTTCCTTTTCCTCAGATAAAACTCAAACACAAAATTCAAGTGAATGGCCTGAATCTTTCCGCATGCACTGCGTGGTAACGTTAGAACAGAGGGTTGGAATCCAGGCAGGATGCACAGTAGAAAGAGCAGTGGGTGTCAGCACTAAAACCACTCTGAGTGTCAGGCTGAATCACCAGTAATGGTTCACTCAGTGATCACAGACAACTTCTCCAGCCAAGCGGAGCCTCAAAGTCATCTGAAAGGTTACCAGGATTTTGAGATACGGCTGCTGTCACTGCTGTCACTTAGGATCTTTCTGGTAACAGTCATAAGGTGGTAGCAGTGAGTCTCAAGAAGTGGAGCCTGGGGAGTGTCTGTCACTTGACACACATTCCAACCAGTCTGTAGTCTGTTAGTATTGCTGGAGGCAGACCTGGAAGCCTGCTCTGGATCATTCCATGTCCCAGGCTCTGCTTCTCCTGCAAACCTGCCTGAAGCACTTAGCTTAGTAGGTGATTGGAGATGCACAGCAAGGTAGACCCCCTTTGTCCCCGCTTTTCCTCTAAGACCTCCCAGGGAGTTAGAATTGACAGAGTTAATCCCTTAGGACAGGTACCTAGGCACACAAGGACAGGTGCTTGCGATTCTCAGAACATTTCAAGAGGAATGATGTATGGTTAAAATAATTCCCTCTCTTTCCTTCTCTCCCTCTGTCTCTTCCCTTCCTTCTAGGTATGGATTGATTTAAAGAGCACAAATAGCCCTTACTCTGCACAGCTGTGGGTATCATTGGCACCTGCTTAGATTTCATGGCAAATGGCGCACTTCATGCTGAGATACCGTGAAGATTGTTCCAGGTCACTTATCCTGCACAGATATGGTAAATTATGATTTTACATGTACAGGAACCAGAATTTTAACCATATTTTGTCAGGAATTATGTTATTTTGTCTTCAGTTTGAAGTTGGACTGGATATGGAAGAATATGCCAATAAAATTATTTTAAATATTAAAACCTTAAAGTATTTTTTTCACATGACCTGAAGTATGTACAGACCCTCCACTCTTCTCCAACCATGACACACTGTTTCCACTTCCAAGTCTCACTTCCAAGCCTTAGTTGCGTATAACAAAATGGATTTACTTGATCCACACACAGCCCCACAGCCCTATCATTAAGATCATGTGGTCTCCGGTGCAGATCAAACACATAACTGGAACCAAATGTCTTTTAAAGGTCTGCCAGACAATTTTTTTTCTCCATGAAGAGCAGAAGCAAAGGCTAGAAGTGGAATTACCCTCTCCGGGGATGTTTTAGAGGGAGGTGTACACACATGGGAATCCATGGAACATTCACAGTGGTCCTTAACTTCCTCAACCTGGACTCATCATGGGCTGCCATGCTGGAGCCCCAGACAGCAAAAGGAAAGAGGTGACAGCTCCCCTGCAGCTCCTTCATAAATCACAGAGGTCTCTCAGTCCTTTGTGCTTATCTGAGAGGTAACCCTGTTAAGGATTCCCAGCTCCAGGAGACAGGAGAAACCTTCCCGAGGCCTGTGCAACCTCATAGCTTCCTTTGAAGAAGGTAGAAATGACTGAAGGGTAGCCTGAAGTAACAACCTGGCTTGGGTCGGACTGCATGCAGAGTGGGTCCAGGAACAGTGAATGAATTGGTGTGAACACATGGTTTGGCAGAAGCTAAAAGCGCCAGATTTGTCCGGGATGATTTCACAAGCAAAACTCTGTAACTAATTTTTTCATTGTTCATTGTACTCGCTAGTTTTAAGTCAACTTGACATAAGCTAGAATCATCTGAGACGAGGGAACGTCAGCCAACAAAATGCCTCCATAGGTCTGTCTGTAGATAAGCAAGTTTGTAGGGCATTTTCTTAATTAGTGACTGATGAGGAGAGTGGGGCCAGGCACTACCTCTAAACTGACGGTTCTGGGTTCTGAAAAAAAAAAAAAAAAAAAAAAAAAAAGCTGGCTCAGCAAGCCATGGAGAACAAGCCAATAAGCAGCACTCCTCTGTGGCCCCTGCATCAGCTCCTGCCTCCAGGTTCCTGCCTAGTTTGAGTTCCTGCCTTGGCTTCCCTCTATGCACTGTGATCAGGATATGTAAGCCAAATAAATCCTTTTCTCCTCAACTTGCTTTTGATCGTGGTATTTTATTGCAGCAAGAGTAACCCTAAAGTATTCATCCAGAGAGCAAGTGAACATCTTGGCTAATGCAGTTAAAAAAAAAAAAAAAGCCAGTGTGCATGAAGAAGCACTCCAGCCAGTGAAAGAAGAATTAAATATGGTCACGGGGAGAAATTAAATATGGAGAATTAAATTAAAGGAGCAGAACTAAATATGACAAGAGGAGAAAAATAATCAAGAGTTGTTGATGTACCCTCATTCTCCTGCTCCACCCCCATCGTTCAAACTGTTTAAAATTCCTTAGCTGAAGTACCATTTCCTCCTCAGCCTCCTGAGAGTCAGGACCACAGGCATGCATTGCTGTACTCCACTGTGTTTTAAAGAAAAGGGAAGGAGGCACACGCTGACCAATCCGACCATGAACTTAGAGGTGGGAGCAAACACTTGATACGTCTGATAAACCTGACTTAGCTTCTAAATGTCTGAAGCATCAATCTCTCTACTAAGAGGCAAACCAGAGGTTTAGTTAGGTTGATGTTGAGATTTGATTGGTCTCCTTTCTCTTACACAAAACTGCAAATTCTAGCAAGGCTGCAGCAGGGATTTAGACTGGCTCCCTTTAGCCATTCCAGCCATAGGAACCAGCAGTTCAGTAGCAGACACATGCATCATGATAAATGATGGCAGACATAGTAACCTATCAGAACCGCCGGAAGATGACATCGTCATTCCCCTACTTCTCAAAATAACACTTGACATTTCCAGCAACACATTTCCGTAGCTCTGTCACCTCCCATGGAAATCTTCTCAGAAGTCTTGGAAATCAGGGCCCCTTGGAGAGAAACATCATCATCAAATTCAACTCACTTCAGAGTTGAGTGTCAACTCGCACCCCTGCACTGCCTGAGACCTGGCCCAGAGACATCACATTGTCCAGAGATCCGCTGTTAAAAGCAGCACCTGGCTGCCTTCCAGAGGACCCTCATTTGCTTCCCAGCACTTAAATGGCAGCTTACAACCATCTCTAAGTGCAATCCCAGGGGATGCCCTTTTTTGGCTAATATGGGTGCTGCTTGCACAGTTTGTGTACATTCATACATATATACATACATGCACACATACATACATACATACATACATACATACATACATACATACATACACATTCACGAAGATAAAACCAGATGGGTACAAGCAATTCTTCACAGTGTTTGGAGATTAAGGGAGAAGAGTGCAGGGTTCTATAAAGCGTGATTCTCTCAAGTCAGAACCAAATGACTCTGTCCCTTGATTCTCAAGCATGACTGGGGAATACTCCTGAAGCTCCCACACTGTTTGGGCACAGCAGTTCTGTATACCTGCAAGGTCATGCTTAGCCTCCTTGTCTGTATAGCTTGAGGTGGGGAGAGTGGCCATAAGTCTGTCTTTATTTTTATACTTACTCTTTTAGGGCCTAAGGATCAAACTCAGAACCTTCTGCATGCTTTATAAGTGTTTTTCCTATGAACACCCACAGCCCATTCACTAAACTACCTTTGCCAAAGATGTAATCTCGTGTGTGTGTGTGTGTGTGTGTGTGTGTGTGTGTGTGTGTCCCCATGTCTGTGTCTGTGTCTGGTACACATGCTCAAGTAATATGGGACTTGTACAAAGGTCACAGGACAGCCCCAGCTGTTGGTCTCTGCTGTTCACACTGGCAAACACTAGCCTCACTGGTTTATGAGTTTCTAAAAATTCTCCTCAGTGCTTCTCTTCTCACTATAGGAGTACTGAGATTATAGACACACTACTGGGTCTGGCTTCTAATATGGTCTATGGGGATCCAAAATGCTTTATCCACTGAGATCTCTCCATATTCTCATAGCTGCTTCTTAACTCACTTCCAGTAGTTTATTCAAAAGAGGATTTAATTCATGTCACATGATGGGCAATGAATGTGCATACATACATATGCATGCCGTAAGTTAAAATGGTAGGGTGTGGCTCACTTCTTGGTTAAAGAGCCCATAAGTTACCAGAACAAATCACACCCATACTGACTATCTTAGTTAGGGTTTTACTGCTATGATAAGACACCATGACCAAGGCAACCCTTATAAGGACAACATTTAATTGGGTCTGACTTATAAGTTCCTTATTATCAGAGGTGAGAGCATGGCGGCATCTAGGCAGGTGAGGAGGAGTAGCTGAGGTGCAGGAGTAACTCAGAGTTCAACATCTTCATCTGAAGGCTGCTAGAAGAAGACTGGCTTCTAGGCAGGTAGGATGAGAGTCTTAAAGCCCATGCTTACAGTGACACACCTACTCCAACAAGGTCATACCTACTTAGACAAGGCCACACTTCCAAATAGTGACACTCTCTGGAACAAGAATATGCAAACCACCACACTGACTCAACGAAAATGCAAAGATTTTCCAGCAATGAATTGACTTTTAAAACTTTTTAAATCAGTCTATTCAATTGTGGGATGGTTAAACCATGCCAGGAAGCTTGGTAAGGTAGAGCAGGTTGAGACCAGACGCAGTAGACACACACCTGAAACTTAGACAAGTCCTGCTCCCTTCCAGATTCCCGGACTGGAATGCATGGCACACATAAGGAAATGCAACCTGTAGTCATGTAGGCCCAGAACAGAGTTCTCCATGCTAACAAGGTGCTTAGAGCCCCTTAGGGCTTAGCCAGTAAGCTTCCCTTCCCAGACATTCCTCCCTGCAAAGATATTTAATCTCAGAGTCCACCCTGAGAAGTGGGTACAGTTAGGTATGCATCCATTTTCTGCCGTGAGCAGTCAATGAACAGTTTAGAACCACAGACTGTCTCTTTCATCTACCTCTGCCATGGCGAACATGCAGAAGGTCTTCACTTACCGAGCTGCCCTTTCCCCTCAGCCAGGGCTAGACACTGTCTGCATCCTTCGGGCCCCAACTCCATTCTTGGCATTTCGCGACTCACAAATGCCTGGATTTGTGAATTCGTGCCTGGATGTCCAAGAGTTGGAGAACCCCCTCGGCAGCCCCACAACACAGGTGTAAGAACGCCTGAACCAGCTCCGGTGTCCCCACATCTCAGACTGCGCTTTTTCCCCCACCCCCTAGAGCTGTGTCTCCGGTAGCAACATAGCAACGTGGGATATTTTGCCTCCCAAGAGGCTGTGCCCAGCAGGGTGAGGGAGGATGGGAAAGGGGTGCGCAGACATGGGCCCCCATTCAATAATTAGACACTTCTGTATTTGTTTGAAGTAATGAGATTTTTTTTCCTGTTGGGAGTTTTCATTTTAGAATTCTGACTCAGGAAGAGCATCCATTAACATAAACACAGAACCTAACAAGCTCTGGCCTCTAGTGAGAAGACAGGAAAGAACCACATTGAATTACATTTGCAGTCCAAGGTCTCTCTTCCCAGGGAGGCGCTGCAGGAAGTGCTGGCCACCATGCATGAGCCACCCAGGGGCTTGTGTTTGCACTAGCAGGCTCGGTGTCTTCATTTCAACCTGCATGCTCCTTTAGAAAAAGACATGTGGGTTTGTAAGCCGGTGTTCATAACCTATTTATTTTATAGACCACTTGGTGCGTGTAACTCGTAAGGATGGAATCTGAGTCCCATTAGCCTCAGCTGCCATCTAAAGGGTTAAATATATTAGCAGTATACATGTACTTGAATCGGTTATGAGATAACCTAATCTACCAAATGCATTCTCATAACACTGGTTATGAGAATGCATTTGGTAGATTAGGAAAATCTAGAAAGCATTGGAGATAAAAGGATGAGAATCTGGTGGAAGGAATATTTTATAACTACACTTGAAAGTAATTTTTATGGTTTTCAATGGGTTCTTTTATGCATTCTATTTTATGATTCCATGATTCGGATCCTAAATGAAG
Source organism: Rhabdomys pumilio (assembly GCA_030674055.1). Lineage (NCBI taxonomy): Eukaryota > Metazoa > Chordata > Mammalia > Rodentia > Muridae > Rhabdomys > Rhabdomys pumilio. The sequence goes on along the minus strand of JANHMN010000007.1, from coordinate 42,328,986 downwards.
ATGACTTTAGAAGACTTAGTTTTTACATTTGTGATCTGTTGGCAGTGTCAGAGTCTGTATGTGGCACATTGGATATATCATCTTCTGGAAAATGAGGATTTTCTCATTTTTGCTTGGTCAGAACTCACAGAAAAGTTACAGAGCTAACGACGCAGCATCGCAATCGCTCATTAAGGAAATAAGTTTATTTCAATTCCTGGTTCTGATCCAAAGTTAAGGAACTCCAGCTGGGGCTGCCCTTCAGGCTGTTGAGAGTGTACACTTAAAGCAAGATGGCCCAGGGCGAGGTAACAGGTTGTGTGCTTGACAGCTGAATCCGGTCACCTCTTAAAGGCCCTTCATCCTAATGCAGTCAGCTTCAACACAGATTTGGAAGCAGACAAGTCATATTCAAACTGTGGCGAGAAGCAAGTTATCAGGGTATAGCTTGTTTTAGTTAAAGGCTCAGTAATTCCATTTACCTTCCCACTAACTATCTCCAAGTTTAGAGATTTTGGGGGTGTTGTTCTTTTTAAAATTACATGTGCTGAGAGATGGAGGGAGAGACAGACAGACAAAGACAGATAGAAACAGACACAGACAGACAGAGACAGAAACAGACAGAGACAGAGAGAGACAAAGACAAAGAGAGACAGAGACAGAGTGTGTTTATGTACTGTGTTATTCTTATGGAGGTCATATAGTAACTCATGGATTTGGTTTCCTCACTCTACCATGTGGTTCCCAGAGATCAAACTCATGCCAGAAGGTATGGTGGTAAGCACGGTTGTCTACTGAGCCAGCTTGTTATCATCTCTCTCCCTTCTCCCTTTAAAGACATGGTCTCACACTCTAGCCCAGGCAGCCATACAACTCACTGCTTAGCTCTGGATAGTATCAGTCATCTGGCCTCAGCCTCCTGAGTACTGTAATTACAGGCATGAGCCATTATGCCTGGCTCAGTAAAAAAAATCATTTACTTCTGTACATAGGCTCAGGTCCAGCGTACAGAGAAAGAGGTCTGGGGATCCTAGTTTGTCTCCCTGTGGTTCTGGTTCAAAAGATTCTGTGAATCTACCATACTTGATAGAGATGGAGGATGTGGACAAAGACAATGGCTGTAGAAGGATATGGAGGCCAGGCCTAGAAATGGCTCACACGGACACACATCTTTTCACATTCTACACTCACAAGCTGCTACCTAATGACAAGGGACTTGGGATACAGAGTTGGGATGTGGGTCTAGGGAGAAGAGGTCAGGCAGTGATGCTGCCATGCTGCTGGGTGCTCATGCTCTGTATCTCTCCCTGAAGAGCCAGGGAAGGAAGAAGAGAGCAATGAAGGTATCAGTGGGTGGTGAAAGTTGCTGACACACTGATTCAGTATGTATAACACCAGGCTACGCTGACCCTGTGTCTGGGGCAAAATACTCTTGGTCTTCCTCATTTGCACAAGAGCAGCACTTCTGGGAAGTTAGCTTTTGGGAGCTGGGGCATTACTAAGCACTAAACAAACAGCCTTGTGCATGCTAGGCAGACATTCTATGACAGTGCTGTACCCTCAGTCCCTTTGTATGTTTTACTTTGAAACAATGTCTCTGAAAGTTTCCTAGGCTAGCTTTTAACTGGCTCAGTAGAATAAAGGGGGCTTTGAACTTGTGATTCTCCTGCCTCAGGTTCTGGAGCAGCGGGAATTACTGTTCAGACTTGTGTCATAAAGCATGGCTGCATTAGCCTCTTATACGTTTACAAATCTTTGTTTGGGGGCCTTTACATTATTCTCGAGTATTGTTATATTATATCATTATAAAATGAATACTTACAGTAAGGAACGAATAAGGCTTTTCCCTTTGATCAGAGATGACTTAACATACAAGTTAACACTGCAGTTTCATAGCTTAGAGCCATGCAGGGGACCCCTGAACCAGGCCTTGTTAAGACAGTGGCCCTGAACAAGAATAAGTACTCGAGCCCTTCCACAGAGATGTGTAACACCATATGAGTCCATGAGTGCTGACTTATAAATCCCACCAGCAAAATCTAAAAGCACTTAAGCTCAGCCTAAGTCTGAAGCATCAACAGCCCAGGACCCTTTGAAGTTCCTATTCACTTTGGTGCAGGGCTCACTGGATCCAGCTTGGGAACCAGAACCTAGGTATGAACTGAAAGAAGCCAGCTATGGAACGGAAACAATCCTGAAGGCAAGAGAAGGCTGCCCTTGCTTCTTGCTGTCTCGGCCACAGTTTGAATCATTGCCTCCTTCTCCCTGTATGAATTCTACACAGCCTGCAAAGTCCAACTCCCTTGGTGACCCTGGGGCCCATTTGACACAATTCTCCTGTGCTGCTTTCATTCTTAGTCTCTTGTCTTGCAGACCAGGGCAGTAGTTTCAGACCTAGATCTCCACTACAGAGACAGGAGGTAGGTAGTGTGGCTTTGCAGGCTGCAGCTAGATGCACTGAGCTCCAAAGCAAGAGGCTTTGGCCGGAGACTGGGATATGCAACCTGCTCAATCCAGAAGTCCTAACACTTTGGGGTCTCAGATACTTCTTTAAACATTTAATGGTTAATTTGGGTCCTAAAGAAGCTCCTGTTTGTATTTGTCTATACTTACTTTCTTAGTTGGGGTTTTATTGCTGTAAAGAGATGCGATGGCCAAGACAACATTTAGTTGGGGCTGGCTTACGGTTCAGAGGGTTAGTTCATTATCATGCTGGAAAGCATGGTGGCACGCTGGCAGATGTGGTGCTGGAAAAGCTGCTGAGAGTTCTACTTCCAGATCCACAGGCAGCAGGGAGAGACAGTGACACCCTTCCTCCAATAAAGCCCTATCTACTCCAGCAAGACCACACCTCCACTCCCTGAGAGCCCAAAACCACCACACTGACCAAGTTTGGAATTAAACTGGAGATTGTTAACAGTCATTTTCTAATTAGTTTAAAAGTAACGATAATGAATTCCTTCCTAACCAGGCATGGCATGTATGTAAAGCCAGCATGGGAGCAAGTGGGCTGATGCAGGAGGATTCTCATGATGGCAAGGCAGGTCTGCACTGCACAGCAACACTTTGTCTCAAAAACACCAAACCAACCACCAAATCAAGTATCCGACTTTTCATACGTAACATATGCAAAAGTGAGAGGAATGGTGTCAATTTCTACATCTTTGCAAATCTCTTTTACCTTTAGCTTAGTGGGAGTCAGCCACTTTCTTCTATCTATGTCCCTGTTCAGTTTGTCACAGTAACTAGCTTGGGTTGCAGACAGTGTGGACATCTGAGCACGCAGAGATAGGTAATAAAGAGTCTCTCAGTCATTTCTGTAACTCTGGTTGTTTTCTCTGATATTACCCAAACTGGGCAAGTGCTCATCTTTTAAGGCTGTTTTCTTTGTTCTTTTTATTTTAGTTTTGAGGCAGAATTTCTCTGTGTAGCTCTGGCTGTCCTGGAACTTGCTCTGTAGACCAGGTTGGTCTTCAACTCAGAAATCTGCCTGCTTCTCCCAATTCCTGGAATTAAAGGCCTGCGTGGCTGCCGCCACCACCACCACCACCACCACCACCACCACTACCACCACCACCACCACCACCTGGCTTTAAGTCTGTTTTCAATGTGGGATGTGAATGAACTTTCCCTGCTTTGATGTACTGATGTATGACCATTGGTCCATTTTCCACGTTGCCACGGAAGCCTCCGTGCCCGCTTATACTCTCATCAGAAAAGGGATTCACTGAGTTTTACAAGTCTTTCAGTGCTGGCATATCTCATTTTAAAAGTGTCATGTTTTATAGTATGCATGTATATGCAAGTATGTCCGTGCACTGTTCGAGTTCCCATGGATGCCTCCACTTACTGACATGGAGGCAATGGATCCCTGGACCTGGGGCAATAGGTAGTTGGAAGCACCCTAGTAGGTGCTCAGCTGACTCCTCTCACGTCAAATGCTTATAACTCATTGTCCAGTTGTGCCATTTACCAATCCCCTGTCTTATACTGACTACTTATTCAGCACAGACACTTCTTGTTTCCATCATCAATGAAACTGCTCATTCCTTACAGAAGAAAATGCATTCCCTCTCACGTAAATCCCAGAGCCCCAACCCAGAACTGTGCACCTGTGCCAAGCCTGCTGTAAAACTTGCATGCCCTAGACAAGACGTGGAAATGAGATCCAGGAAACTAGCTTTTGTCTAAGTGGGAGTGTTTTCCTTGAAAACAAAAACAATCTAGAAATACAGCATATATTTAAAAATTAAGTTTTCTCTCATTTTGTTTCTTTCCCTCCGGCTTCCTTATTAAGCCACAAAGGGGGATGGGAAGGATAATCAGAAGCTTCTTATATACTTAAAACACAATCGCAGATCACCATGGAACATGAAGACCCCAAGCATTCAGCAGCAGTTAAGACCTGTTTTCCTTACTCCTCTTCCAAGTGTATGCTTTCAGGCTGGCTGAAACATTTGGAAATGTGTAACTTTTTTTTTAAGTTTCATTAATAATAATAATAATAATAATAATAATAATAATAATAAATTATTGGGGAAGGACTGTGGGAGGGGATGATGACTGGGACAGAAGCAGTGAGCAGGATGTAAAGTGAATAAGCAATAAATAAATAAACAAACAAACAAACAAACAAATGGTTGAATCCCCAAGTGTAGACAGTTCCAGATACATGCAGGGAGACAGGTGGGTAAATGTCTTAAAACTTGATGGATTTAGATATCTGCATTTTTTCTATGTCCTATCTTGATTTGCATTCTATCTGGGAATATGGTATGATTCATGCTTTTTTAACCAACAACACAGTAGTTTGAGAAACAGCAGTCCAAAATGGACACAGTTATCTACAGGTGAACATATATCCTTTCTGTCTTGTTTCTGTATATCTTATAGGAACATATACTTTCTATAAAACAGAAATCAAGTAGCTAGGTCTGCTGTGCTTGAGATTAGTAACACTGCAAGAAAAAAAAAAAGAGCAACAAGCTTCTGTAGTCAGCAAAGCAGGAGTTTCTATTCTATTCCAAGTGCCAGGAAGCCATTCTGGAATGACATAGAAGACACTCTGCCTCTGTGTGCTTAGTTCTCCAGAGCCAAACATGCCCCACCCACACAGGTACACCTCACCGCTCCCACCCCCGGTCCACTCCCCTGCTAGCCTGCCCTATTAGCTGATATTGATGGCGTGGTCCTAAGTAAGCAAGCTTCCTGTCCCAGAGCCTTAGTGTTCTCTGTAAAAGAAAGCAACCAGATGTTTATGATCTCCCCTAAACGACAATTTCCCTCACACCAAGTGGCCTAATTAGTGCCAGTTCCAAGTGACCAGGTGAGCCAAGGAGTTCTATAAAAAGCTCTGCTGTTGCAGAATCACAAATTAAAAAAAAAAAAAAAATTAAAAAGAAAACATAACCCTCTTACAGGCAAACCCCCCAAAAAGGGAAACTAAGAACTAAGAAATGCCCTTGCCCCTCAACGGTTTATCAGGAAATCATGTCTTAACGATCAGTGCACACAGTTTATAGTTCACCTTCTGATGAGCTGGAAATCTTTCAAAACTGTTAAAAATGGCATCTCCTGTCTAATAACCCTGCTGGGGGCAAATATCTGAAGGGCAAAGAAAAGTTAACTACACGTATAACCCTAGTGTAAAACTACAATGAGATGTGTGCATGTGTGTCAGTTTTCACGTGATCCCAGGTTTGGAAATTTAGAAGAATGCAAGTGAGAGACACTTGCTGCTGGAGAACCTGCTTTGGGGTTCTCTGTGTCCCCTAATTAACATCCAGCAGCTGACCACTCTCAGAACAAATTACAGCTCCACCTCCTCCACCCACTTTACCTGCTTCCCCAGCTCTGCAAGAAAATACCCACCGCTAAGGAGATACATTTGGACAGAAGGCTGGGCTCATGCCAAGGCCCCCAACGTCAGGAAGGAGTTTGCACAGTTTCTGGAAACTAAAAGGCAGGAGTGACTGCAGTCCAGAAAGCCAGGACAGAATGGCTGGGGACACTCAGAAGTGAGCAGAAGCCAGCACGGATCCAGCAGGGGATAGGACTCACATAGCCAGCAAATGTTTATTGAGTATCCAGTAATATGTTTACTGTGTTCTCAATAAATTCCAGCTCTCAATAGATACCATTCCAGGCTCTGGGGATACAGAACTATAAAGTTAAATGAACAAAGTCAGTTGAGCTCTTCCAGTAAGATGCTTTGATTCTGAGACATGAAATGGACAAACACTGTACAGGCATTATCCTTTTTTGGAGGGGAAGGAATATGTTTCAAAGTCGCCCAGTGGATGCCTAATACTGCATATAGTTTTGTTTTGTTTTGTTTTTTTACTACATGAAATCTAATTATAAATCAGGCGCAGCAAGAGATGAACAATAACTAGAAATAAATACAATTAGAACTATTATACTTTGCTGCAATAAAACCACCAGCATACCTACTCTTGTGTCTCAGGAATTATTTAGGAAAACAAGGGCTAGTTGACATAAGTATTGTCCAACACCACTCCAATAAATCTGACAGCAGAGATGGCGAATAAGCAGGTAGCCTCCAGAGCATGGATACTCTGGGTAAGGAGATGGTCTGGACAGAATGGACCAGGAAGACACAGATTTATTTTATCACACTGTTCTGAACAACGTACAATCTGAAAATTTATGAATTGTTTATATCTGAAATTTTCAAAAACCATTTTAGATCATCGGTTACTGAAACCACAGAAGATAAAACCCTAAAGAAAGGGGTACCCCTGAAATATTGGGGTGCCTAAAATGAAGAAAAAAATGGAGAGTGGGGTGATGGTCTGAAGATATGAAACCCAAACAAAGATTGGAGGGAAATGAGGAATAAAGCATCCCACAAAATGAGTCAAGAGGAAATACAGGTACACTGGAGGCAGGGGAATGTTCAGCGTGTTTCAGGAACAGCAGGGATGCCAGACAGTACAACCATCACAATCTTTGTCTTTGCTACACGTATTGAAGGCCCACCTGGGCCGTGATCCAGGTGAGTGACAGTCTTAGCTTGGGAAGACAGTTCTGCTTAAAAGAAAGGGACAGATCTGACACACGCTTCTGACACAGTTTCAGTTTCCATGTGAGGAGCGAGCCTGCAACTAGAATGAGCCTGCAGCAAGAACGAGCAGCCCCGTTGCTATATTATGGACTCCGGAATCTCCTATTTCCAAAGTCAGAGGAACTTGACTCGGCTTGAATGTCAGAAGAACACAGTCACTTCTGCTCAGCTTCACTTCCATGCACAAGCTGTGCATTTGGAGTGGCTCTTTAAAGAAATGCAAGACAGTGTCAGGAAGCCTGGAACATCACCCTCAACACGTCTCCCGCTATTACCCTCCAGATGCTCATGTCCAAATCTCATTAGGCTTAGCTTCTGGGTCAGCCAATTCCTAAGAGGATATTAAAGCATACACAACCTCCCTTCCCCCACACCCAGACTATACAAAGAAAGCCTTTGACTCGATTAATATACCTGTCATGAACGGGAATCTATAGATTCCTGCTAGAGAAAAATCAAATAGGAATAGACTATCGCATCATCTTTGAGATCCCAGTGTCAACTACTCATGCAAGCAGGCACTACCCCACCCCAGAGCACCCATCCATGTAAACCAACTGGAAAAGAAATGCACGAAGAAGGCCTCACCCTGGTGGTTAAAGGGGACAGGCACTGCTTTTCCAGTTTCCTAGCACTAGTCACCTGGAACTACTCAGGGTAACTGGGTAAGAAAAATGAAAGACTGGAAAGAGGCCACTTTTGTTTTCTTAGTTTGTTTTCTTCTGAAGCACACATAGCAAGTGCCTCAACAACATCCTAAGAGGACAAGCATCACAGAGAATTCCAAAGAACAGCAGGGAGAGACAATGCAAAGAGGGGCATTTGAGTCCACACTTCGCTCATGGCTCAGGACAAAGCCTGTGTGTACTCCAGGACATGCTAAAGACATCAACATTTTCAGATGAATAGGCCATACCAACTTCATCACAATGTTTTAATAGAGTAAAAGTCCCTCAAATGGCACAAGTCACACTAGGCAAACAGGATGATGAAAACAGAAATTATAAACTACTAGAAAAAATAAGAATACCCCACGATACTTCAATATCTATAGGATGAAGCCCAAATGTTCTCAGGAAAACAAAACCAATTTAACTGTATTTATTAAGAAATAAGAATCAGGACGGTGAGACAGCAGGAATTAGGAGAGATGCTCTCCACAGCAGCTTACCGGGACCGGGACCAAGAGCTGGGAATGGGGCCTCACGATTCCGCTGGCCCTGTGCAGCTGCGTTTCTCACCTTATGCTTTCAACAGAGGTACTGCATTGGCAATTGCTGGAGATTTTCCCATCGTTGCTTCAGACACTCGGTTGAGTGAAAGATTTTCAATTCATACCCGAGATAGCCCCAAATGTTACAAACTAACAGACAAAACAGTAATTGGCTGCAGTGGTTTTCATGGAGATTGTCTCACTTTGACAAAGATTATTGAAGCAAGATTAAAGATGTACAAGCATTCCAATAACAAGGCCATGACAAAGGGGGCAATTGCTGCAATGCTGTCTACCATCCTGTACTCAAGGCGTTTCTCCCCTTACTATGTTTACAACATCATTGGAGGACTTGATGAAGAAGGAGAAGGAGCTGTGTACAGCTTTGACCCAGCGGGCTCTTACCAGAGACTCTTTCAAGGCTGGAGGCTCAGCAAGTGCCACGCTACAGCCTCTGCTCCACAACCAGGTTGGTTTCAAAAATATGCAGAATGTAGAGCACGTTCCCCTGACTCTGGACAGAGCCATGAGGCTGGTGAAAGATATCTTCATTTCTGCAGCTGAGAGGAATGTATATACTGGAGATGCCCTTGGGATCTGCATTGTGACCAAAGAGGGCATCAGGGAGGACTGTTCCCCTGCGGAAAGACTGATGTGTGGGCCAGGTATTGGAGCTGGAGCACAAGTGTGTTTCTTTTTATTAAAAAGAAATGTAAAGTAAAAAAAAAAAAAAGAAAGAAAAGAAAGGAAATAAGAATCAGGTTGGAGAGATGGCTCAGTGGCTAAGAGCTCTGACTGCTCTTCTAGAGGTTCTGAGTTCAATTCCCAGCAACGACATGGTGGCTCACAACCATCTGACGCCCTCTTCTGGTGTGTCTGAAGGCAGTTACAGTGGACTCATATACATTAAATAAATAAATAAATCAAAAAAAAAAAAAAAAAAGAAAACAAGAATCAAGTTGAACCCCTGTGGTTGAATTAGGGAAAGGCTGGAAGAAGCTGAGGGGAAGTGCGACCCTATAGGAATATCAGCAGTCTCAACTAAACTGGACCCCTGAGATCTCTCAGACACTGAGCCACCAGTCAGGCAGCATACACCAGCTGATATAAGGCCCCCGACACATATACAGCAGAGGACTGCCTGATCTGGCCTCAGTGAGAGAGACTTGAGGCCCCAGGAAATGGGGAGGTCTGGTGGGGTGAGGGTGGAGGGGTGGGGACATCATTTTGAAGACAGGGTAGGAGGAATGGAATGAGGAACAGCTAGAGGGTGGACTGGGAGGGGGATAACAACTGGACTGTAAAAAAGATTAAAGAATAATAATAAAAAATAAAATAAAGTAACTAACCGGGAGGGGGAGAATCAAGTTGAAGTAGATACAATTCAAAAGTTCCACTGGTGGGTGGAAATGTTTGGGAAGGACTAGGAGGTGTGGCCTTGTTGGAGGAGGTGGGTCACTGGGGATGGACTTTTTTATTTTAAAAGATTTGTGCCATTCCTAGTGTTTTTTCTTTGCCTCCTGCTGGTGATCACATGCGAGCTCTCAGCTGTTCGTGCTGTGAATTCATGGACTCTGACCCTCTGAAATTATAAGCCCAATTATACACTTTCTTCTATAAGTTGCCGTGATCATGGTATTTTATTACAGCAGTAGAAATGGAACTAAGACAGAAGAGCATTTAAGACCAGCCTGGGAGACACAATCTTATAACATTAAAAGTTTAAAAAGACTGAATAAAAGGTATTAATTATTCAGTTAAAAGTTATCTCTATCACTGGGGTTCTAAGGGTCACAGCCCAGGCCCTAGCAGCCCCCAACAAGCTAGGCTTGGCGGCTCATCCTCAGTACTCCACCAATCCAACAGGCAAGTCGTAGCAAAAAGGCAGAGAAAGGAGATTTACTCAGTGCAATGACACTGGAAAAGAAGGGGGACAAAGAGATCCAGTGACTCCCCCAAAGTACAGCTTTGGTCCTGACATGGGATTTGCTTTTAAACAGAAAAAAGGACATGTCTACTCAATCTTGGTCAAGGTGTGATTCTGCCAGCCACTGACCCATCTGTCTGCCCCAGTGTCTACTGCAAAGTATCTGACAAGTTATCAGCCTGTGTGCATCTCTTCTTAGGAGACAGATTCCTCCTTGGAAGACTCTGAGACGTTTCCTTCTCCCAGCTTGAGATTCTTGGGGAGATTCCAGTTTCTTTAGGTTCTTTGTTTTCAGTAACAAAGAGAGAGGTCAAAGAGAGAGGCATAAGTTTGTCTAGTATCTTCATTCCTGCCAGAATAGTTATACCCCAGGAGCTAGCAAAGACCAGTTGTAAATGCTGAGTCTGTTCCAGTTCATTAGGGAAGACACAGCAACCTAGGTATAGCATTTTCCCTGTCTGTCTCCAGATTTTCTCCTCTGAAAGGACAAACACCACATGCTAAGGAAATGGTTCAGCCCAAGGATGAAGACCTGAGATCCCCAGCATTCAAGTAAGAGCCGGGCACTACACTCATCTTTGACTCTAACACCAGTGAAGCAGAGACGGGAGGAGCCTGAGGACTCACTGGCCAAGCAGTCTAGCCTAAATAGCAAGCTCTATGTTCAGTGGGAGAAGGTGGAGAAAGATAGAGAAAGGCACCCAATATGTATCTCTGGCCTTCACACACACACAGATATGAGCACCCACATACACGCAAGCATAGACACACACACACACACACACACACACACACAGAGAGAGAGAGAGAGAGAGAGACAGAGAGAGAGAGACAGAGAGAGACAGAGAGAGACAGAGAGAGACAGAGACAGAGAGAGACAGAGACAGACAGAGACAGACAGAGACAGACAGAGAGAGACAGAGAGAGAAATACACTCACTCAACTCACACACAGAAACCCTCCTTGGCACCAGCCTGCTCTGGTATGGTCTCATTTTAACTATAAATTACATCCTCAATGACTCTTATTTGCAAATGAGGTTATCTTCTGAGGTACTAGGGGTTAGGATTTCCAAATATGGATTGTGGTCAAGTAGGTAATTCAGCCTATGACACTGAGTTTGCTGACAAGCTATTTTCTGACTTTTTATATATAAAATAAATATAGTTATGAATGTGTTATGACTAAATTTCACATGAAGTGAAGAAACATGAATGTAAAGACACTGAGTACTGAAAAACTAGGTCAAAGAGACGGTGATATGGCTCAGTGGGATCGTGGCTCAGTGGAAAGGCGCAGGCCTTAACATGTATAATGAAGGCCCCACACCATACACAAACAACACGCACGTAAATCAAATATAAAGGCCGGTAATTTTCATGTCCAAGGACAAAATGAACTACAAATCTGGCACTCTAATCTGAAGTGTTTTCGCTTTTGCTATACTTCAAAGAAATCAAAACAAAGAAACCTAAAATTATAAAGGATGAATTGTGAGCATGATTTATATCAGAAACACTAATTTTGGAATTTCAATTAAGTCAGAATAAAGGCAAAATTTAAGTCTTGGCCGTATATCAAACAACTGGCCAATGGATGTTTTAAATCCCTTGATTAAAAGGGACTATTTTTAACTGATGAAACATTATAATAAGAATAAGCATGGAAAGATGCCACGATGTGTGAAAATTTCAAGTCACAAATTTCCCAGAGTATCACACTCCTTCTCAAAGCTGAAACATGTTAGAGAACAGGTTGAATTAATAAGATGTGGACCATCAGAACCACTAGAGGAGGAACATCTGCAAAAGATACAACCAAACATTACCTGACGTTTAGGTTGACTCTATGTAAATATCTATGAATTGTTTTGCCTCAGAGGTGAACTTTGATCTGACCTTTGTAAATACAGTCAAGCCACCTGGTCCCTAGATTCTGCATCACTACATTTAACTAGCTGTGGATCAAATGATAGACTGGTTAGAATTTGTTTCAAAATAAAGGGCGGGGCATTGGGGAAAGGATAATTCTGGAGAATGTTGATGGAAAGGGGTGGGTCCCATCAGACCCCGCCCCTGCTCTTGTATACATCTCAAATGTCCCCTAGTAATTCTTATTCATGTGTATTGAGACATATTTGTTAGTGTGTGTATATGCAAATGCACAGTGAGTGCATGTGAAAGCCAGAGGCTGACATCTGGTGTCTTTTTCTGGATTGCTTTGCCCTTCTTTTTTTGAGACAGGTTCTCTCCATGAGCCTGAAGCTCACTGAGTTAGCAGAGGAGGTTAAGGAATCTGACTGTTTCTCTCACATCCCCAGTGCTCGGGTTACAAGCATGCACCTTGCTTTTTATCTGAGTTCTGAGGATCTGAACTCAGGTCTCATGCTTGCAGGGCAGGCACTTCACAGAATAAGCCATCCGGAGGCCTTAGTAATTTTTTTTTTAAAGATTCAGTTTATCTTTTAAAACTGGTAGTATTGGTGGGGGAAAAAAAATCCAGCAACTCACATGAACAGAATTGTGTATGAAGTCACTGAAAGACATAGAAAAATGTTTATAACAGTATAATACATAATGACTCAACTGGAAACCCTTAAATGCCAACTCAGTTGGCTGGATTAACAACTTCTGATATGTACACATAGTAGAATAGGATACAGTGAAGAAAGAGAGTTTACAGCTAGACACAGCAATATCCTCATAAGTAATGCATTCGGGGAGAGAAGCCAGAACCAAGACTACACTTGGGATGACTCTACCAGGAATAATAACTAGTCCTTGTCACTGCAAGGTGGCAGACCAGCTAGTTATTCTTGTCAGACAGTGGCCAAGAAGCAAGTTTCAAGTGCGGTCTTGAGGGAGACAGGTCTTCCCCTTGCTATGGACATGTGTCATTTGTGACAGGTCAACTTGATAGCCGATTCATGTCGATCTGTGCACACATTTTTGCTTTGACCCCCCCCTTTTCAGTGCTTTAAAAAATAAGAGATTACTGTTAGAAGGGTGTGAAAAGTCCAAGAAGTCATGTTTCCACTAAACTCCCAATGACATTTAAGTTAGAGCAACACTGAGCCAGCCCTACTCCAGACACACAAGGAATTTTCCAGAGACTGAATGCAACTGCGAGTATCTCTGTGGCCTCCTGCAGGAGTGCAGGTTTTCCTTGCTGTCTGTCTATCTACACATCCTGCCCTGCCCCACATTCCCCCATCCCACCCTCACCCCTCGCTTTCCTGCTATCATGGTCCTTTTCTGAGTCTGTGTTTCAGTTCGCATCATTTAGTCTCTCCCCGCTTCTGGGACTCAACCATACACTTCGCAGCTCAGTTCAAATGCTAGTCTCTTTACGGAGTCTCCTCTTCTTTCTCCACCACTATCGGAACAGCCATGAGCACACCATTCATACAGCCTGTGTCAGAGCTGACTGGAGTTGGGTGAAGCGGTAATCAGCTTGGAACCTGTTAGAAGGCATGTACTCTCAGCCAGTGCTCTCAGCCAAACTGCACCAGGCTCACACCAGGAAGGAAGGCTTTGCAGAACTGGAATGCGAGTGCTTGGAATCAGACAAACCAGGTTACAATCTGGTTCACTTTCTAAGAATAGAACTTGAAGCTGAGCATCTCTGAGCTGCATGGGGTTATTCAGAGAACTGGCGAGGAATGGGACAGGTGTAGTAGGTTGAATGGAGGCCGTTAAAGTGACATATCGGAGTCCCAACCCTAGGAGCTGCAAATGGTGTTTGTGGAAAGTCTTTACATCTGGGTTAGGTATGCCGAGATGAGTGCACACTGGAGGAGCAGGACCCTAAAGAGAGGAAGACAGACAGTTGGCAGTGACCCGGCATAGGCCAAGGGACACTTAGCACCATCAGACTCGAGGAAACGAGGATCATTCTTCCCTAGGGTGTTAAGAGGGAGCAAGGCTATACTTACACCTTAATTTTTGAACTTTTGGCTTCCAGTTTATTCCTAGCATATTTTAGGGCTTGTGTAAGTGCCCCAAACTGTGGGCCATCTGTTGTTACCACTACGCTGCAAAGCCAGTATTCAAGGGTCACATAACTGCTTCTCTTGTCTCTGTAATCAAACCTGGGTTTAACCAATACAGGTTATAAACATTCTTATGTTATTTGCTAAACAAATAAACACCAATGAGTGTTACTATCAAGGGTTATTCTAAGTGCTTTATAAATATTTACTTAATACTTACATACTGTGACCTCTAAGGTAAAGCCTGTAATCAACTGTCATCCTCCAGAGGAACAGAGAGGCTAAGTAACTTGCTCAACATCACAGAGCTAGTAAAGCTAGGAGGCTGATCCAGGGCACAGGCTCTTTCTTCATCCTCACTCAGAGGAGGGTGATTTTCTAAATCTAAACCCCAGCCACACAGTGGGCTTCTGATTTTTCTGCATCCATCCTGCTGGGCAGCTCTGACCTGGCATAGCCTTATGAAGACCATACTTTAGAGTCTCCAGGCTGGTTCCCCACCAGCCTGTCTACATCCTGCAGCTGCTTCGGTGCCTCCCATATGTGCATTCACAGTAATCTGCTTTCTACTGGGGCTAGAGGAAACTCGTGAGCCATTCCAGGGCAGGGCCCCTCAGAGCAGGAAGCCCTGCTTTCAGAGTCTTTTGAAGGACTTTTCCTGCTGCTGGTTACAAGCTAAAGAAAGGATCATATTTCAAACAGAGGGACTTTGTGCACAAGGAAACAAGGCAATAGTTGGCTGGATGTGTCTTGCGGTTCGGAGGCATGGCTATGCTATGAAGCTGGAGACACAGACGCAGTAGGAGTGGGGTGCTTGTCATACTTTGGCACACCTATCGCCCATCCAAGACACACACATATGCACATGTGTGCATGCTCATGAACAAGCAAACACACACACACAAGCACATGCAAGCACACAGGCACTCTCATATACACACATACACAAGCACACACACACACAATCTCATGAACACACATGGAAATACACATGATGCATACTCCCACATACACACGTGCACACACACACAAGCACACATACCACACACACACACACACATGAATATAAAATAAGATGCCCAGTAGTGTTCTTTGGGCCATCAACACAAGAGACATTGCAGCCCTGTCTCTTGGGCCTTTTGAATCTCATTTTCCTGTTTGTCTAAAAGTTGCAGCCTACTGCCTGGCTGGCTGCAGAACCTGGGCAATCCACTCAGCACTCTGGCCTTAGCCTCTGTAGAATTAAACCCTAAGAGGACCTAGATCAGACTGGCTAACTTTTCTAATCCTATAAAGCTGCTGGGAAGGAAGGAGTGGAAGAGGTACAGCTGCCCATCAAAGACACTGACACAGGACACAGGGAGGAGAGAACAAAACTTTTTTTTTTGTCTTTGTGACCTTATTTTTTGGCAAAGTCCAGGGCCAATGTGAGTCACATGATCTACAAGAGGACAATGACTACATTGTGTGAATTAGGTAAGAACATTCAAGTGCTATCATCTAATGGTACCTAGATGTTACTACAGGTACACCTGTTGGACTGTTGCCAGCAACTTTCCTGGAACCTTGTCTCTCTGCTTCTGATGTTGTGGTGACAGTGATAGCTCATAGCATCCCCAGGCCCACTCAGCACCACCCTGGCCATGCTTATTGAGAAGGTCCAACCTTGATTGTCATTAGGGGGTTAGAATTGGGGATGGAAGAAAACAAGTTGCTGGGCTCTATTCGGGAAGCTAATCTGAAGCCTGTAACACAGGCAAATAAATTCTACACAATCAAGACTGTGGGAGTTGAAAGTTGGAGCGAAAATGCCGGGCTGGGAGGAGACAGGAGATGCTAAGGTCTCAGGTTCTGATGAGAGGCAGAGGGAATCTCCACAGCAAAGCCATCTTATGCCTCACTGAGGGATATGGTGCAACCCTCTGTCCTGATGTTCTACTTTCCTGATCGCCTCAGCAAGTAAGTTTATTTAAGCACAAGATAGAAGCGTCTGCATTCCAATGTCCCGAGGAGATCTCAAACTCATGGAAACCCAGCCTCACTCACCCTCATACTCCAGCTCTCCCTCCTGGCCAACGCCATGCCCACATGCGCCAGATCCCAGGGGCAAATGACATTAGTCTGGAAATATGTTTCAAAATAGGTCAACCATCCTAAAATCTAACTTAAGAGTATGCTAAAGCAGGGTGAACAATTATTTTAGACTATTTCATAAAACTAAAAGCAGACATGTCTTTCCCCCCACCCAAACCCCACCCTTTTGCTTACTTCCTCAGAATGTCTCCTGGTCTCACTTTAGAACAAATTCGTGTTGCTGCATAAAATTGGAAGAGGCACTATTTAACAGCTGCAGTGGACAGTCTGCAAGGCCCACATGTCACACACAAAGGCTATCATTTTTCTTATTGGCTCATGGTTATTTTAATTCTTTCATTTTAAAATTCTGGTTGTTGTTCTTTTCATTTGTTGTTGTTGTTGTTGTTGTTGTGTCTAACCCCTGGTTATTTTAAAAGAGCCACGTTAAAATAAAAGGAAAAAAGAGATTACCCACAGGAAACCAAGGTTTACTGGAGAAATAACTAGTTCCAGAAACAAAGGTCTCTCTCAGTCTGCCTGTTTCTAGCAACTTAAACATGTATTCTTTCTGACTCAGTTTCCCAACCTGCAAAGAGATATATTATTATAACTGACACTCCACCTATGGTCATCACCTACCTCAAAAATTGTGAAGATTTCAGTGAACTTACAGGTGGCAAGGAAAGCTTTGTGGGCTGATTGTTGGGGTCATCAGTATAGAACAAAGCAGAAGAAACCTAAGAGCCTGTAAGACCACTGAGAATGGCAGCAATCCCTGGATCTGCTCTGCTTTCTGCTCTGATCTCGGCACCTACTTTGCTACTGGGAGGCCTGCCAACCAGACAGGACTTAAGACCCTGCGAAGTCACAGAACTTCTTCCAACAGGGCAATTCTGTGTAGAATGTTCCTGAGGGAGTAGCAGCAAGAACATTTTAATGATGCTCAGGGAGTCATCTTGTTCCATGTCTTCTCCCTACATCAACTTAAACATCGTATTTGGCCAACTTTTCCTCTCAGATAATAAAGTTAATAGCAACCACAATTATTGATTCTGCCTGGTGCCAGTCAGCCATGGTTTTAAATATAGGCTTTATACACAACATCTCACAAATAAAGAGTTCTAAAGTAGGATATAATTACAATCAGATTCCATCTACAGGCAAGAAAGATCTGAAAGTTAATGACTTGGCCTCAATCATCCCTGCAGGACATTGTAAAAGCTAAGATAGAAGCATAGTCCTTTGGATACAAATTGGATGCTACATTCATTGCATGCATTCACACTTCACACACACACACATTTTTCCTTTGTGTGTGTGTGTGGTGTGTGTGTGTGTGTGTGTGTGTGTGTGTAATGATATGTTCATAGTTACCCCGAAAGACCACTGTAGGAGCATCCACCTTCATGTGATCTACCTATCCAGAACCAACCAGATTCTTCCCCAAACCAAACTCCACTTAGACTCTGGTTCACAACACCTTTGGCTCTGGTTGACCTTAGCCCAAGTGTTCCATGAACATCTGCCTTATCCACTGTGGTGGTTTAAATAAGAATGGTCCCCATGAGATCATATATTGAATGCTTAGTCATCAGAGAGTAGACCTCCTTGAGAAGGATTAGAAGGTGTGGCCTTGTTGAGATAGGTGTGGCCTTGTTAAAGGAAGTATGTCACTAGGGGTGGACTTTGAAGTTTCAGAAGCGCAAGCCAGGTCCAGTGGCTCTCTCTTCCTGCTGCCTGTGGATGTGGATATAGAACTCTCAGTTACTTCTCCAGCATCATGTCTGCCTTTGTGCCTCCTTGCTTAAGCCCTGCCATGATCATAATGGACTAAAGCTCTAAAACCATAAGTCAACCCCAATTAAATGCTTTTATTATAAAAGTTGCCTTGGTTATGGTGTCTTTTGGCAGTAATAGAGCACAGAATAGGACACCCACTCTCTTTGCTCCTCTTAGATTCATGAGCTGAACTCCAATATGTTGGCATTTGGAGATATGAACTTTGGGGAATAGCTAGGTTTAGGTGAAGCACATATGTAGTGCGTCCATGGTGAGATTTCTTCCTGGTGAAAAAAGCAGAAGAGAGGGTGTGCTGGCTGGTTTTGTGTGGCAACTTGACACAAGCTGGAGTTATTACAGAGAAAGAAAGAAACCTCCCTTGAGGAAATGCCTCCATGAGATCCAGCTGTAAGGCATTTTCTCAATTAGTAATCAAGTGTTGGAGGGTCCATTGTAGGTGGTGCCATCCTGGGCTGGTAGTCTTGGGTTCTATAAGAAAGCAAGCTGAGCAAGTCAGGGGAAGCAAGCCAGTAAGTAACATCCCTCCATGGGCTCTGCATCAGCTCCTGCTTCCTGACCTGCTTGACTTCCAGTCCTGACTTCCTTTGGTGATGAACAGCAATGTGGAAGTGTAAGCTGAATAAACCCTTTCCTCCAACTTGCTTCTTGGTCATGATGTTTTGTGCAGGAATAGAAACCCAGACTAAGACAGAGGGAGATCACTGTGGGTCTGAATGTCTGTTTCTGTCTCTGAGCACCCACCATGAAAGGACACGTAAGAGCCCAGCAAGAAAACACCTATTTACAACCAGGGTCATAGGGCCTATCTGAGGCCAAATCTGAATCCACCTTGATTCCAGAATTCCCAGCCTCTCGCACAGTGTGACCCAAAGAGGCTCTCTTCTCAGTAAGCCTCAGGTTACCGTGCAGTCTTACAGTCTCAGTAACTCTAAGCCAGGAAGATATTCATGAGATAGCCACATCAGGTTTTAGAACACATTGCACCATGGCTCAGTTACCCATAGTCTTGATCAATTCATATCTCTTCTCTTTTGTCCAAGAAGTCAAACTATGTCTCAAGTCCCATTCTATCAAGGCCATTCCATCTCATCCCTCTTCAGGATGTAACATGGGTTTCTCACAAGAATGAATGGTAAACTCAGTAAACTATGCTGGTGGAACACAAGACAGAGAGAGCCAAGGCTCTGATGTCATGCCTTCCTTTACCAATCCTCAGTGTACACTAAACTCTTCATTTAAAGACCCTCTACTTTCAAGCAGAAGAACAGACCCCATGGATAGTTCCATCTGTCTTAGTTAGGGTTTCTATTGGTGCAGTGAAACACTGTGACCAAAGGCAAGTTGTGGAGGAAAGGGTTTATTTGCCTTACCCTTCCACATCATAGTCTATCATGGAGGGAAGTTAGGGCAGGAATCCAAACAGGGCAGGAACTTGAAGGCAGGAGTTGATCCAGAGACCATGGATGGGTGCTGCTTACTGGCTTGTTCCTCATAGCTTGCTCAGCCTATTTTCTTATAGAGCCCAGGACCACTAGCCCAGGGATGGTGCCACTCACAATGGGCTAGGTCCTCCTCAGTCAATCACTAATTAAGAAAATGCCTGGGGCTTAGTGGTTAAGAGCACCATCTGCTCTTCCAGAGGTCCTGAGTTCAATTTCAAGCAACTACATAGAAGAGTGTATGGAAAGAGATTGCAAGATTTGCTAATTGTAGAATATGCCTTAAACTGAAACATGGACAGTGTCAACTCTTCTGAAACAACTGAACTCTAAGCTTTGTACATACATTTTTTAACATGATAATTAGGGACTAGGGAGATGATGGTTCAGTTGAAAAATATCTGCCCACAAGCATGAGAACCTGAAACTAGGTTGCCAGCATCCATAAACAAGACAGGTGTGGTAGCAGCCATGTTTATAACTGGTGGAAAGCAGTAAAAGACGTCCAACATCACCAGCCTCTAGCTTTTACACACATGCAGCTCCACCCATATGCAAATGTGCATACACATACATGAGAGACACTCACACAAATACAAATTTTAAGATGATCAGGAGCCAGGAAGTGGTGGCACACACCTTTAATCCCAGAACTCAGGAGGTAGAGGTGGGAGGATCTCTGTGAGTTTGAAGCCAGCCTGATCTACAGAGAAAGATCCAGGACAGCCAGGGCTACTTGGAGAAGCCCTGTCTGTAAAATAAAATAAAGTAACAATAAAAAATGACTAGGAACAAAAATAGTTACCTGTTTCTATAGTAACATTCATAGTAAGTCTATAAAAAAAAAACAAGACAGCTATTTCAAATGGATAATGTGTAATCAACAGTAACAACTAACATCTCCCGTTTTCTCTTCTCATCATTTGGATTTCCAACTTTATTCTTTTAAGCAGTGATAGAAACGGTGTTTAATTCAAGATCATCTTCAGCGACCCCCAAAGGCCCAGACTGACTTGTTTCTTAAAACTGAAATTTAAACAAAGACCTGATAAGAGTACTTCAGATTGTTACTGGCTAATCTAAAGTAGATAATAAAAATGTCAATAAATGTGCATTTTAATGAAATTATAAAGGCTCCTGTTCTCATTTCATTTCTGCTGCTGTGGTAACACATATTGCCAAAAAGCATCATGGGGTGCAAAGGGTTTATTTAGCTTGCAATCTCAGGTTACATATAGTCCAGCATTTGACATGATTCAGGGCAGGATCCCGAGCACCCAGTCACATGTCATTCACAGTCAAGAGTAGAGGACACAGTCAGGCAGTGGTGGTGCATGCCTTTAATCCCAGCACTTGGGAGGTAGAGGCAGGTGGATTTATGAGTTCGAGGCCAGCCTGGTCTACAGAATGAGTTCCAGGACAGTCAGGACTACACAGAGAAACCCTGTCTCGAAAAACCACCCCCTACCCCCCAAAAAAGAGCAGAGGACATGAACACACATCCATGTTTGCTTACTATTCCTTCCTTTCTTCCCTAGCCTACAAGGCCATCTGTCCACCTTCCACCTTGGGGGGAGGGGTCTTCCATCTCACCTCAATTAAAGCAGTCAAGACCATTTCCCCCACAGACATGCCCACACCCACAGGCCAACCAGATCTAGGCAGTTTCTCATTCTTGGTGCTATTTAAAACTTAACCAGTCCGGACTGGAAAGATGGGCAAGATCACTGGTTGCTCTTCCAGAGAACCAAGGTTCAATTTCCAGCATGTACACAGTGGCTTATGACTGTCTGGAACTCCAATTCCAGAAGATCTGGTGCCCTCACAGGGCAAACACATACACAGGAAAATCACCAAGGCACATAAAATAAAAATAAATTTAAAACTTCCAAAAAAAAAAAAAAACAACAACATAGCCCCATAATGTAAACAAATAGTGAGGCTCAATAACCCTTGCGGCCCCCCCCCCCCCCCCACACACACACAAACACACCCCTCTTAAGACATCAGCCCAGACCATCTAAGGTCTCCTTATTTTAATGTCTTTCATGTTCATCTTTTGGACCGCCGCCAATTGTATAACCAATGCCAGTATTCAAATCTCTGTAGTTTAAAGACAAGCTTATGAGAGGTGCAACTTAAGGTCATCTAAAAGGCAGGCCACACGGCAGATTGTACACATGGGCTATTGTCCTCTTCCCAGGACTGTTCCAGTGCTCACACACACCAGGGCACTTCCAGGTTAAAGAATTACAGACAGGGTCAAAGAAGCATCAGTATTGTGTACAGAAAACAAGAGCCCTGACTACAAAATGCCCTCTACTGTGAGTGACCGACCCTTCCTTCCTCTCACTAATCTCTTGGTACTGAAACAATCATGGAAGCAAGTCTGGACATATCTGTCCTTGCTCTAAGAAGTGTCAAAGTTGCTTTTTGGTGATGGGTGAAGAAGAGGTAAATTCTTAAGTGGACACAACCAATAGCTGCCCGGTGATCATCAACCTCTCATTTCACGACAACTGGCATTTTTACTCTAATTTTCCCTCTTGTGGGTATACACACACGCACACATGCACATGCACAATTTGAAACAATGCATTGCTCTAGGCAAAACAAAGCTAGATAAAATGGAAAGGCAAACCAGGCAGAAAGATTCAATTTTGTTTCTCACCCGGTTTAAACAAACATACACACACACACACACACACACACACACACACACACACATCTTTTTAAATTCTATATAAATATTTTCTGCCCCTGTATAGTCAATGCTTCTGAACCTGACACTGTACAGTGCTAATTATCTTCCGTATGGTTGACATAGTCACTAAGAAACCAAGAGAGGCAGATCAATCCTCCCCATGGTCAACACTCACCTAGAGGGAAGTCATTCGGCTGCACCACGTTGAGGAAGTTGTGAACCATTTGGTAGAGAGGGCCAACAATCCCGGCATTGAAGGTGTCTTGGGTCTCGTATTCTGTGGTAGGCAATTCATAATTCAAAGCCCCGGGAGTGTTATCGAGTGCAGGCTGACCTCCTGAAGCGAGCTTTCCACACAGCCCCAGTAACAGCACGACATTGAATCCAAGAGCCATAGTTGGCCTGATCTTCCAAGCCTGAGGTACTTTGTGGAAGCTCAAGGGAAATGGGCCTTTCCTGGACATGTGGAATCTTCTACCTCCTGGCTGATAACAAGGGAAACAGAAGAATGGTCTTCAAGGAGGTCATTCACTCAAAGTATCATCCCTGGTAGGGAGAGAAAGAACACTGGTTACTCAGAGACAACCAGTTACCTCAGGAGCCCACCCCAGAGGAAGTGACACAGTTTAGAACTAAACTCTCAAGCCTAACTAGGTGGAAACCAAGCACACAGCCTGCTCCAGAGCTACAGGTAGGGACTAGGAGGAGGCTCCTTCCTCCAAGATAGGATGATTCAGAAGACAGTCCTTTCCGGGGTCAAGAAATACCAGGCATGGTTCAGGAAGCTGTTTATTCTTGGAAACAGACATTTGTCAAAAACTCAGTGTATTCCAGGTACATCCTAAATGCTTTTAAGGCATAATCCCACTTTCTAGATGACGGAACGTGTGCAGAAAGAATTTTAGTAACCTGCAGTTACTATAGTTAGTTACCAGGCAGTTGCAGTATGGCCAGAATTTCAACTCAGTATTTTCCCTTAGAGTCCAAGCCCTAAGCAGAATGCAGGGCGCTGATGCTCCAGCTAACCCTCCCAAGCTCCAGCTGGTGCCGCAGAGGCCCCCAGCCACGGAACAGTGCTTCGCTTTTCTAAGTTTCTGTTGCCCTTCTTACACTGAAGGTGCTGCTTCCTTACATCCTGTTTGCAAACAGATCACATTCCAGTATCCATCATTTCATCTAACCTAAGCCTGAAGGGCATGACCTCAAGGTCATAGACAAATAGAAATTAAAATCAGCTTTTCTAATAAGCTCATCAGGTCATCCTATGGGACACTTCCATTCCAAGTCACAGTCTCCAATGACTAGGCACACAGGAAGTGAGAGGCAGGACCAAAAGAGGCTTCCTGTCCACTCTTGAAGAGATAGTAAGAAACAAGAATCCTAATGATAGTCACCACTGTCATGTCTGGGGAGGCGGAGGGGAATAGCAGTGACAGAGCAATGTGGGTTCTTTCTATTCTAACAGAAGGCGTCTCTACTCAGCAGATAAGTATATGAAAGAAAGAATCCCAAACACCTGACTTCTTAACACCATTTCTTGAGAGTAAATAAATCACCAGCAACCTAGATATACTAGATCTAGCATGCACAGCCCACTAGTGTCTTGTGTCTGAACACACAACACACAAGCTTTGCTCTGTAGATGCCGTCCCTCATGCCACGAAACTCAAATGAACACTGCCAGAAGTGCCTTAGTTCAGATTCCAGACTGCCGCACCTTCTGGGGGGCAGTGTTTTTACTAACAAACACAGAGTTCTGTTCTCATGGAAACATGATGGTTTAATTACAGAAAACAAGGACCCTTGATATTTTCCTTACCGACATTCCTCAGTATGTCTCATATTAGTGTATCTTTGGGTTGTACTGTGTTAAACAAACAAACAACCACACTCACTGCATTGGCATGCTAATTTGCTTTAAGTAAATGGTAAATTGTATAGATGCTAAAATTTGTTTTAAAATAAAATTATCATCTACTATCAGTAAGCATTTGATATGTGTGCCTAGATTTCCAGATTTGCATTAAAAAGTTCTTGGGTAAAGGAGTCGAAATGCCTTGGTCTAGAAGACAGGCTTTCTTGATTTGCGCTAGATAGATACCAATTTTCAGAGTAAGTACAAAGTTCACTGGGAAGGGGACATGGGGACACTCAAGAACTCCAAGTCAGATCCGGCTGAGAGAAGCTCAGGAAGATGAGAGCACAAAATGCAGGACAAGACACACTATGAACGTTTAAAGCAATCGCACATTAAAACTAGCCAAGAGGTAGGCTTTCTTGAGCAGTCTGGATGAAGAGGTAAATGCCTGTCTAATCCCTTCAGATATTGCTTCCTTTTGTAGCTACCATCTTGCACTGATTACTTCTGTACAGAGTCACAACAGAATGTCTCTGAAGTCTTTCTTTCTCCAGTAAATGACCAGCTGCCTTAGATCTCCAGGTGGCTCCTGGGATCAAGCTCTGACACAGTCACAGTGTGCCCTATGACCCTGATGAGGGGACCCAAGAGCTCCCTCTGCTCTTCCCTAACACACACACCACATACACAATACACATACTTACACAACACACACATACACACTAACACACCACATACATAAGCCACACATATATGCAACACACACACAACACATACATACACAAACCACACACAAACACACCACAAACAAGCCGCACACATATGCAACACACACACACAACACACACACATACACAATACACACACCCCTACCTCAGCGGGTTCTTTGCTTAAGGGCCTCAGAGCTGGCCGGATTAAAGGCTCAGGAACTGAGGAAGGCACACTTCCTGGTAATGAGACCAAGGCCCAGACACAGACAGAATCTCCCCTAGCATTATGAATAAGCACGCTTCCAAACTCGGGCTCCTTTTATGGAGTTTGGAAACCTCAAGCGAGAAACGAAGCAAGGAAATTCCAAAGGAAAGAGACACCTCTGTTCACCAGGGCAGAGTGGAGGTGCTCAGTGCTTCAGAGGCCAGGTGAGATTCAAACATAGACACTTCTCTTCGGCACTAACATTTAAGAAAACATCAAAGTCCCAAGAGTCATGAAGCAAGCAATTAATGAAATTCAAGGGAAAAAGAAAGATTTTCGCCTCAACTTTAGTGGATATGAAAACGCCAGGCAGGGGTGGATCTCTGCATTCCAGGCCAGCAAGGTCTACAGAGCTACTTTCAGGACATTCAGGGCTACACTGAGAAATCTTGTCTCAAAAAACAGCAACAACAACAACAACAACCTACGAAAAGAAAGCATTTTGTTTAGGACCCACTCAGCTGGTAAGAGCCACTGCTAACAGCAGAAGCCACTGCTGAGAGCAGCCCAAAGAACAGAGAATGTGCTACACATCCTTAAAACAGTCTTTGGGGGCTAGAGAGATGGATCAACGGTTGAGAGACCTTGTTTACTTGTTGCTCTTGCAGAGGACCCGGGTTCAATTCCCAGTACCCACACGGCAGCTCACAACCACTCAAAACCCCAGAGCCATGTGATCCAGTGTCTTTTGGCCTCCACAGGTAACAGGCACACATATGGTGTACATTCTCAGATGCAGGCAAAACATTCATAAAATATCTTAGCTTAAAAAAAAATGGTCGTTGACTTAAACTATCGATGATGACCAACCTAACTACTGGAATGGGGTTTATTAAACTGCACTTAAAATTTTATTTATTGCAGGGCGGGGTGGTGTGCACTGTGTGAGAGGCCAATTTTCAGAAGTTTCTGGGTTTGGTACTCTTCTACTGTGGGTTCTGGGATTGGACTCATAGCTTTGACAGTTATTAGATTTTTTTCCCCCATTGAGGCACCTTCAGTTTTAGCCAGCATCCCTGAAGGTAGCAAAAGGCTGAACCAACACTACTCTTAGAACACCTTCCTTCCCCATTCCTATCACTTTCCAAGGACAAGGCACGTTCCCTGGATACAGCTTCAGGACAATAGACCAAGGTACCAGCACCCTGTTCCTGTTACTTTGACCTGACCTGTCCCAGATGCAGGGTGAAGTGCTAAGGATACCGACTCCTCCAGGTATCCCCAGGCCCTGGTACACAGAAGATACCCAATACAGGACTGCTGAAGAAGTAAAATGGAGACGAGTCTGGCACAAAGTTGTCACCTTTACCTCTTCTAAAGCTGAGCCAAGCGTCTTGTTGGCAGGCTTACACTCCTGGTAAGGATAGATCCTAGCCTACCTCCAGGATTGCTGTGGCTGCTTCCTTAAATCAGGCAGCAGGCCATCTTTTCAGTGTCACCCAGGGCAGGACTACTCATCCTCCCTTCAGGGTAGGAGCACGTCTCTTGAGACCCTCACCACTGCAAGCTTTGGAATCTGCTTCCTCCAGGTCTATCCCCTTAAATGGGTCATAGTTGGCAAATTCCCCCCCCCCCGGCTGTTTTCCTGGTTAACTGGGCACATTATTGGTTTCCACTCCAAATATGCTGTATTCAAACAGGGAAATGAGCCCACTATAGTTAGTTTTAAACAAATACCTTACATGATTCTGAGACTGAAATCCAGGGGAGCTACATTTCTGCAAACACTGGTTTTAAAAGAAAACGGGGTGACCCATTAGCTTCATTTTCTTCTTTTGATGGGAAGTTCTCACTCTTTATCTTACAAGGGTCCCCGTGGTGGATGTAGGTTTCTGTCTTCAGGGTGCTGCTTTGGGGATGAGAGGGTACTTGACTTCAGAGCCCACCTTTGTGAGTCCTGTGGACACCCCTACCTCTCATTGTGAGGACAGCTGGAGTGCCCAAATAGGTCTTGGGGGTGAGCCAGTCTAGGCTGGTCAGATCCTTTCTCTAGGGTCTGAGTCTGAAACGTATAAGGAAGCTCAGCGTTCTAATTCATTCTAGAAAGACAGTGGCAATACAGCAGCCATATCCAACACCCGCCACCCACCATAATTATTCACCAGTCAGGGGGCCTGACAACCTGTTTTGTGTTATTAAGACTGGCTATCCAACTTTCCTGACATTTCCTCTAAGTCACTGCCCCCCCCCCCCCCAGAACAACTGTTGGTTACACACATGCTGGGCTAGATTGTATCATTTGTAAGGAAGCTTCCTGGTCCTTAAAAACCAGGTGAGTTCTTGACAACTGACAAAACCCATTTCTCTCAAATTGTAAACAAAATCAACCATATTAAAAGCATTGCTATTTACTTGTGTTAAAGACTTATTTTATTTTATTTTATTTTATTCTATTCTATTTTATGTGTATGGGTATTTTGCCTTCCTGGGACTATGTGTGCACCGCGTGCCTGTTGCCATGGATTCCCTGAAACTGGAGTTACAGACAGTTGTGAGCTGCCAAGTGGGTGCTCCTCTGGGGGAGCAGCTAGTGCTCCCAACAGCTGGGCCTTTTCTCCAGCTCCTAGTGTTGTCAACCTGTCCTTTGATCTGTTTGTTCACCGAACTAGAACACAGAGAAACAGTTCGCCATAAAAACCAGAAGGAAGTCCATAAAAAAAATTATGGAACACTTAAAAAGAAAAAGAAAGTTTAAAATACCTTGCTAAATAGCAAAAATCCTGTTTCAAACAGTACCAGGTTTCTTACTAATACTGTGACAGTCCACTTCACTCTGAAGTGGACTTTTGCATGGGGTTGGCGGGTTAACATGCTAACAGGTAAAGAACAATGGTAAAGTACAATGGTAAAGCTCTGATGCTCCAGACTAACCACCGTGAACCCCTTAGGCTCCTGCAGACAGATATCAGCTCCGTGGTGCTTCAAAGAGGTAAATTCACAAATGAATGAGAAAACTTAAGTAGTCAGCCTAGCCGAACTGTATGAATTTACCAATATTCAATTGGTCAATCAAAACAAAAAAGTTTTCATATGGTTCAATGCAAATTCGTTCTTCAAGTTGTTTGAGTCTCTAGTGAGTTAGGGTGGTGGGGCCTGGAAAGGACTTTTAATCTTTCGCTCGCTTAACAAAGGCCAGCAACCACCTACAAGAAGCCGAGCAAACCATTGTCCGCCAGGGCAAGAGAAAAGTCCACAACTGAATAAGAGAGTAACAGAGCGAGCTCCGGGAGTAACCAGGAGCTGCAGGAAGCGCGGGCACCTTTACTCCGCTGCCTTTTTCTACAAGCTACGACCAGACCCGGTGCCCTCCCGCCCTTGTTCCCCTTCTCAGGGGCCTTTCCGGGCTGCGGAACACAAAAGAACCGACTGAGAGGCGGCGCGCGAAGCTGGGAGCCTCCAGGAATCTGCGGTCGCCTGGGGGAGGGGATCGTCCCTGAGTCCCGCCGTCCCAAGCGCCACCAAGACATTTCCCCACAGAGTCTTCTTTGAGCGCAGGTTGAGGATTGGGACCTCTTCGACCCATTCTCAGAAACTCAGCCCGAGCCCTGATCCTCCAGCAGCCACGAAGCTCTGGTCAGTCCACATTCCTCTTTGTTGTCCCCGGTCCCCGCATTCTGTCAAGGTATGCCCTGAGCGCCACTGGTCTCCATCTCTAAGAAAGCCGAAAGTCTCGGTCCGCTTTGTGTGACCTGAGGGCTGATTGGAGCCAGGACTTCCAGCCCCGGTGCGTGCGCTAGGCAACGGCCGCGGGGAGGCGGTTTGCTCTTGCACCCGCATACCCCTCCCGCTCCGGCCAGTAGCACTGGGCGCTGCACATAGGTAGCAGATGGTGGCTGGTGGCCCGGAGTCTCGCGTCCCTCCCCCCGCTCCCCGGCCTTTCCTGGAGCTTTCCTTACCGCAGACGAGTTCTCAAGACCCGGACCGAACCTCTTTTCGCCGCCTTGCCCGAAAGCGAGCGAGTGGCCTGAAAGTCTCACCGCCTCATGCTCGCGTCGCCGGAACCCAGCGACCTCCACCCCTCCACAGGATGGAAGGAGCACCCGAGCGGAGCAAGGGGACGCGGAGAGAAGCCGGCCACCGCAGCGGGAAAAAGTTTGCACGCTCTAACCAGTTCTCCTGATCTTGGGATAGCCCCGTGGCCGGGACCCACACTACCCTGCAGCCCCTCCAGTTCCGGGAAGACAATCTTAGGTTCCCGCCACCTGCTGTGGAGGCAGCGGAAGACTCGGGTCGACCTTCTCCACTCCCCATCCCTGCCCTGGGTGTTCTAGAAGAGGGGGAGCTCAGCTCCCGCGCTGGGTCCGCACTCCGAGCAACTTACCGCTCCGGTTCAGCTCCAGCCCAGGTCTCGGAACCTCCCAGCCCCTCTCCTCCAGGCTGGGCACCCTCCACCTAATAAATGAATTATTTAAAGTCCGGCCCCAAGGCACCACAGAGGTGATTGGGTGAGAGCCCGCCCCACTGCTCCACCCAGGGCAGGCTAGGGGTGCCTGAGGCAAGATTACGGGACCCCCCAGGACTCTGAGAACCTGTTGCATCCTCTAGGGTCTCTGGGCAAAGGTTTGGGGATGGAGCTAAAGGAATGCACCTTTAGAATACACCTTTAGACTCCTTTAGAAAGGTACTTACTGCGGGCTGAGCTTAAGGCCAGGTGCCAGGGTCTCCACGAGACTCGGTAATTTAAAGAGCAGGAGCCAGGGCTCTGAGCACGCTCTGATTGGACCTTCTGAGCGGCTAGGCTCCAATGCCCTGGGGACGCACACGGGACAGAGCTTTTACTTCCTGCTGAAATCCTGGCTCAGTCCCAGAACACCCTTCTCTATCACCTAATCCTAAATCGCTCCTTGGAAAGCCGCTAGCTCCTAAAATCCCTAACCTCCACACACTCTTTCCTGGCTCTTTAGACACGGTACTGGTACCCAGTACATTTTATTAAAAACAACTTAAACAAACAAACAAAACTAAAGGGGGTGGGGGAAGAACAAATTATGGGCTGGAGTGTATCCCTGTGTTATGAGGGATGGATAAGGAATAGACGGGGGAAGAATATCACCGTTGGGATATTTTTTACCACCAAAAGAATTCGTGTTAATTGTATGTGGTAGGTTAGGTGAGTGGATGGATAGATGAAAGATGTTGGAAGCATGGGTATGTGGACATATGACCTTTTAAAGATATTTTATGTGTATGAATGTTTTGCCTGCATGAATGTATGTGTAGTTGGTCAAAAGAAGGTGTTGGCTTCTCTGTAACTGGAGTTACAAACAGTTGTGAGCTACCATACAGGCTGGGTGTAGGGAATCGAACTCTGCAAATTCTCTGTAAAGAGGGAGGAGTTCCTCTGCAAAAACAACCAGTGCTTTTAGCCACTCACCAATCTCTCGGGCCCTGACAAATGAACTTTAATTTAGTAATCCTCTTACCACAAAATATAGCATACATTGAGGATGGGCAGAGGAAGGTGAAATTGGCCTTGAATGTTCACATGGCCTAGGTCTAGAAAGAGTTCATTCAGAAAGACCCCTGAAAAACCACGCAAAGCTCTAGCAAGCCCATGTTGGAGTACCAGAGGTGTCTAAGATGGCCGATGACCCCCTTTGCAGTCTCTTGTGCTCCTAGGCTCCACAGTTTTCCTGCTCTGAAGCAGACATGCCACTGAGGCCAGTGTTAGGCTGAGACTTGAATTCTCTCTCCTGAGAGCTCCTAGCTGGCTCTAAGCTTCCTATTTTACCAGCATAGGCACTGATGGCCTTATCACTCTGAATCCAGCTTCTGTGTCTGCAAACCATCACAGGGCTGACTACCCATACTCATTCTCATTCCTTGTAACATCCACAAAATTAGGGCAGTGCTATAATATGGCTCTAGGCCATGTGTTCTGGATAGATTTTTATATACCCTTATCAACAAGAGCTTTCTAATTGATGCAGGCTTGCCAGAGGCCATGTAGTTCCTGAAGCCCCAAAGTTGGACCCAGCTCTGGCCTCCAGAACCCAGAGAATAGGTGACATCATCTCTGACCAGTGCCACATTGAATTGAAATGGATGCCCATTGCTGTATGATTTTTCCTTTGGAGATGTGAGCAAATGGCTATTCAAATAATGCATTCATCAACATTAAACTAAAGATGCATCTTTCTAAATCTAGCTTGATGAACTAAATAGTTTGGGGGATTATTTATAGGAATGTTAGAGGCTCCTTCCAGGAGTAGGGGTAACATAAAGGTGGCTACATCAATGGAAAAGCCCATCCTGGCACGGGTTCATGAAAGAGCTTCATGAACTGGGTGGTGGTGCAGGCCTTTAGTCCCAGCACTTAGGAGGCAGAGGCAGGTGGATCTCTTGAGTTTGAGGCCAGCCTGGTCTACATAGTGAGTTTCTTGGGACAGTTAGGATTACTCTGGAAAAACCAAAAGCAACAAAAAAAAAAAAAAGAGAGAGACATATTGCTGTAGCTCGATGCACAGCTTGCAAGCAGCTCCACAGAAGACTGGAACAGTTGTGTAATGCTACCCGAGGCCTTGTGAGTCTTGCAACTCTCTGAGCTGCAAGACTGTTCCTTGGTTTTCTGAATCTTACCAACCTCCCTCCTCCCTGCAGGAAGGGCTGGTTCAAGCCAGAGGAAGTAGCTACACAGCCATCTGCCTTTGAATCGCTTAGGATACAATGCTTCAACCGTTCCTTAAATTTTCGTATTCTCCCCTAACCCTTTCTACCTGAACCATTTTCTATGTTTAACATGAACAAATGAATAAGCACAAAACCCAACAGTAAGATATATCCTCGGTAGCCTTAAGTCAAAAAGACAGCTAGCTTAGCAGTCACAATCTCCTGCTGCTCTTAGAGAGGATACAAATTTAGTTCTCAGTACCACGTGGGTGCCTCACAACAGCCTGTAACCCCAGCTCTAGGTCTATATCGCCACCTTCTGGTCTCCTCTGGTAACCGCACTCAGGTGCACATACAAATCAATCCACATAATTTAAAATAAAGTTTTTAAATGTAACAAGGGCCATATGATTTTATAAATGAAGCACTGGATGGATGGGTATGATAGCTCAGTAGAAGAGCATGTGCTTAGCATGTCTGAGGCTCAGATTCTAGTACCATATGAAGAAAGGAGGCAGCATGCAGACAAAGTGGTATATGCCCCTAATTCCAGCCCTAGGAAGACCAGCATGAACTACAAAAGCAAGAAAGTCTTATTCAGCTGTTTCCAGAACTAATACAAAAAAATCAATATTCGATAGTCCTCTTCTTGGTTTTAGATACTATAGTCACTAACACTTAAACAAAACATGCTTGTGAATAATTATTCTGGTTAACCGGACCATTTATACCAGGAATGAGGGTGTTCTAAAAGGAACAATGCCACTTTACACATTCCCTGGGCAGTGCTGCTCTAGGGATCTTCAAAGAAGGCTAGTGGTCTCCATGGTGAAGCTGACAAAGGGAGCCTGGCAGAGGCTGTAGTAGCTCAGCCTCGAGTCCTTTGCTCTCTGTACCTGGAGCTTGCTTTTTTGCACTTACTTGGGATTTAAGAGAGGTGCTAATTCTGAAGTGCCTGAATCAACTATTTTGAACCTGCCCTGGGGAT
Source organism: Rhabdomys pumilio (assembly GCA_030674055.1). Lineage (NCBI taxonomy): Eukaryota > Metazoa > Chordata > Mammalia > Rodentia > Muridae > Rhabdomys > Rhabdomys pumilio. The sequence goes on along the minus strand of JANHMN010000007.1, from coordinate 42,296,340 downwards.
AAAGGACTTTCTGCTCATCTAGATTTTCAAAGCAGGCGTGTGACAGGACCGTAAAAGTCATGCTTCTCAGATGAAAGAAAGCTGTAGGGCATAGGGCTGGGACAGAGTGGAACTGTTAGGAATGTTTGTGATTGATTAGAGCAAAACGAATATTCTTAATAATTAAAATGGTGTTTTGTGTGACTCAAAAGACGGCATCATATCTTTTGATTAAGAAAAATTTACATCTCAACACTCCTATTAAGACCAAAACTTGTGTAACAGGGAGCCAGGGAGAGAGGAAGAGGGAAGTGATTAGAGAAGAAAAAAAGGGAGAGGGAGAGCAGGCCAGTGAATTGCTTCAAGCAAGCCAACACTTTCCTGTAAATATTTTACAGCATGATTTCCTGTTCCTTTTGCTTCTTCTCTGCCTTACCTCTGGGCTAGGCTGCCAAGAATAACATGACTGGCTTAATAACCAAAGGGCAATAAAACATTCGTCCAGTACTTCAGGTGCGATCTGTGTCTGATCCACCAGGCACAGCTTAACTCAAGGGCAGGGTAGAAAGCTTCCACACAGTGAAAGTGAAGCAGACAGAGGGGCCAAACAGAGCAAAGCAAAGACTGCAGGGTCCTCACTGAAAGCTGCAGAAAGGCTGGAAACTCAGCCAGTGGTTCCCTGGGAGTGATGTGGGGTACAGGTGTGCTTCATGCTTGGGAGCTTACCCTCCGGCCAGTAACTGCTTCAAATAAATCCCTGATCCTTAGAGACTATTTTTATCTCAGGTGATAGTAACGTGCTCTAAAACAAATGGGGGAATTCATCATTAATAACCAATTAATGGACCTTTAATATCCAGCGAAGACAACGGGAGCATCAGAAAATCCAGGTTATGTGTCGTGAGGGCATCCTGCATACCACCACACTTCACTTGGCACAGAAGAAGAGGTTCCAAGGAAGTGAGAAAAGTGGCTACACACGGCAGGTGGGCACAAGGCCATCACTCGATTCAAAGGCTGTCGTAATCCACTCAAGGGGCAGCCAGGAACTCAACCTGCGCTGAGCAATGTGTTTCCTCTTCCTTTAATGACTTCCCAATTTGTGCTCCTCCTGAAAGTTGACAAGCTTTTCATCAAAAATAAATAAATAAATAAATAAATAAACAAACAAAACAAAAAAACCAAGAACCAAAAACCAATCAAACAAAAACTTCAGATTCCCAATTACCCAGACAAATGTCATTCTTCAAGTCACTCTTTGAATTAGTCCAGTTACAGCCTCTCAGCGGCTACCTCATCGATCCATGAGCCGAGCAAATGCTTTCACAGTCACTGTGTATTTGCACAGGAGTCGTGTTTTTTAAATCCTTGCAAATTAGAATTTAGAAGCCCTAATGGGTCTCATTATCCTGGGGAGACAAATGATAAAGCTTTACATATTATACCACTGATTTTTTTTTTATAATTAAAATTAGACCATGCACAGGAAAATTGAACCCCATGGTTACTGCTAAACAAACTTTAAAGAGCTTCTAGCACTGACCTGGGATTAGAGCAGTTGTCTTTGCTGGCACATAATTGCTGCATACACACACCAGAGGTGCGGGTCATACATCCTTCTAAATCTTTCCCACGACAACCCCATTCAGGATAGTCTTTCACTCACTGTCCCAAGCAGCTGCTGGAAACAAAGGGGAACAGCAGAAGAGGTAGATGCCAATGAATTCCCTTTGTCTACTGAGAACACAGAATGATTTCTCTTTTTTAATTAACAAGCATGAAGGATGTTTTCGGCTTTGTTTTGCTTTGTTTGAGGAGCTATAGATTAAACCCAGGACCTCATCATGTTAAGCCACACCCCCAACACAAGCATGAGGTGTGTATTGGTTGGGTTTTTGTCAACTTGACAGAAGCTAGAGTCATCTAAGGAGAAGGTACTTCCATTGAGGAAGTACACCCATCAGATTGGCCTACAGGCAAGCCTATGGTACATTTTACTTGATGATTGATGTGAAAGATCTAGCCCACTGTGGGTGGTGTCACCCTTAGGCAGGTGTAAGAAAGCAAACTGAGCAAGTCAGGGTGAGCAAGCCAATAGACAGCACCACTCCATGGCTTCTGCCTCAACTCCTGTCTCAAGGTTTCTGCCTTGAATCCTTGCCTTGACTTCACACAGTGATGACCTGTTACCTGGAAGCGTAAGATGACATAAACCTTTTCCTTCCCTAGTTGCTTTTGGTAGTGATGTTTATCACAGCAACAGAACGCAAACTAATTTCTTAAAGCAAACTGCTTCTTTTTGTTTGTTTGTTTGTTTGTTTTTTGTTTTATGAGGGTGAAAAAAAATGCTGGCAAATTTAATGTTACCACTCCAACTATTTGCCAACAGTAACACTGGTGTATTTTGTAAATGTACAATACAGAGCAAACTGGTTCTTAAAGAAACCAGTTCTTAAAGAAACTGGTTCTTAAAGACCAGTATCCATTCCCAGCATGTGAATAGACTGGCCTTGACCATGAAGACCAGAGAGCATCAAAACTAGTTTGCTAGCGAGAGATAGTTGTAAAAATCATGGCTATAAATGGTTACAATGGGTAAATGGTTTAACATTTTTTCAGTGACAGGGAAGGAAGAGAGCAATTCCTAAAACTGTTTATGTTATTGGTGAGGAAAAATACAAGATGAGAAAAAAGCAGTCTAGATTCATAGTGTTTTGTTATTTTGTTTGTTTTTTTTTTAACCTCAGTATCTTAGTTCTGGAGGTTGGAAACCTCCTCATTCTAGGAGAGAGCTGTTCTGTACACGCAGAGATGTTTAATGATATTCCAAGTATCAGCTCCATAAGATATAAATAGTAACCTCTACCCAAGTTGTGACAACCCCAAATGTTCAAACTCTAGAGTTTGGTTTCTTTTAAAATCCTGGGGCTGAAAAGATGGCTCTTCGAGAGGACCTGAATGAAGTGGAAACTTCTGGTTTCTTTGGAAAGTCAGTTGTGTCAGATGGTGTTTTGCTGGGGCAAACCTGTGAAGGAGTGTTTCCCTGAATCTGACACAGGTGACCTTTCACCTGTATGTTTCACTAAGGCAAATGTATGAAAGGACACATGATGTTAAGAAGGACCCAACAGACGATGGATAACGCTGAATGGTATTGGTATGCTTTACCATGTTTATTGGTCATTGTAAGGATTCCATAGAGAGAAACACACCAAAATACTTCTGGTGGTGTGCTGGTGGCTTTTTGCCACTTCCACAGACTTGGACCGATGAACAGAGAGTGATGTCAGTTTTACTAAGGCAGACTCATGTACTGAGGCAAGACACGTGGTGAGATAAGACGTGTGGAGGACATGTGATGTTTGAAGAGAGTATAAATAGGACAACAGACTGTGAGAGGGGCTTACATGTAGAGCTAGCTTTGCAAGGCTTCTTGGTCCCACGTCTTTGCTAATCTTTGCTTTGTTGGGAGAGGCACTTCTCCTGGTGTCCCTGGCAGTCCTGGTCCCTCCTTCTGACTTGTGCTGAATTGCTGAGGCCCGGCTGTTTCTGCTCGGTTGTACCTCTGCTGCTAATTCGTGTTTGCTAGCTATCCCAACACTACAAAACTAGATTGCTGGTATATTCATTAAGTGTTTGTGAGTGGATCAGGCTGCTGCTGCTTAGTCCTGTGGACTGATCTGCTGACTTCCTGACAATGCAGATGAGATTTGCTTCAAAGAACATTTTCTAAACAGGGCCATATCCCTTGTATCCTAATAACCTTTCTTTTCCACTCTCTCTGGTGGGTGGTGGGCTAGAAGAGAGGTTAAAAAGTTTAGGAACTGCTATTAAAAGTAGTTTGATAACACCTGAGTTTACTTTCCAGCACTCATGTTGAGCAGCTCACAAGTGCCCTAACCCCAGTTCCAAGGGATACAATAACTTCTGGCCTCTGCAGACACCTACATTCATGTGCACACACCACATACAGGCAGACATGCATATATGTAATTTTAAAAACAAACACAAATTGCAAGCACAAAATTAATACTGAACTTGGACAGAATATTATTAGACATATACTATAAAGATCCTGATAGCAATTTTGAAAATGCCAAAGACTATGATTATAGTCTGAAAGATCTTTACCATATACTCAGCCTGCATGATCCAAAGCCGTTCCCTGTGTACTAGCCCTGTGGGCTGGAGACTCTGGAAGCTCATAGCCACCTAGCCAGGTACACACAATGGTGAACAACAAGAGACCCTGGTGTAAACAAAATGGAAGGAGAGAATCAACATCTGAGGTTGTCTTCCGACCTCCACACATATACCATGTCCTCCCACGCATCATATACATGTTATAAAACAAAAACAAAACAAGACAAAAAGAAAGGATGAGCAAAGAGGACCTTAGAAAAAAGGAACAGAATTCTTACTGAATCAAATATTGCTTAGCACATGATAGGTCTTCAACAAATATCAGAGGGGGTAAAAAAAGGACCACAGTGAAATGTTAAGCTCTGAAGAACTCAAGTAACCATAGCAACAGCAAAAGCGTTCTGAAAGATCATGGAATACACTGAAGGGCAGCCTGAGGCACCCATGGCTGTCATTTATTAACTTACTGGCATTTGCCATGCACTGAGTTACCTACATTCTTTTAATTAAAGCCTACCAATTGGGGGAGGGGCTGTTTTATTCGTTTTCCAAGAGAAGGAAGTTGAGACTTACAGACTCAGGCTTTACTTAATAAAACCAAAACTCGTGATTAACTGAAGCAACTGTCATTTTAAGCGCTTCACAGACACAATATTTGAGGTAATTTTAGAAAGTCTTATCTAAAAGAACCAAGCCAAAAATATGTCGAATAGCCATTTGATGCTACGATAGTACTCAGTAGTGTAGAGGGACTTTCAGTCTGGGGTCTGTATTCATTTCTCGAGATTACTGTGACAGTACTGTGGAAAGGGCCACTTAAATGTGCTACCTTACAGCTTCGAGGCCCAAACCAAAGCATCTGCAGGGTTCCTTCTGGAAGCTGTAAGAGACAATCTGTTCCTGGCCTCTCTCAGCTCTTTCTCTTCCCTCAGCCCCAGATACTCTTCGCTTCACAGGTAAAATGCCACCGTGTGTTTTTACACCACCTTCCCTCTATGCACAACTGCCATTGTCACTCTGTTTTCTCCTTTTTGAAAGGACCACACTTACCATATAATCTCCTGACCTGACCTTCTGAAAAGACCTTATTTTTCCGTACTGTTTGTAGGCCTAAGGACACTGACATCATGCAAAGATACACAACTCACCCAGAACCACATCATTTCACAGCTGGAGCAAGTAATGCTCTGAAAAGCCTTGCCTGAGAACGGCTAGCTGGCAAGTGGCTGAAATAGGATTCTGAGTCTGGCTGACTCTAGGGGTGTCACACCTTTAAGCATAGTATGCAACTAGTTCTCAAGGAGAAGTCTTGAGGGGAAAAAGTGGTTCAGAAAGTATCACCTAGTACTTAAGAACAAATGTATTCATCCAACCGACATCTACCGATGGTATACCTGATGATATGCCTGTCCCAGACTGATGCAGGCACTTGAGGTCCATTCACAGACAAAATGATGCTTTCCGCTTCCTTGGAGCCATTGTTGCAGACAGGAAAATAGGTGATTAACTTGAAAACTGGTAGAGATTGGTGAAAGCGCTAAAAATAGAACAGGCAGGATAATAGCACCACGGAGCATGCTGGCAGGGATGGGTCTCAGGTGCTGAGGATGGAGGAGATCGTAGGGCAGAGGCCATGAGCCTGAGCTGGGTGGCCTGACTTGGGAGCTCCCCTGAGACCTGATGATATCTAGAGACTTGGCAGTCTTGCCCCAAGTCAATGTCAATTAACAGCTAATTCACTTCCAAAACCCAGTCTGACTTCCAAGTGGGAGACTCTTAGCACAAGAACAGAGACAGAATAGCTGAAATCTAGGGCCATAAGAAGCACTTAGACTGCCCCAGGCTAGCCTTGCCTTGGGCACTGTAAGACACAGAGGTAATGTTACTCCATGTTGATGAGAAACATATTGCTTAAGTCTGGCAGCTCATGTACTGGAGTTGATCAATCAAGTTCTATTAAATGGCAGACAAAAACAAACTAATAACTTAATAAGGAAAATGTAGACTGCAGACATAGTTCAGTGGTACAGCACTTGCCTAGTGTGAGAAAGTCGGGGTTTTGATCACAAGCACCCCATATAAACAAATGAATACATTTCTCCATTTAATCCCTGGATTTATTTGAAGGCTACAAAGTAACAGCAATAAGGCTGGAACCAAGGCTTTGAAAAACTGACTGAGGTTAAGAGACAGAAGAGCAGAGTCACAAATTTTCATGCAAGGATGTTGATGGGTATCTCATACTGCCTAAGATTTCACTCTCAGTATACACAGTTGTAAAAAAATAAATAAATAAAAAAATAAAAATAAAAAAAAGTCACCCCTTGGTTAACTTGAAGAGGTGGGAAATCACAAAGAAAGGAAAACTGACCCAGGCTTCTATAGAAAAGTCCCCAGCTAAGCAGAGAGGTATCTGCAGGGACGCTGGGGCACGCTGGAGCATGCCTTGAGGTACAGTTGTCAGACTCAGGTCAGTGACAGCACTTAGGCTGGGTGATGAGACCTGGGCGTGCTTTGTGGAGGTTCTGAAACATCCCATTCCAGAAAGGTAAAAAGGGAAATACGCAAAGTGGATGAAGGGAACACTGTGGATTGGAAGTGCCTGCTTCCCAGTGAGTTGCTCACAGTGTATATTAGTGGCTGGCAAGAGGCAGGAGTGAGGGACAAGCTACAGTTAAAAGCAAAGGCAGCAAGCAAGTGGAGATCTGTTCAGAAGCTGCTTTCAATTGCTTGGGTCAATACTCCCCCTCCAGTCCCCCTCTCTTCCCCCTCACCTTCTTTCTTTCCCTTCTTTTGAGACAAGGTCTCACTATGTATTTCTAGCTGGGATACAAATTGCTATGGTGGCCTCAAACTCACAGAGCTTTGCCTGGATCTGCTTTCCAAAGGTGTTTGCCACCACACGCAGCAAATCAAGTATTTCTCGGGAAGGAAAATGTCAAGCCCTCAGAGCTTACTAAACAAAGTCATCTGTCTGTGAGGGGTAGGATAGTAATGTGTCTTTAAACGGACCAACCTGGGGTTCTCTCTGATTACGATACACCTAACTTCCTGTGTCCCATTGAGCTTCCCAAGGTGATGGCAGTAACATGTCAGAGGGGTCTAGTAGGAGTGAACTCTCTCCTCATCACTGCAACCTGGGTGTTTTATGACTGTGTGATATATAATGACTCTACCTCAGGCTCTGTCTGCTCCCTCCTCCCATCCTACAAACCTGTGACCAGTGGGGGAGTTGGACAAAATAATACCAGAAAGAAAGATTAGCTCTGTGGTAAACAAAGCTCTGACCCCAGACCAAGGAGGTGTCTCTCCTATAGCATCGTGCCTGGCCACTCAAGGTGGGAGAGAGGCTTAGGGGGTGCGGGCACCTGCTCTCCACAGCTACCCTTGCCATAGAAAACAGTTCCATGTCCTTTCTAGCCTTCAGATGTACAGATGGGACCAAACACATGCCTAAAAGTGAAAAGCAATCGACTACAATTTGTTTTTCCATACCCATTGGCTCTGAATCCAGAGATACAACCAACTACAGATGGAAAATATTCATGAAAAGCATATTGTTAGCCAAACCGTGGTGGCGCACGCCTTTAATCCCAGCACTTGGGAGGCAGAGGCAGGTGGATTTCTGAGTTCGAGACCAGCCTGGTCTACAGAGTGAGTTCCAGGACAGCCAGGGCTACACAGAGAAACCCTGTCTCAAAAAACAAAACAAAATAAACAAACAAACAAAAAAGCATATTGTTCCTGAAGGGTGTTGTATAGTTTCCCTGTGGTAGCCTTGTCTGTCCTGAACTATCTTCCTTGTCTGCTAAACAGTACAGACAGACAGTTTTTTACATAACATTTACATTGTATTTGGTATTGTAATTGGCTGGAGGGGATCATGGTTGGGGGAGGGGGGGGAGTATGAAGATTATGTTCAACTACCACAGCGTTCTATAAGAGAGTCTGGAGCGGCTGAAGACTTCAATGTCTCAGGGGGTCTCTGCCACCACCAGGGATCCCAAGGGGGAACTGCATTTTCCTTCCGCCACTTTCCAAAAGCAAAACCAAAATCTCTCTCGAGAATCTGTTCTAAAATGTTTTCCCACAGTTTTTTCCCTGGAGTTGTCTGTCTTAGTTAATGACCTTAACAAGATGCCAAACAGACTTTAATATTTTTTTCTGGATTCTTTATCATTTTTAGTGACACCCCCGCAGCTGCTCCCCCCCACCCCATTCCCCATCCCCACTTGACCCTTCTCTCAGAAATGAAACTCCTGGTGGAGCAGTAAGTATATCCATTCCAGGTCAGATGGTCACAGAGCCAAGTTATGGGTTTCCCATTCACCTCCTTTTGGGATCCTGCCAATGGTCTCTTCCACACTGGACTTTGACCCTGGACATGCAACCTAACTCAAAGGAATAGCCATGATGATCTGGGAATGGCTAGCCTTGTCCCAACCAGGCTGCACCCACATTTGTTTCTCATCCTACCCTCCAACACCCAGCCTAGACCTGGGGCTATCTAGTACCCTTCTGATATATTTTAAGATTAGCCAGAGATAGCTATCTTTAAGCTCTGGTTGCCAGCCACACATCTCTGACAACACCTTTACTTCAGCTGTGGTCCTCCCCTTCTTCACCAGTCTCAGTGTGGCAATTGCAAATTCAGCCACGCGGCATGTGCACTGCCTGGTGCTCCTCCTCGGTGCTCAGTGAAAGGGTTTACAGGGATCAAAGGTAGTAAGATGAAAATTCACAGCCAGGTCCTGCTGTATCCAATGCATTGAAACAGAGTTTTGCTATAGTTTTTCAAACATTGTATTAAATACTATTGTATTAAATACTATTGGCCCTAATTAATGAGCTTCTGGGACATCGCTTTAAATCGTGTACTGCCCCTTACATGATCCTGCTCAATAGTGGCCCAAAGAAGGACTTGTCCACACAGAACCACTCAGCACTCAGCACTCACAGATTCTGTGCTCAACTCTACTTTGCTATTAAGATGCGGAGGTGATTCGCAGTATCAAGGTTGTCGGAGTGAATGTTGAGTCACTTATAAAACCCTCTTGGCAAAAGGCCACAATGCATGGACCTTCATAAACCAACCACTGCCGGAGAGCAGGAACTGTTTCAAAATAAAGTCAAAACTAAGACTTTGCACAAATGCCACCATAACCTTGTTTGCATACAGTTACCTCTATGAGGAAGCCCATCCAGCAATTGTCTGCTCAGCCTCCAACTGACATCATCTGGGTTATTGATCCTGCAGGTAAGGATAATTGTTTCAAAACAACTCAGTAATCTTCTTCACCTTACCTTTAAACACCTTTGTCTCAATTTGACACCTTGGGCACACCCATAATTCACCATGGCACATGTGATCCATTGCAAGGCTCTGAGGTTTCCAGTGGGACTTGTTCTCATTAGAATTTCTAGCCTGGAAGTATGTCACTGTGTAGTCGGCGTGAGGGGGGCAGGGGGGAGAACTAAATACCAGTGTGACTTTTAGAGGCCCCAACAGTGAGTGACTGCAAAGTGACTGGCAGTAGCTGCTTTATCCTTGAGTGGATTAGAAGAGGTTTCCAGTGGCCGGTACTTGGTAGCATAAGCCTGTAATCTCAGCTATTAAGGAGGCTGAGGCAAAGAGGATCACAAATCCAAGGCATGATTGGGGTACAGAATGAGTTCAAGGCCAGCTTGAACAATTTAGTAAAACTGTCTCAAAATAAGAAGCAAAATGAGAAATCTGGAGGTGTGCAGATACAAGAGGTCTTACCTACTATATATAAGGCCTGTGATGGTTTTAATGAAAATGACCCCCACAGGTTCATAGGGATTGACATGTTTTGAAAGGATTAGAACTTGTGGCCTTGTTGAAGTAGGTCAACGGACTTACATCCTCCAACTTGATCCCACCCACCAAGTTTTCTAGCCCCTTCAAAGTATTGCCACCAGCAGGCGCCATCACATGAGCTTTTGCGAGTGTGTTACTTACCTTTCATTGCCGGTAACAAAATACCTGATAAAAGAGAAGGAAGGTGGAGGAAGTGTGTCACTTGGGGGTGAGCTTTGAGGTTTCAGAAGCCCAAGCCAAGTCCAGTCTCTCTCTCTCTCTCTCTCTCTCTCTCTCTCTCTCTCTCTCTGTCTCTTCTCTCTCTCTCTCTCTGTATCTGGATGTAGAACTTTTGGGTTCTTCTCCAGGACCATGTCTGGAGACTATGTTGCCCCCATGTTTCCCATCATGGTGACAATGAACAAAACCTCTTTAACTGTTAGCTAGCCCCATCAAATGTTTTTCTTTATAAGAGTTGCCGTGATCATGGTATCTCTTCACAGTGATAGAAACCCTAACTGAGACAAAACCTTAGTTTTAGTCCATGATGGGAGAGGGAGGGAAGGATGGAGGGCAAGGGAAGGAATTATGTGGCTGTTTGGTTAGAGGTAGAGGAAGGCTGAACAGCAGTGAGCTGAAACACAGTGCAGCAGAATGAATGAGCAGTTGGAGGAATCCAGAGCTCTAGGGTGGAGACTCCATTTCTAGGGAGGCTTATCTGCCAAGCTAAAGAATCAGGACCATTGGAGGTGAGAGAAAGAGAGGTCTGTAGAAGGTTTTCAAGTGTGGCAGTACTAATTTAACATCAGCTTTGGGGTGGTAGTTCCAGAAGATGGCCAAGAGAAATGAAGACAGTGTGAGGAATGAGAGGCCAGGCAGGAAACACACCTGAACCTCTGGAGCTGGTTGACAAGAGCTGAGGCATCCTAAGAGGAGCCTGAAATAATCCTGAATAAACCTCTGCCCTCTTGACTGCCAGCAAGGAAAATACAAGTATTGCACGTGGTCACCATCTCTACCCTTAACAACCTTCTCTACAAGCTAATGTGGGTAAGCCTTAGATGACCTGTCTCTCATATTATGGGTTAATCTTGATTGTCCACTCAAGGGGATTTAGACTCACCATGAAAAGAAACCTCAGGGTATATTTGTGAAGATGTTCCTAAATTACGTGAGTTGAAGTAGAAAAAGCCACCAAAACTATGGACGGCACCATTCTGTCGGCTAAGATCCTGGACTGAATAAAATTAAGGAAGCTAGTTTCACACGAGCATTATCACTCTCTCCTTCCTGGCTCAGGTGGAATCAGTGTGACCAGCTGCCTCACATCTCTGCTGCCATGCTTTCTCCGACATGATGAACTATGCCCTCACACTTGGCAAAACAAATCTCTCCTTCCTTCCTACCTTCCTTCTCTTTTACCAGGTATTTTGTTACCAGCAATGAAAGATAAGTAACAAGCTCCCAAAAGCTCATGTGTTGGAGCCTTCATCTCCTGCTGGTGGCAATAGTTTGAAGAGTCTAGAAAACTTGGTGGTGGGATCTAGTTGGAGGACACAGGTCCGTGGCCTTTTCTGCACTCTCTGCTTCCTGTCACCCATGAGGGGACATTCTCCACCATAATGTTCCCTCTAAGTGCGTGAGCCCAAGCAACCACTGACTGAACCTCTGATACTGTGAGCAAAGCAAACTTTTCCTGCCTTGGGTTGTTTTTGCCAGTTGGTCACAGTGATTCAAAAGAAACTAAGATAAGAAAAATCTCATTTAACCTAGTGTTCCAGCTGGACAGAGTCCCTGCCCTGCCCCACCTCCATCTAGGTAGAAGAGTAGCCTTCTTTTCAGGCACTTGCAAGGTATATCTGAAAGTCTGGAACCATGGAGTTCACTCATAATCCACTTCTGCATATCACACCACTCGGAGTCCTATGTGTACTCCACTCTGTGTACCTCACTCCCCAAACCACCTGAAGAATGATTCTGCTGTCCCCTCTGCCAGAGCCCAGCCTGAGACACAGCCATGCTAACAGCTATCTCAGAATCTTCCAGAGGAGTCCCAGGCTCCAGGTGCTGCATAGATCTGGAGAGAATCGTCTCTTCCCCAGAACTGTACTATAATTCAGAAATCAAGGGCCCTACACATTCTCCTGAACATTCTTAAGTAGCTTGGGAACTGTTTTGTTGATCTCAGGGTCTCAAACACCCAAGCATCGTGTGGGGATGGGCAGGAGAAAAGCTCTGGGCCTCTCTGTTGTTCTTAGTCCCCTCTCCACTTTTCCTCTCCCCATATCTCAACCAAGGAGCTGGTGCTTTCTCCCTTAGTGCTCAACATATTTGCTTTCTTCACGGAAGGGCTTGAGTTCATTGTGTAACTAGACACCCTGTTGCACATTGATTTATTAATTAATCAACCATGATTCATTTTTTCTTCAGTGAACTGCTCAGCTTTCAGTTGCTCATACTGTTGCAAAGAGCTGAAACTCTTTGGTAGGACTGTGAAAGGCAGCCTGGTTTCTGGTGGAGCACAGGCTAGAAACCACTGGAGACCCCAGATGATGCTAAGGGATGGCAGGCATTTCGCCACATGCTCCGACTCCAGGTTCCTGACACGAAGCCACTGCCCTCCATAAATTTGTGTCCTTTAGTCACGTAGGGCAATGCCCCCTAGCCACTTCATAGGTAGAAGGCATGGCAGGTCAAGTAGTCTGAAGACAGATCTCCATATTCACAAGATACCCAAAGGCCAGAGGGGCATAGCCAATTAAGCATTTCTTCTCAGACCCTCCTCCCTGTAAAAGGTATTTAATCTCAGTCTCCGCCCTGCGATACTTGGGTACAGTTTCTCATCTACTTTCCCCTATGATAATAAACATCTTAAGACCATGGACTGTTTCTTTTTGTCGGATCCGCAGTGGGGAACAGTGGAGCAGGCCTTCGCCTACAGTCCGTCTAATCTCCTGCAGAAGATCTTTGCATTCCCAGCCACAGCGACCACCAACCCAAGCAAGCTGACTTCAGTGACAAGCCAAGAACTCTCATTCCCGTCCCATCCCCCGCAGGACACAGCCAGAGCTCATCTCTCTCACTCTCCCCTTTGGCCATGGCTGGCTCTTTCGTGGCTCCGTGGCTCCCAGCGGTGCCTGGAGGCCCAAGAGCCTGAGAACCAGCCGGTCCCCTAGCCAACTCCCCAAACTGTGCTCTCCGACCCTCGGGGTAGGGTCTTACAGCTTCCCATAGCCCAAAGCCCGCCCTGCGCTGATGTGGGCCTCTGTCTTCCCAAGTGGCCCTAGCCCCATGGCTGGGCAGACTCAGGACACACTTTAACCCAACACTCTTTGTGGCTGAGGGCTGCTTAATGTCCCACTCCAGAGAACATCTTGTGCCTGAGGGAAGGTTTCACATAGTACAAGGCCAAGTAGTGGGTTGGTCTGATGCTGCTTGTATTCAAATGCTAAATTCTGTAGCCTAAGATCTGGTTGCTTCAAGATGAGCAGATTCTCATGTGTACCAGCTTTTGTATAAACCTTGCCCCAAAATTATCTGTGATCGGTTAATAAAGATGCCTACAGCCTGTAACTGGGCCGAAGAGAGGAAGGCGGGGCTTTAGTTCACAGGTTTGGAGTCTCAGGCAGAGATCATGAGAAGGAGAGAAGAGGATGAAGGAAGATGGAGTAGAAGGTGCCCAGAAGGAACATGGCAGATGATATCTCAGGGTTACTGACAGGGAAGTAGACAAAATACCACAAAGGGTTGATATCTGCCCAGCTCTAGTAGGTTTTTTTTGTTTGTTTGTTTGTTTTGTTTTGGTTTTTGGTTTTTGGTTTTTCTGTGTAGCCCTGGTTGTCCTGGAACTCACTCTGTAGACCAGGCTGGCCTCGAAGTCAGGAATCCGCTTGCCTCTGCTTCCCAAGTGCTGGGATTAAAGGCGTGCGCCACCACTGCCCGGCAAATATATATATATATATATATATATATATGGAATGATTCACGAATTTGGGTGTCATCCTTGCACAGAGGCCATGCTAATCTTCTCTGTATCGTTCCAATTTTAATATGTGTGCTGCCGAAGCCAGCACTCTCTAGTGCTTTTAAGGCTTATTATTAACATAAAGGTTTATGTCTTTTATTTGGTAACTAATAACATGGGGTACTTTGGTAACTAATGACATGGGGTAGAAATCACCACATAACACTGTATCAGTGGTCAGTCCAGGATGACTTCAGAGGGTCTGGTTCCTCTCTTGTATTCCAATTTTAAGCCATTGTCCCTGTCTGTGTGGCACAGTGCTGAAACTTTAAATCACCAAGAACAAGGTTCTCCATCTGGTTTTGTTCAGTAACCTATCCCACAAGCCTAGAAGTGCACCTGCCATAGAACTGGAGCTCAGTAAACTCGAGTCGGATGAATGAGTGAATGAATGCTTACCTTTGGCAAGCAGGAGGCTGTGCAGACAGAATATAATTGGTATAAACACTTAGACCAGACTTTCTTCTCTGCATGACTGAGTCACTTTAGTCAGGAACTTTCTCTTTCTGTACATGTTTCCACACTGGAAATGAGCCTTATGAAGCATATCCCTGGACTGGAGAAAGAAAGCAAAGGACGATTCAACACAATGACTGTGACCATAGAGACAAACAGCACACTGCTGGTGCCAACGGGTGTTTCTCTCTCCTTCTTTCCTTCCTTCCTTCCTTCCTTCCTTCCTTCCTTCCTTCCTTCTTTCCTTCCTTCCTTCCTTCCTTCCTTCCTTCCTTCCTTCCTTCCTTCCTTCCTCCTGTTTCCACCTTTCTTTTTTCAAAATCATCTATGAAACATGTGTCTAACATTATCCCCCACTGTTAGGACACAGCGTTTAGACAAAAAGGAGGAAAAGTTGAAGCTGGTGATAAGAACCACAGAGGTGAGGTAAGAGTAAGTTATAAGGTGTGGGTGAGGTTTGCTCTTGTCTGGGCTATGGACTGATGTTGGATGCTAAATGAGACAGGACCTGGAGGTTTTGATTCTGATGCTGCCCTGTTCAGACACAGATGCTTGAAGAGCTTCCCATGACCTTTGGGCTTGATCTGAGGGTGGAATCCAGGACACTTCTCACAGCCTGAGATTTATATTCTCCCACTTTTACCCGGAAGGTGAGCAGAATACTGGACTGAGTCTGTGATGCATAGGGAGCTTAATATTTTAACCTAGAAAACGACCATTCAATTATTTAATAGACATCATCGGGCTGTTCGGCCGCTTCATTAGTCAATTTTGTCCTGAGCCTTAAATAAAAACTAAGAAACCTCATGCAGTTGCAGCATGTTAATAACAGGACAGCATTTATGTGCAAGCTTGTATTATACCTCCCAGCTTCCTCGTTCTTCAGGAAGCATCCTTGGCACTTTAGCTCTGTGTACGTCACAAAGCTTTGTTTGCCATGGCCTTGGCGGTGGTTCAAGGATAGGACATCGTAAGAAGCTGAACACTCTAGAGGCCTAGGTGTGCAGGTCCTTGAAGCCTTCGTCACTGGACAAGAGAAGCTATTCTATGGAATGGCTGCAGGCAACAACAGGGAGGAGGTGTGGAAGGGAGAGCAGAGTTTGAGAGCTATACAGAGCTTTGTTTCAAAGCAAATATCTGTGGCACGCTGTGTGTGTGTGTGTGTGTGTGTGTGTGTGTGTGTGTGTGTACATATCCTGTCACAGATTTTAGTATTACCAGCAAAGAAACCATGGGAATACCCACAAGGATTCCATTGTGTCTGACTACTGTGTGATTGTGCAGGCCGGCTGCTCGCTGGAGCTGCACATTCTTGAGCCTCCGTCCTGCCTGGATTCTCCTCTGTCCCCCAGCTTTCCCATCTCTGTCTCCTCTTCAGGTTCCTCAGTCCAACATGAGCCCCTGAGAACTTCTAAAACTAAACACATCAGTTGTATCTTGGTCATAATCCCAGCATTAAAAAAAAAAAAAAGAAAGTTTTCATGTGTCATCTGAGCTCCATGTCAGGGTAACTATGAACATGGCCCCACACAAAACCGTCAACTTGTTGGAAACATGAAATTTGGGAGTTATGGTTTTGTTGTTGTTTTGTAACTTAGTTGTACAATCGAGCATTGACTTCATAGATAATGTTGTATCATACTGTCAAACAGTTAGGCAAACAGGCTTATTTACCCTTTTTTGCATTCAGTACTGAAGTGTGTATGTTAAAGCTAGTCCCTAACATAAGATTGTGATGGTTACATGAGTTTATACACACCACGAACATTGAGCACCTCGCCTGACACATGATCTTCATCCTTCCTAATGCTGTAATTTGGATACTACTGTACCCAAAAGATGTCCTCCCCAGAGGGACACTGTTGGGAGATGATGACATCTTTAAGAGGTGGATCTACGGAAAGGTTCTTGGTTCACTGGCCCTTGAAAAGGATTAAAGTAATTCTATTCTCATCCTTGGTAATTGTTACAACTGGCTAGTTGTAAACAGAGCAAATCTGGCCTCTCCCTTTCTCTGTTTGCTTCCTGTTTGGAAAGTATTCTTGCTATGATGTAAAGCCATCACAACGGTCACCAAAGGGCCAAACAATATGACTGCCTGTTTCGAACAGTCTGTGGATAAAGAGTTGTTAGTTGTTTCCCATGGATCTGTCTCTAACTCCTTGGCTACCCCTTACATTGCTCGATGGAGGGTGAAGTAAAGCTACAGAAATTCTGAGAATGGCTCTCAAACCCTCCAGCAGCCAGCACAGAGCATAGGGTAGAAGAATTTCTCCCAGGGACACACTCACAGCAAACCTGGGTCATCTTCCCTTTAGGGCCCACCCTCGGCCCCCTCACTGTAGTTCTCAGAATACATACTTCACTTGTCTCTCCCTCTCAAATGTCCTAGTGTGATGATGCCAGCCACCTTGGAGAGCCTGACAACACTACTTGGCAGTGAGCTTCTTGCACACACACCCTTACGGTTCACACCTTCTCCCCAGTCACTTCTTTCCACAGTTCCCCTTGTACTTGCACTTGATCTAGGTGACAGTATCAGCATGGGTCACAGATTACTGGAGTAGATTATTGGAAGATGGGTACCCCAGGTTCCTCAGAATTGAGGATCTTTCCTTCAGTGTCACAATAGGAGAAACCAGAACATGGGAAAGACCCATCCTCTGGTGCTGGAAGTGGCAATGGCCACTGGGAATTTGACCATGTTGGGGAAAGTACATGGACAACAAACAATGGACTTGATTTATGGGGGGAAGGGGGGTTTGAGAATTAAACAAGGAGGTCATAGAGGAGGTGAGTACAATTAGAGTGCATACTGTGAGATATCCAGATAAAATCAATTATAGATGATAGATAGATAGATAGATAGATAGATAGATAGATAGATAGATGGAATAAAATAATTTTCTAATCTTCTTACGTCCTTCTATATGGGAGCTGCTGATAAAGAAGTTTTCCAGGAGCCATTCATTGTCCAACAGTAGGTCGGTCATCAGACTCCCATTTCAGAAGGACCACTGCCCTGTACCCTGGAGGAGGAGTGTCAGGGAGAGCCCACAAGCATTTGTATAGGCAGGCTGCGCTTGTCTCCACTTGCTCTACAGTTAGCATTTGTCACCTGCTTGGTCCAGTCACATTTCTGCACAGTTGACCAAGCTTCAGTTATGCTTATGTAATGAAGTCCCCATAGAAACCCCAAAGGACAAAGGGTGCCACGGCTCACCCCTGGAGGTCCCAGGAAGGTGGCATGCAGGGAGGGCATGAGACAGGAAGCATCTCCTCAGACCTCACCTAGACATCTCTCCTGTAGTCCTCATTATATTCACTACAATAGGTAGTAAATTTAATTTTTCTGAGTTCTGTCACACTTCCAGTGAGCACATTAACAGAATCTAAAGAGGCAAGGCATGTCTAATGTATAGACCATGGCCAGAAGTGCAGATGAAGCAAGTTGGGGCTTGTTTGACATCTAGAGGAGGTAGTCTTGGGAATAAGGCCCTCAGCCTGTGAGATCTGATGTCATTGTCAGACAGACAATGGTACAGCTGAGATAAGCCCAGCTGAGTCTGCTGCAGAACTGTTTGATTGTCAAACAGAAGTGCCTCCCCCATCCCCAACCCCCACTCCACGACTTGTGTGGTCACGAGAGTGGTGAGCACCATGGGCATTGAGCTGGGGAAGTTTGCTTTTTCTCTGTAGCCATAGTGAGGGGCTCACTGAGAGCGTGACTTGCCAGTTACCACACATGGAACCCTGGAGACTAAATGGAAGTTGTCCTCCAATTTCCAGCTCCATTTCAAAGCAGTCAAATGCAGCTGTGTCATTCAAGGGTGGTAAGCTCCTAACACAATTTTTGTTCAAGAAAAAAAATGTTCTGTCATTCTCTTGCAGCCCAGAATTGAAAAATAACTGGCACCAAGAAAGCCCTGGGCTTGGCTAGCATTCAAGCAGAGAAATACAAGAAGGAGGTAGCCAAGACCACAGAGTGTCTACAATATCCACTCTCCCTGCTTTTCTTTTTCATAGAGACTTGGACAAAGCAAACTTCTTTAAGATTACCCCTTTTCAGCTTTCTTTGTAGCTAAGAGTTCCCGTAACTAAATTATAGCCAAATGGAATCTCTGAGGTAAGATCCTCAGAGGACAAGAGTCACCCCTGCCCCAGCTCTTCGTCCTATGTGGTGATCCAAATTTGGACTGATGGCTGCAACCCCAACAACCATTGTGGCTCATCAGTTGATGTTGAAGTTACAAGTTTCACACACACCAGCATATGGAAACCGAAAGGCACCCAACATAGCAGGGCGCCCAACCTCTCGCCCTGCCCTGGCTTTTATAAATTTTATTATTTTATTTTCTTAACAGTTGTGAACACGAATGACCAGTTTCCTAGGGATTTATGCCACTGTTGTGGAGAGTTTTCTATTGCTAGTGGCCAAACTTCCGCATAAGAAGAAAACCCTGACATACCTCGTTGAGTGGAAGCTGGAAGGTTCTGTGGCAAACCTTGGTCTTTGTTGTTCATATGTGCGTTCTGTTCATGTAATGTATTTGTACTCATTTTGTCACCTATATCATAGACTCTTCTCTTGGTTAAGGTCCAGCTAAAACTGCCTCACAGTTGATGGAAACATAAGTTTCCAGAGGGACAGAGAATAAGCCCCAGGGATCCGGAGCTGAGCAAACCCACCCCTCCTTGCATACATCTGTAAAAGGCAGCACGGACCTGACTCGGTGCCAGGTCCTGTTTAATGTCTCTCCTAGTATCACCAATCACACAGGGATGAGGGCAGCACCCTGCTTTCCGATGAGAAAGCCGGGTAACCACGGCATAAAGAAATGGAAGGGTGGTAAGTCTGTGTTTGCTGGGCCAGTGTTCTAGATTTAGAATTATATTTGCAATTATCCAGCATAGGTCTATTTAATGTATTGCATCGTTACTCCAACAAGCTAAAAGATCCACAGGTCTGAATAACACCCCATTCCCAGGATGGGGCCGAGTAGAGGTGGGACTGGTCAGTCAGACAATTGCTATCAGAGGTTGTCCTTGGGATAGATTGCCAGTTATGTAGAGCAGATAAAGCATTCTTCTGAGTATGGGCCTCACAGTTTTGTGTGTGGAATTCCCACTGCCCAGATCCACTCCTACATTCAGGAAGGTAAAATACAGGTCAGGGACTCAGAGCACTGTGTCCCCCTCCATCTCTACCATCTACAAGCTATGTGTCTTCAGGTAGATTGGTTAACATCTCTGGGCCTTAGATTCTCCTTTCTCTGAAATGGATCTCTGAAAGTTTTCTTATCCCCACACCATAATCTTACTTCAGATTTGGTCATAGCTTGTCAGGGCAATACTATTCAGTGTGCCCAGGATGCTGTACTTCAGGTGGAAAATCTGGAACCTTCCACGAACACCCCCTCTGCTGATTAGTTTTTAGTCAACTTGATACAAACTAAAGATACCTGGGAAGGTAGAGCCTCAGTTGAGGATTTGCTTTCATCAAACTTACCAGTGTGCAAGCCTGTGGGACGTCTTGATTAATGATGAATACGGGAAGGTTTATGTCACTCTGGATGATGTCACCCCTGAGCATTCTGAGTTATTCACAAAATTAAGCTAAGCAAGTCAGGAAGCAACATTCCCACATGGTATCTGCTTTAGTTCCTGCCTCCAGGTTCTTGACTTTTTGAGTTCCTGTCCTGACTTCCTTAAGTGATGGACTGTAACCCTTAAGCTGAAATAAATGCTTTCCTCCCCCGTTACCATTGGCCATGATGTTTTTTTTACAGCAATAGAAAGCAAACTAGGACAGACACTGGTGCCACAGAAAAGGGGCATTGCTGTGACAGACCTGACTGTGCTTTGGGGGCAGATCGTGGAAGCATTTGGAACTTTGGTATAGAAAAGCCATTGAATACTCAGAGTTTAATGTTTTTCTCTGTGGGAACTTGGAAGAGAATGTTTAAAAAATGCAGATGATGGAGGTCTGGCCTGTGAAACTTTAGAAGACTAGGTCTGGGCTGTTTATGTGATATTTTGAATTAATAATCTATGTTTTATGCTCAGTTGGAGTTGAAGAATCAACCATGATTAACAAGAGACCAGTGCCACTAAACTAACACCTTTGTGTTACTGTGTCAATACATGCTAGTTAGTTGTGGCTGAAAATCCTGGTATGATTAGTAAGAGTAAATTATTGTTCAGATGAAATCGTCTGGGGAGTATTTCCCAAGGGTCAGAACACAGAGCTGTGGTCTGGAAGGTCAAAGCTGCACTTCAAGCTGGAAGCTGACTTTGGTAATGTGTAAGAGTCTCCTATGTGGTACTGGTTTTGGTGGCATGAGAGTCAGAGGTTTGAAGGGGTCATGGAGAGCAGCTGAGGTTGTGCACTGTCTGACAGGATCAGAATCCCTGTGGAGAAGCTAGAGAGGCCCCTGGTGAAGAAGGTTCCACCTCAGCTGCAGTGGAGACCCAAGGATTCTGAAGGCACCAGGGCCATTTTAGTTTTAATTTAGCCTTAGTCAAAGCTTGTCAGGACCATGCTATTCAGAGTGCCAAGGATATTATACTTTTGGTGGAAAATCAGGACACTTGATGCCTACCAAGGACAGTGGCAGGTGTGGAACGGAGGAGACAGCATGAGCCTACCAGACAAACTATATGTTGGAATTGGAAGAACCAGAGAAGTGAACTGCTCAAGTCTTTTGGATCCTAGAAAATACTGAGCTTTTTATATTGTTGGTCTTTTGTTATGCTTTCTTCTGAACTATACCCTGGTTTTCCTCTCTTGAAATACAAAGTATTTAACTCACTTTGAATTTTTACAGGAGCTCTCAGTTAAGACACTAAATCTTAGAAAAAAAAACTTGAATCTTTAAAGAGTTAAAATGTTAAAAATGTTGGAACTTTGGAAGTTGGACTTGTTTTATATTGTGATACTACCATGAAATATTAGGGATAAACAAGAAAGAGAAGGTTATGGTTCCGTAGTAATATATTTGTGTGTCAAGTTCATAAGAGGTTAAGTTGTGGTGGTTAGTTTTGATAATGTGCCACAATCTAGAGTCACCTGGAAAGAGGGAACCTGAATTACAGAATTTTCACAGCCAGTCTGGCCCATGGGCATGTCTCTGTGTCATTGTCTTGGTTGCTATTTGATTTGGGAAGGTCTAGCCGACTATGGAAGTTGCCACTTGTGGGCATGTTTGCTCAATAAAACTGAGCAAACCATGGAGAGCTTAATCTTAGACATGGGAAGGATGATTTCCATGAATTCAAGACTAGCAAGTTCCAAGGATTGGAGGCTACCTAAGTTTCAGGCTAGCCTGTGCTACAGAGTAAGAGCCTATCTCACAAATGGGGGTATAAACAGAAGGACAAACACAGTAAGCAGTAATCTGTGGTTCTGCTTCAGTTCCTTCACTGCCTTTCCTGGATGATGGAGTGTAAGCATTAACAATATAACCCCCCTTTCTCTCTAAGCCTTTACTTATGATGTTTATCAGAGCAAAAGGAAGCAAACAAGGACATCCCTAAAATAATTCGAAAAGTAAATAACAGGCTCCAGTTGCAGAGGTTCCTTTTATAAAACAGAGAAGACGCTTGGAGAGGAACCATTGCATGGAAATCGTCACCTATATCTGATTTTGCACTTCTTTTACTTTTTCTGTCTCAGGAGCATCCTTTTCAAAAAGTGCATAGAAACAGGTGGACGTGTGTATTTGTGTACAAAATGGCAACGTGATCACTCAGTGGCAGGGCTAAAGGAAATGTTTTTACTGTAGATATGAGAGAAAGGAGAGAGAGAGGAAGAGAGAGGGAGAGAGAGAGAGAGAGAGAGAGAGAGAGAGAGAGAGAGAGAGAGAAAGAGAAAGAGAGAGAGAGAGAAGCCAGAAGCAACCGGAAGAGTCCAGAGCAGAGAGAGAAAGCAGTACACTGAACGTGGGCAGCAGACTGGTTGTGACTAGAGCTATCTCTGGGAGAATAGCAGGAGCTACAGAATAGAGAAAGCATAATGAGGGAAGCAGGAACAGAACAGAGAGAGGGAAGAGTAGAGCTGAGGGACAATAGCAGGGTTATATGAAGAATGAGTAGCTGGAGGAAGGAAGCTGGTAGATGGGGGAGTCTAGGTGGATGGAGGAGGTGAGAAGAGCTAGAGGCTAGCATAGACTTTGTAATAGGTAACAGGTACTTGTCAGGCTGAAGGAACCTAGAGGCCAGCATGCACTTTGGTATGCTAACAGGCACCCCAGGTAGCTGTGTGTCCCTTATGCCTCATGAGAAGGGAAATGGTTCCTTTTGGTACAGGAGAACCAGCTTCGAAAGTGCCTGAGGAATGCTGGCTTTTATCTAACCAGAAGAAATCTTGCTGTAGTCCAGGTTGAGCCCATTTTGGACATTTTGACTGCCTTTTGGAGTTTGAGGAATTGGAGTCCCCTTTGGAAAGTCCAAATTTGGTGATAAAAAACCATGCAAGGTCTCTGATTAATTGAGCAAATAGCTAGATCTCAAGTCCAATCTGCAGCTCTAGTCCTACACGTGGGAGTGAGGTCAGAAACAAATGGTTTTTTTTGTTTAGGTTTTGTTTTTGAAATGGGGGTTTCAAGTAGCCCAGGCTAGCCTCAAACTAAATAGTCAAGGGTGATATTAAACTGCTAATCTTCCTGTCTCTTCCTCCTGAGTACTGGGATTTCAGGTTTCTTTCACCACATGGAGCTTTTGCAGTTTGGAGGATAGAATCCAGGGTTTGTTTAAATCAACAAGCATTCTACTGAGCCAACATCCCCAGACCAAAAATCAATATTCTTTAGAAATGTCTTAGGCACTTACAGGGCATGTAGTTCTGGAAGTTTTAATTTATGTCTGGGGAAACTAAGTTCAGGAAAACTGCATATGTCATTATCAACTATGGAATGCTGGAGCTAAACCGTGCCTTGTTGGGATGTAAAGAAGTCAGAACCAATTGTGTCTGGTGCCTCACACCTGTAATCCCAGACACAGGAGGTTGTGAAAGGATGGTTTTCATGAGTTCAAGATTAGCAGGTTCCATGGATTAGAGACTACCTGATAAGTTTCAGGCTAGCCTGTGCTACAGAGCAAGACCCTATCTCACAAAAAGATGGGGGTATAAACAGAAGGACAAACAGAAAGTTAGAATCAGATGTTTGATCCTTGATTTTTCCTGTGACATTGGGCAAGTATTTCCTTACAAAGGTTTAGCACTAAGTGTTCAAAGAACCCAGGACAGTAGATTCATGAGCCTGGTCACTTGACCTAAGTTCTGATGGCTGGAACAGAGGGAATCTAATTTGCACTTGGCAATTGGGGCACAAAAGAGGAAGCCAGTATATGGAAGGAACCCTTAAATATAAGAAATGGACTATAGGCACACTGATGTCACCTCACCCACTGTTTTGCAAGCTGCAGGCAGCATCCCTGAGACAAGATGGCTAAGAATGCAGAGGCTGGCGAGGACTCAACCAGGCAATGAGGCAATGGGGAGTCTTAGAGTATCAATGTGCAAGGCTCGTAGGAATCAGAAACAGAGACGTCAGGGAAGCCTCAAACGTGATCAGTAATATGAACACCGGGAGAAGGTGGAGCAGAGTATGCAGGCTCTCACAGATACCCAGGCTCTGTCTTGACTGTAAAGGCGGGTTCTGAAGAGCAGGTCAGCTATGGTGATATCTGAGATACATTTGTGGAGTATCATCTGAAAATGTGGGTTCTCAGACGTTTCCTGATTTCAGGGTGCCCATCTGTGGTCTGAGACTTCACTCAACCAGCCATCATGATACTCTCGAAACAGAAGCCTCATCCCATCACTGTTTGCCTTAAAGCCCACAGGGTTTCCATCCCATCTCCTACGGAGCATTAAGTTTAAAGTGTGCAGTGTGCCTATGGCCCCCAACTCCCACACCTTTGTACTGCCAGCTAGATACCAGTCACTGTCCCTAAAGTGCTTTCCACTCTGTGTCTGCACACAGTGCCCTCCCCCATCCACACAGCAGCTTCATTCTGACCTTTGTTTATTAGTTCTTTACTCTCTGTCTTTTTGGGCAACACACACACACACACACACACACACACACACACACACACACACACACACATACACCCTTCTGTTTCTTTCTCATGATATCCTATTAGAAGCAAGCTCAAGGGTAATGGGAACCTGTTGTCTCTACTGTTGTCCCCAATGTCTAGTATGGAACCTCAAACAGTATTTGTTGCATCTGCAACTGAATAATCCCGCAAATGTTTGTTGCAGTGCTGAGAGAAGAGAACTGCAGCATGGTAGCACCAGCTCAGCAGAGTGCTAACCAGTTCATTTCTGCCCCTCGTCCCTTGCAGACTCCCAGTTAGCAGTTCTTCCCAGTGAACTGTTTTCTAATGTTCCCACTCACCTCCTAAAACCTTCTATGTGACTTGTCTGTACCCAGCTCTTGCTCTGGTAACTTAGCTAACAGGCATTACCAGTTGTTGGCTGTGTCCACAGGGGAGGGCAGATGTCACCACATCTTATGGTTGAGGTGGTTTGGAAGTCAGCACCTTTTGGGGCTTGTCATCACCTGGTTACTCAGAACACTGTATGGTCAGATCCCCCAGAGGTGGGGAGCACACCAGAAGGCATTAGAGGTGTGCCAGGGTAGGTTGTGAATCAGTACAGTTTTCCAGGAATAGAGAAAGCTAAGGTTCCCTTGATCCTTGAGTGTTGGGCTTTGCCCTGTTGACCTCATCACAAACAGGGCAAGTCATGGTCAATGTCCCTTGACCTGTGGGCTCAGGATGGTGCCGAATGAACCAACTGACCTCCTACAGAAGGGTCATGCCCAGCTCCATTTATAGAAAGGCCCCACCCCAGCTTCCCAAAGTTTTTTCTATTCTTTCTTTTCCCCTCTTTAAAACTCACAGTGACTTAAATAATTGGTGGAGGCCTGGTGAGATGGCTCAGCAGTTAAGAGCACTGACTGCTCTTCTGGAGGTCATGAGTTCAAATCCCAGCAACCACGTGGTGGCTCACAACCACCTGTAATGAGATCTGATGCCATCTTATGGGGTGTCTGAAGGCAGTTACAGTGTACTTACATATAATAAATAAATAAAAAAGGCCGGAGCGAGTGAGGCCAGGCCAGAGTGAGCAGGGCCGGAGCAAGAGGAAGAAGGGAAAGAGAAAAATAAAATTAAAAAACAAACACGTGTGAGATGCAAGCTTCTCTAGGAAGACAGGATTTCAGTCTGCGAAAGGGCATTTTAAAATCTCTGGTTTGATGCTGTTTAATAGGTAGACTGCTTGTCTAGCACAAAGCTCTGTGCTTGATTCTCAGCCATATATAAACCATGGGTAGTACACACATCTGTAATCCCCACACTCTGGAGATGAAGGCAGTATAATCTGAAATACAAGGTCATTTTCGGCTACAGAAGAATGTGTTTAAAAAAAAAAACCTGCATAGCTCTGGCTGTCTTGGAACTTGCTCTATAGACTAGGCTGGCCTCAAACTCAGAGATCCACTTGCCTCTGCCTCCTGTGTGCTGGAATTAAAGGCTTGTGCTGGCAGCATCTGGCAATCAGGGGAAGCTGACCCATAGATTTTTTCATCCTTTTCTTCTTCTTCTGTTTTTAAAGCTGATTTATTTTTATTTTATGTGCATTGGCACTTTGAGAGAGGGTTTCAGATCTCCTGGACCTGGGGTTACAGATAGTTGTGAGCTGTCATGTGGTTGCTAGGAACTGAACCCAGGTCTTCTAGAGAACAACCCAGTGCTCTTAACCACTGAACCATCTCTCCAGCCCTCCTAGATACTTTCTTAATAGGCTTGTACATGGCCTTGAGTGTTTACAAAGCCTGTGTCTGTGTGTCTGTGTGGAGAGAGGACCTGATGCTCTTGTCAGTCTCTCACCTGGACTTGTGTATGCTTCTGGTCCAGAGATGATGGACCTGTGGTCAGAGCATCCATAGCAGCTCAGCTTCTGCATCCTGCTGGGGCTTGCATCTCCATCTGTAAGGCCATTTGCTGCTGTTTAGAAAAACATGACTTAACAAACAACAGGAAACACAAAAATTACAAAGAGTAAGATTAAGGAGGAAACAGACAAACCTAGGAAGAAAATTCAACCACACACCAACCGCCATTCTCTCTGCTCAATGGGGCAAAATTTCTTTTTTAATTTTATTTCTTTGTACTTTCCTAATTTGCTTTTTAAAAAAAAGGTGGAAGAAGCTCATTTCTCAGAAAAAAAATCACAAAAATTACATAAAAGTGTCTCCTCTCAGCCCTGATTTTTATATTTTTGAACACTGTTTTAATGTTTCAGTGGCTCAGGGTTATAACTAAAACATTTGAGGCTACTCCTCCCCCCACCCCACCCCCAGAAAACAAGCTGAAAGTTTAAAAACTCATTTATTTGACTTGTATAAGTGTCAATGTGGCAGAATAAACAGAAACACTTAAAGGATCACATGAAGGTGGACAGAAAGGTGTTTTTCCTACATAGTTTTGATCTTTAGTCCATTTAAAATTGTTACGACCTTTTTTTTTCTTTTGGGGGACAAAAGTTCAGTGAGCTAAACTTACCCTTAAACACCCCTCTGTTTTTCTATTAACTTCAATGAGGTCCTGGTTTTAAAGATATTAATTTTAAACTGTTGCTTCCACTGGTGAGCCTGATATGACAGTGATTAACTGTAATATTATAAGATCTCCTAGAATATATTTTCCTAGAACAAACTTAATAGGCACAGGAATAGTTGTAAAGGATTGTCATATATACCTCCCTTGCCTCTTCCTAGTCTTATCCCTGAGGGGGGAAAATGTCCTTAGGCATCAGTAGTAAATAATGTGGAGCTATATACACCATCATTTGTAATTTGATTCTTCCAGGGCTAGCTATGTCTATGTAGTTTAGAAACTCCTCTCTCTCTCTCTCTCTCTCTCTCACACACACACACACACACAGACTGTGAAAGATTCTCCTCCTCCTCCTCTCCTCCTCCTCCTCTTCCTCTTCCTCCTCTTCTTCCTCCTCCTCCTCCTCCTCCTCCTTCTTCTTCTCCTTCTCCTTCTCCTTCTCCTTCTCCTTCTCCTTCTCCTTCTCCTTCTTCTTCTTCTTCTTCTTCTTCTTCTTCTTCTTCTTCTTCTTCTTCTTCTTC
>JANHMN010000007.1:42234649-42264649 GCA_030674055.1 Rhabdomys pumilio | reverse complement strand
CACACACACACACACACACACACACACACACACACACAAAAGACACTTAGGGGCTGTGTAGCTATGTGTTTAAATTTCTCTCTCTCTCTCTCTCTCTCTCTCTCTCTCTCTCTCTCTCTCTCAAAAATATTTAAAGTGAATGATTCAGGGCTCAGGGTCAGGTGGTGACAGGTGGATCTCCTGGTCTACAGAGCAAGTTTCCAGATAGCTAGGGCTACACACAGAAACCGAACCCTGTCTCTAAAAACAAACAGAAATTATTTGATGACAATTAGCATACAGTAAATGTTGGTTAACCACCAACTCCATCCAGCTCGCACATCTTTCACCACTCTTAAGAAAGCAGTTGCTCCACAGAGCCCTTTACCAGCCCTCCCAGCCAAGCTGCTTCCTATCTCGAGATTTCCCTATACTGGTCATTCAGACAAACAGAGCTACACAGCACCTCCTTCTAATTGTCTGCAGAGCGTCAGGTCGAGAAGGACTGAACTGTGATTTTCCACCTTCATTGACATTATTTTGTCTACTTTACTAGAAGTTACACATTTCATGGTTAAAAAGCAAAACAACCTTGAAACGGAGGAGAAACTAAATGAACACAGTTAAAAATCATTACAGTGTCAGTCTTGTATATGACTACCCTAAGATTTCAGAGACAAATTTTTTATGTGCCCCTAGAAAAATACAGTGGAGTAGCTAGGCTACTGGGCGTCTTGGGCTGCTTCCTCAGCTTCCCTGTATTGTGTTCCATTTATAAAAACAGAGTTGCTAAGAGCATCCTCTTATTCGGAGTCTTATTTGGAGCACAGATGATGTGAGCTACTGAGATGCTGACTCTTGCTGCTGTTGTGTACACACAACTTTTGCTTATGTTTCTTGCTTCCAACTCAACGGAGTCAGAAGTATTGTATTTGCAGAAGAAATCAAGGGTCAGGGAGGTCAAGTGTGTACCAAAAGGCACAGGGAATGAACAATCCTTCTTGAATACTTCCTTGTCTAGGTCATTCCCATCACATCATTCTCCAGTGAGGGAAACTGAGGCACAGAAAGGTCAAGAGCACCCAGAATCTCACGCCTCCTGACTAACTAGATAGAAGGTAAAACAAGTTGTGTGTGTGCCTTGTCTATCCCTAAGAAGTAGGCCTTTTGTCTGGGGTTAGTACCAGTGGGCAGGGCTCCTCACCTCCGAGTGGTTCCAGGCATCTTCCTGGTTATCCCAGCCACTGTTAGCTCTGATTGCCTCCTGGCTGTGACTGGAAAAGCTTTTGCTGTCCTTCTAGAAAAGAAGCTGTGCTGTGGAAACAGACTCCTTGGCCCCTCGGTTCTGCTCAAGTCACTCAGGCACTGTTGTGACACCATGCAAGTCCCGGGCAATGCTACAAGATACTCCTTGTCCTGTTGGCGGTTCAGTCATTAAAGTCTTGGAAGCAGGGCTAAGAACTATGAAAGGAGAAAGTGAAGCTTCTAGGTCAGGGCAAGCAATGAAGACTTGTTCTTGGCCTGCATCAGAGGTAGAACCTGCTCACTGGTGGGTGGGTGGTTAATACTGTTACCAAAACAATTCAACAGGTCTGCTGAGTATTCTCTTAGATCCACCAGAGAGCTCTAAGGCTGAAGCCTTTTCCCAGGATGCTAATTAAAATCATGACTCACCCAAAGCCAGCATCAAAAATAATTCAACTTGGAGGAGAAAGGGGACACAGTGACTCTGATGCTCAAAACAGAGGTTTTGCAGTCCCATCTTTCTAGAGAGCACTCCCTTGGGAGGATATCTCCCAGGAGACAGCTGCTTCCCAACCTCCAGGAGCCCTGGGACCAGAGTCCCACATAGCTGCCAGGTTGCCCTGTGGCTGGTCCCACAGGTCTTGAGTTTGCAAACAGGATCTTTCTCCTTTGGTCTCTGGGAAGGGAGGGCTTGGCCTGGGCTCAGAGAGACACTCTGCTTTCTGAGTTTTCAGGGAAACTTATGACACTTGTCCTGTTCTTGATAGGCTCCTAGGAACCTCACTGGCATTCTTGGTGGACTTCAGGCCTTATCCTTTCCCTTCCATAGAACCCAATGAGTTATCATGGCCCAAGGTCTTGAGGTAACGGAGAGAGATGCTAAAATCATCTCAGTTCTAGTTTGGCTTTCTCTACAATTACCATCCTCCCTGCTATGGAGATCAGCATTGAGTCCTCCCCGCTACTACCCTGAGCACTTTATGCCCAACTCTGCCTCTCTTTCTTCTCCATGCTTGCAGATGTGTGCTTCTAGGAACCTCATTATGTAAGACCCCAATCTGATTCACAGTGGCTACACATGGTGTCAGTTAACTATGACACACAGAGGCTCCCAAGCTGTCATGAAGCCTTCCAGTTCTTTGACTTGACAGTGACTAAGAGATCCTAGTGACAAAGCCAACACCAGTGGCATCTGTGTTCATGCTACAGTCTGGGGCATGTGGAGAGGAGCCACATGGTTTTTCCTCTCATCATGTCAGCCCTGTCTCTTGGGGACAAAGCTATGGCCAGGCCTGGGGACTCACTCTGACATACCCTCCAGGGAGCAGGCTGTTCAGTGGCAACAGAAGACAAGATGAGTGTTTATTGAGAGCTTATGCTTTCTCCACCAACAACATCCTCAGTCCCCTGTCTGATGGCTCATGCATAACATGCAATGAAGCATTAGTTTCTGAGATGAAACGAGAGGCCCTTTGAGGGTTTCTGGGAAATGACTTCTACCCCCAGAGAAAGGACATGCGAGGATAAGTTACCTTTCCTATCCAAGGCCATGATTCTGAGAAACTAAACTACGGAGAGCTCAGACTATACAACCTTATACCCCTGGGCCAAACTTGAGGACACCAAGTCAGTAAAGGGAGAGCTGCCTGCTCTTGGATAACATTGAAAAGGACAGCAGGAACTAAACCACCTACTTAGCCTACTCATGCATTGAGTAGAAGGACCAGAGAAGGAGTCCTTTGTTTCTAGATGTTGAAATACTAGCGCACACAGAACCACTTAGAACCAGCAGCAGCATTGGATTCAGTGGAGCTAAGTGAGTCCAAGGCTTTGCATGTTGAACAATATCTGAAAGGATGCCCTTGATGCAGATGCTGGCACTGGCCTATGCCACACTTCTAGGAGCCATGGATCAAACTAATTTTAGGTGCTTACTTCAAGTGGAAACTTCTGGTTTGTTCAGAAAGTCAGTTATGTCAAATGATAGTTTGCTGGGACACACAGGTAAAAGGATGTTTCGCTAGAGCAGACACAGGTGAAAAGATGTTTTGATATAGCAAATACATGAAAGGACCTGGGATGAAGAAGTATAAATATGACTCCACAGATAGTGGGAGATAGGCATAGAGCATTGGTTTCATTTGCTCTGACCCGATATTCTTCGCTAACAACACACATGTATTGGTTTGCTTTACATAGCGTTGTTGATCTCCATTACTGGTGATGCCAGAGAGAAACTTGCCAAAGAAGTGTTCATGGGGTTTCTGAAGCAGCTTGCTGCTTCTGCAGCATATTCTCAGGCTGGTTGGCGACTTTGGTGGTTCTTTTTGAACTACAGTTGCTGGTTCATGCCTGGTGTCTGCCTGTCTGCCTAGAGGATTGGTCTGCAGCTGCTGAGTCATATCTGATGTTTGTTACGGGTCTGAACTGCTGCCAAAGAAGATTGAGCTCACCCTCCAAAAAACTATTGCTGAAAAGGTCCACTTCTCCCACATCCTAATAACTTTTCTCTTTCACTCAGAGATCTACTTGCCTTGGCCTCCTAAGTGCTGGGATCAAAGGCGTGAGCCACTACCTCTCTGCTACAAAATTTTGAAAAGATGCACATTGGTTTTGTGAAGACGCTGACATAAGACTCCCAGAATCCACCCAAAAGGCCAGAACCTCTTTTTTTATTAAAGAAAGTTCAAATGAGTAGTTGCCAACATGGCTGAAAACTGGGCAGACATGTTCTTTGAGAACAACTTAGTCTACTATTTTAGAGATGTGTTTGATTCTTTTCGTCTGGTCTAAGAGTGAAGAGTTCAGATCTTGAAAGAAGACATAGAAAAAGGTTGCCCTGGTGTTCTGGAGACCAGGTTGATAAGCTAAAAGTGTGGGGCTAGAAGAAGCCAGCCGTGGGGGATCTTTTAGGGTGAGATGGTCTTGGGATGGGGACCATAAATACCTCCTCCATTTCTGAATGTCTCCTGAGGATGTCGCCTTCAGAAATACTTTATTAACTCTTTCAGCATGGGTTTGGGCTGAGGGAGGAAGGACTTCTCTATGCTTGGGAAAGGTATCGTCTTAATTAATTTTTTTCTTGTTGTGCTAAGACACCATGACCAAGGCAAGCTACAGAAAGAAAAAAAAGCATGTGAATCCATTATCATGATGGTGGGGAACATGACAGTCACTATACCCAAAGTTATGATTTTTACAGTGAAAGCACGAGCTGCTCTTACAGAGGATCCAGGTTCAGTTCCCAGCACCCACATGGGAGACGCCAACCAGGGCCATGGTGGTCAGAGGTTTTACTGTGTATCAGCCATATGGATAGAACAGACAGCTTAGATGGTCAGTTTCAGTTCCCATGCAGCATCTCCTGGGACAGAGCTGAGACTGCCTGATCCCAGGCCCCTACTGTAACTCACTGCATTAAAACAGACAATCAGACAAAGTTTAAAGCCTGGAGGATCACATAATCTGACAGACTATCCCAAGGGTGAGGAGTCACCACCCAGATGTCTTAGAGCAGAGTACATAACTTTCTTTGGGCAATGTTAACCCTTATCAAGATCCCTTTTCTGGTGTTCCCAGAGATTCTTACACGTGACTTAAGACTTAAAAAAAAAAAGATTTATTTTACTTTTAAGTGTGTGCACACACAGACATGTTCACAGATGTGTGCATTTGAGTACAAATGCCTTTGGAGGCTAGAAGAAGACATCAGATACCCTGTAGCTAGGAAGTTCAAAAGCCACTGGATATGGGTACTGGGAACTGAACTCAGTTTGAGTTTATGCTCTTAACCACTGGGCCATCTTTCTAGGTTCCTTAAGCCCCTCTTTAAAAAAATCTTTCTGAAGTACATGACTGCCTCTTTTTAAAGCCTCCTGAGGTTGGCAAAGCAGATTTTTCTTACTGAATCAGCTAAGACACAGAGAGATCTAGAAACTTCCCATCAAAGGCACACATCACTGGCATGTTCTGTCCTGGCATCTAACGCGATGTCCTCTCTGGCTCCACTCAGCTGCCATAGGCATTCTTGCTCCACTGAGCCAGCAGTTGACCAGGAAGAATGAGTGGAGGGAAAGATCAGGAGACTGAGGTCAGTCAAACCCCATTGCAAATATTTGGAAAGCTGAATGTTTGCAAAAGTCACATAAGCTTGCTAGAACCAATGAGTTGGCTCTCTTTTAGCACCCCAGGGAGATTACAAAGGCAGTTTCTGTAAATAAATAGGGCTTACTGTAGATTTTAACAGCTGTCACACAGAGCCTGCTTTCTGTATGATCGAGAACAAGACCAGACTTGCTAGGAGCTTTGATAATACCAGGTGACACCCTTGACTCTGTGCAGTGGCAATGAGCCTGTAGTACAGACAGGTGACGTTACTAGGCAGATATTCTCCACTCTAACCTAGAATTGAAAATTTTTGATTGTACATAAGACTTTTCCCTTGGCCAGGGGACAGCTCACCCATAGTCCTACTGCCAACTGGTCCCATCTGTTGCCGCAAGCTCTAGGAGAGAAATGATTGCTAAGGTAACCATGTGGCCCCAGGGGTGGGCAGACATGGACACACAGCAGCTGCTGTTACTGGGCATGCAGCCTGGGCTATGCTCTAAAGGGATCCCTAGGACCCTCTGCCAGCTAAGCCTTTGACATACTGGGGCATGCAGAGCTGCTTGGCTAGAACTAACTTCCTGGACTTTGCAGTGTTTGTGAAGGGCCATGGAGACAATTCTCTCATCTGGGGAGCAGTAGGTGACATATAACTTCATAGTGAACATTAAAAAAAAACCAAACACATTAGCCTGCTAAAATGAACTCAAAGTTAGCTTTCTAACAGCATTTTAAAAAGATTTAGATCCCCAAATATTTGCTATAAAGTCCTCTTAAGGCCAACTCCAAGGTAAGCTCTTGATGCTCTCCAGAACTTTACAGAAAGAGGCCGGACGCTACACAGGAATGGCACAGAAGTACCTGTGGTTGTGCATGAAGCACTCACTGGCTGTCAACCAGCTCTGTTTCTTAGGAGATGCTACAACAAATTACCACAAACTTGGGAGTTCAAAAACAATACAACTGTTCCCCCACTACTCAGGAGCCTAGTGGAATTCCAGTACTACATGGAATCTACAATCAGCATGTTGGTAGACCCTCTCTGAAGAACCTAAGGG
The DNA here is from genome assembly GCA_030674055.1 of Rhabdomys pumilio. NCBI lineage: Eukaryota > Metazoa > Chordata > Mammalia > Rodentia > Muridae > Rhabdomys > Rhabdomys pumilio. The sequence continues at coordinate 42,258,260 of JANHMN010000007.1, read as the reverse complement.
AGATGCCTTCCTGCTTCTTCCTCTTCTGGTGGCTCCAAGCAATTGTTGTCTGTTTCTATATCACTCCACAACCTACCTCATCTTCATATGGACTTCTTCTGTGCATCTCCTTCCATTCTTTCCTTGTCAGAATGTCCATCATTGGACATAGAGCTTGACTTAGGCAAGGGTGATCTTAATTCAAAGTCTTTAATTTGGGTTAGGGTTGTAGCTCAGCAGTAGAGCCCCTTGTCTACCATGTACGAGAACATAGATTTGATCCTCAGAGCTTCAAGAAATTCATAATTATGTTAGCAATGACTGTTTTCCAAATGAATTTTAAGAATCAAAGCTTCTGATTGATGTATCTGAGTAAAGATGGAAATACCACCAAATCCATTCTATCTTCCAGAAAGGTAGAATGAGGGTCCAGCTCTGTTTTAAACCCTGGGCAGCAGGAAACAGAATAGAGAGGACTCAGCATTCATGACATTTCCACTCCAGTAGAAAGGAGACAAACCAACACCCTATAAACTTAAGATGCTTTCAGTAGTGAAAACGGCTGTATTATGAAGGGCAGAGAGACCATCTGGATAGAGATGGCTTCCTCTTTGGATAAAGTGATCAGAGAAGCTCTCTTACATTTGGAGTCAAAGGATAGGAAACTAGCTGGCTCTCATCACTCACACATAAATGCTTATTTTCCCAAGTTCAGGGGATTGGAGTCCTGAAAAGATGAAAACTTGGTGACATGTCTTTTATAGGGTATGCGTTAGAGGAGAAAGTCACCACAGGGCTGTAGCTGCCCATGACAGTTGGGGAGCTGTGAAAGGGGCCAGTGGCAGGCCTGCAGTCTAAGGAAGGCTGAGTCTCAATGCTCACCCACTGGGTGCTTGCCATAAATGTGGCATTTTATGTTCCAACTAGGTTGTGGAGGGGAATTTGTCATGGGGGCTGTGATTTCCTGAGTCTACCCAAGTATAGACAATGGTTCCCTCACCCGTTTTAAAAGAAGGTGTTAGATCTCCTAGAAATGTCCAAGCTACAATCTTGACTCCCTGTTCTCTTTAAACTACATCAAAGAGGAGACATTAGGAAGACTGATGGAGAAGACTGTCTTTCAGAACAGCTTTCAGTGTCTCCTCTTTTGAAAAAAACAAAAGAGATCAAGGTCTCTCTCCTTGAGAAGAACATGTGAGAGAGGTGAGGGGTAGATGCCCACAAGCCAGGTTGGTGTCTGACTTGACAGTGACTATCTCCTGAACATGCTGATGAAAACCTGTTGTAATCTTGAAACTAGACAGGAGTTTAAATAACCCTGCTACAAGAAAGCAAGGCTGCAGGCTGGCAAAAATGCCTTTCCCAGAACTGTCCAAGGGGCCAACAAGAATCTGGGCCAGCAAGGGGCAACCCCATTTTCCAGAGGCTGGCAGGACCAAGTGTGTGTTGATTTCCCAGTAAATGCCAAGAAAGGAACCAGATAAGAGCTACCTGGATTAAAAGTCTTTGACAAGAGGGCTATTACAGGTGAGGAGACTTCCAGAGTCAGCTCCTATGGCAGAATAAAAAGATGAGAAGACTTCATGATTGGCCAGCAGTGACAGACAGGGGCAAGAGTAGAAATAGGGGCAATACATGGCCAAATACTGTGGAGCTTTAGGAATCTTCCAGAGGAGGGGGAGGGAAGGATTGTAGAAGTTAGAGGAAACAAGGACACCACAAAACACAGCCAACAGAATCAACTAAACAGGGCTCATAGGGTCTCATAGAGACTGAACCAACAATCAGGGAGCCTATACAGGTCTGACCTCTGAATATATATTATGGTTGTGTGGCTTGCTCTTCTTCTGAGACTCCTAACAGTGGGAGTGAGGGCTGTCTCTGACTCTTTTGTCTGCCTTTGAGACCCTTTTCCTTCTACTGGGTTGTCTTGTTCAGCCTTAATATGATGGTTTACATCCAGTCTCATTGCAGCTTGTTATTCCCTTTTTGATCATTATCCCTCCTGCAAGCCTTGTCCTTTGAAACAGAGGAAGAGTGAATCTGTGGAAGAAGGGAGATGGGGGAGGGCAGGGAGGAGAGGAGGGAGGGGAAGCTGTGGTTGGGATACATGAGAGAAGAGTAAATAAAAATAAAAAAAATAGGAACAATGAAAAACTGATAAAAGAATTTCTTGGGAAAGAAAACACAGAGAGTTGCTATGGATTGAATTGTGTCCCTGAAAAGCGATGTCAAATTTTTAACTCCTCAACTCCCATGGCTATGATCTGTGAGATGAAGTGTGGTTGATGCAGTTAGTTAAGTGAGCAGGGTCAGGTGTCAACAGATGCCCTCAGAAGAACAGAATTTGGGCACAGTCACAAAGGACGATGCTGGGAGGCCACAGAGGCAGACTGAAGTGATGCAGACACAGTCAAATATAGCTTGGTCTCCCAGAGCTGCCTGAGGTGAGGAAGGTTCTAGAAGCACCAAAGGAGGATATTCCTGCCAATAATTTGACTTTGGATCACATGCTTTCAAAACTAGAGAAATAGACTTACATGCCGTGAACTACAATCTGTAGGACTTTTCCAGGCCTAGCCATTAGCATGAGTGTCAATGTTTAGATGTCAGTCATACAACAGGGGCCCAGGGCCAGGTGTTCCAACAGAAGTCAGTCAAGATGCATCCTCCTCACATTTTCTTCCTGGTTCACTTCGCTCCCTGTCCTAGAGGACCCAGGCACAGCATGTGTAATCGTTAGTTTTTAAAATGTCAACTTGACAGTTTAGAATCACCTTGGAACAAGGGCCCTTGAGCGTGTCTCAGAGAAAGTCTCCCAATTATGCCAGAGAACCCTCGCCAACTGTGGGCGGTAACATGACTTAGCAAGGAGATTCTGAAGTGTGTAAGACTCTTGTGGAGAAAGTGAGCTGAGCATCAGCTGTCTTCTCTTGGCTATGGATATACTCAAGTTCCTCATGTGGTGACTTCTCTGCGGTAATCGACTGTAATTTGGAGTTCAAATAAATCCTTTGTCCCCTAAGTTACTTTCTTATCCAGGGTATTTGATTAGAGCAATAGAAAGGGAACTAAGACAGAAGGCACTGAGGGGTGAGATGGTTGAAAGACTCATATGGTCCTATCGCTGCATCTGTCTGCCCTAAGATGAGGGAAGAGAAACTTCTTTGAAATGGACCTGAGGGCTGAGGATTTAGTTCAGTTAGTAGAATGCTTACCCAGCATGCATCATGTCTAGGTTTGACCCTCAGTACCACATAAACCAGGCACGGTGGTGCACGCCTACAGTCCTAGCTCTTAGAAGGCAGAGGCAAAGGATTAGAAGTTCAAAGTCCTCTGAGATTTTTTTTTTTACCAACCTGACAATGACCCAAAGAAGTTATTTTCTACAATGAGAGTGAGAGCATTGTCTTAAAGACTCAAGAATGGGAAAGATTTCAGCAGGAAACATTTAGGTAGAAACATTTGATGGGCACTGATCCAGTTTCCTCTTAAACTCTGGTTGCCCCATGCACCAAGAGCCAGAATCTGCAGAAGCAGGAGGCAGGTTTGCTCAGATTTCCATCATCTCTAGGGTTTTTTTCTCTATAGATACTGCTGTGAACGTTTTCAGCTTCACAGAGATGGTGACTCCTGTTCTCCATGGAGTGATGATTAATCTAAGGCCCAGGTCAGCAAGGGAAGTGATCCAGACCTCAAGGAATGTCAAAACACTTGGTGGGGCAACAGTGTTCCCTGGAGGCTGTCCAGCATATGGTACACAATGGACACAGAACTGATCCTGAGCTGAGGAAATGCTTTCAAAGGAGGCAGCCCTTTGAGACCAGCCTGTGTACAGCATCTAATGAAATGATCATGTGGTTCTTTTCTTTGAGTTTGTTTATGTAGTGAATTACGTTGATGGATTTCCGTATATTGTACCATCCCTGCATCCCTGGGATAAAGCCTACTTGATCTTGATGAATGATCGTTTTGTTGTGTACTTGGATACAGTTTTTGAGGATTTTATTGGGTATTTTTGCATTGATATTTATAATGGAAATTGGTCTGAAGTTCTTTCTCTTTGATTGGTCTTTGTGTGGTTTTGGTATCAGCACAACTGTGACTTCATAGAACAAATTTTGTAATGTTCCTTCTGTTTCTATTTTGTGGAATAGTTTGAAGAGTATTGGTATTAGGACTTTTTTGAATATATAGTAGAATTCTGCACTAAATCTGTCTGGTCCTGGGATTTTTTTTGGGTTGGAAGATTTTTAATGAGTGCTTCAATTTTATTAGAGGTTATGGGACTGTTTAGATGGTTTATCTGATCCTAATTTAACTTTGTTATTTGGTATCTGTGTAGAAAATTGGCCATTTCATTCAGATTGTCCAGTTTTGTTGAGTATAGGCCTTTGTAGTAGGATCTGATGATTATTATAAATTTCCTCAGTCTCTGTTGTTATGTCTCCCTTTTCATTTCTGATTTTGTTAATTTGGATACTGTCTTTGTGCCCTCTGGTTAGTTTGGCTAAGGGTTTATCTATCTTGTTGATTTTCTCAAAGAAACAGCTCCTGGTCTTGTTGACTCTTTGTATAGTTCATTCTGTTTCTACTGGGTTGATTTCAGCCCTGAGTCTGATTATTTCTTGTATGTTCATGGGCATCTCTTTCTTTAGGTTAGGGAAGTTTTCTTCTATAATTTTGTTCAAGGTATTTACTGGCCCTTTAATTTCGGAATCTTCACTCTCATCTATATCTATTATCCTTAGGTTTGGCCTTCTCATTGTGTCCTGGATTTCCTTGATGTTTTGGGTTAGGAGCTTTTTGCATTTTGCATTTTCTTTGACAGTTGTGTCAATGTTTTCCATGGTACCTTTTGCACCTGAGATTCTCTCTTCTATCTCTTGTATTCTGTTGGTGATGCTTGCATCTATGACTCCTGATCTCTTTCCTAGGTTTTCTATCTCCAAGGTTGTCTCCGTTTATGATTTTTTTTATTGTTTCTATTTCCAATTTTAGATCCTGGATGGTTTTTGTTCAATTTCTTCACCAGTTTGGTTATGTTTTTCTGTAATTCTTTAAGGGATTTTTGTGTTTCTTCTTTAAGGGCTTCTATTTGTTTATCTGTGTTCTTCTGTATTTCTTTAAGGGAGTCATTTATGTCCTTCTTAAAGTCCTCTATCATCATCATGAGACATGATTTGAAATCAGAGTCTTGCTTTTCCAGTGTGTTGGGGTATCCAGGAGAACTGGGTTTCCATGATGCCAAGTGGCCTTGGTTTCTGTTGCTTATGTTCTTGCCCTTGCCTCTCGACATCTGGTTATGTCTGGTGTTAGCTGGTCTTGCTGTCTCTGACTGTGGCTTGTCCCCCCTGCAAACCTGTGTGTCAGCACTCCTGGGAGACCAGTTCTCTTCAGGAGTAATTTGGCTATGGAGAGCTGTGGAACAGGGTCAGCTCCCAGGCGCAGATGGAAACAGGAAAGATCCTGTCCCTGGCTGCTCCTCCGTTCCTGTGTCCTGATAGCAGGAATTTGAGCAGAAGTGGTGGTCTTACCTGTGCTCACAGGTGTGCCTGTACTCCGGGGAGACCAGCTTTCTCCCAGTGGTATTTGGGTATGGAGATCTGTGGCACAGGATGAGCTCTGGGCACCATCACCTATGGAAACCGGAAGCAAGCTTCCACATTTTAACAATGCCCTCAGGACATCAATATCTCCAAGTGTCTGTGACTTCATCTGAAAACTGGGACTAATGATAACAACTGAGAACTAAGGGTCTCTGAGCATCAATTGAGGCAATATTTGCAAGGAACTTGGTTCAGCCACAAACCTTATTAGGTATCCAGTATAAGGTTGTCTCTTTCTTGTGGTTAAGAATCAATTCTAAGGACAAGGGATGTTTTTCATAGTGCTCATAAAATAGCACAAACTGTCGTGCCTTTTAAAATGTGGAATGTTCAAATAAACTATAGATCCTCCATAGAATAGAGTTTCATGCTGCTCTTTTTGAACATAGGGAAGTCTTTAGTGGCATAGAAAAAAAATGTTTAAATGTGTTGCTAAGGGAAGAAGGAATAGCATTTAAAATTATACAAAAAAAGAAAATCATACAAAACGACCAAGAATGTTGGTCACTGTTGGAAGTACAAAGGTCCTTGTGCTCACAGATAGTACCAGGGAAACCAGAATGGTGAACACACAGGATTGTCTTCTTAAAGGAAAAGATATATAACCTGTTTTCTGTCCAGAAGGCTGAGAATGAATTTGGCTAATAACTGAGGTAACTCCTGTGCTATCTATGGGGCCAGGAATGGCTCTCCCAAACTCCCACAACTAGGACTGAAGATAGCTGATAGTCTAAATGACCTTTGTATTGTCTGTATGTCTGAGAGCACACCAAATCCTCCCCTAGGTCCTTAAGATAACACATAACTCTATCTGTAGAACCCATCTTTATGGAAAAAGTGACGTGTACTTTGAGAAGAGTTTCACTGTAATTATGCTTTCTTGTACACATGGTATTTCATTACGCCAGAAAAATGTTTTCCAAATTGTACTGTACTTAAATATGCCTACCATAAACTTCCTAGAGTCAAACTTTAGACATTTAAAACAACACCAGATACTGAGTCATGCTGAACCGGATTTTCTTCTTGACTCACGGGGATTGTTACTTGGCCAACTCTGGTACCTGCAGAGACCCCCACAAGTCATACTGTTGAATGATCTTATAAGTGTGCACAGTCAGGATGCTAAGTGATTTTTTCCCCATCTATCTGATTTTTTTTTAAAAATAGCTTTTAAAAAAGGCTTCATGTCAACATTGAACACGAACTATTTGTCTTCCACTTGACATGAACCTCACCTCTGTTACCACTGCTATTCCCTACCCACCAAACTGCTACCTGCCAACAGTCCTACTTAGCTCAGGTGAGCTCCCCTCACCCATACTCTACAGTGGTCATTAGAGCTCACCCTTGGTGCTGTACATTCTTTAGGTTTTAAGGGATATATAATGCTATGTGTCCACTGATGCAGCATTGTATAGAATACCTTCAGTACTCTAAAAGCCTGCTGTGCTCCACCTGTTCACTCCTTCCTCCCTAACCCCTGACATATCTCTTTTTACTGTCTACTTGGTGTTGCCTTTTCTGGAACAGGGATTTTTCTCAGAATGTCAACAGGCATCACACAACAACACCTTTCCAGACTCTCTTCTTTCACTTAGAGACAGATATCTGAGGTCTGTACATGTCTTTTTATGACTTAATTAGCATTAAATGAAAATCTACATGTTATAGACACCACTGTATGTCCAGAAATTGTCTTAGTTGTTTTAAAGATATGATAATTTAGAATAAAGCTGTTGGGGGGGAGGAAGGAGGGAGGTTGAGTGAAATTAATTAAAGTTAATTGATTAACTAATTTTTAAAAGGAACAAAGTTGTTGCCAACATCTGTGTGAAAGCTACTGTGTAGATATGTTTTATGATTTTATAATAGCTTCATTGATGTATATCTCTCGTACCATAGAAAACATCCATGTAGTGTTCATTCAAGATCTCCTAGGATATTCACAAAACTATGCAAAAATGGCCAGAATCCATTTCACAGAATTCTTGTAATTCCAGGAAAGACATGCTACTCATTTTTAGTCACTCACCAACCCAACAAACACAGCCTTTGGCAAACACTAACCTACTTTCTCTTATGATAGGTCTCTTTCAATTCTTTTCTGAGCATGGAATCCTATAGCATGTGGTCTTTTATGTCTGGCTGCTTTCTCAGAGCCCAATATTCTCAAGGTTGGCCCACATGATAACCTGCATAAGTGTTTCACTCCTTTTTGCCTGAGTAACGTTGAATACACCGTGCTATCTCATGGCCATCTGTGCTGCTTCCATTTGGGGCTGTCCAGAATCACCCTGGGAAGGATATTCATGTTGCTATGTACCGTGATGCTAAATTCTATACCCAAAGGTCTAGGTCTACAAGTGACTTCTCGTGTTTACAAGCTTTTGTTGCGCAAACCTTGTTCCTTTAAAACTATTGGTTAAAGAAAATTGGCTACAGCCAGCTACTGGAGGGATTAGATGTGCGTGGGTTTGGAGTGACCAGGTTGGGAGAGAGAGAAGAGAGGAGGAGGAGGAGAAAGAAGAGGGGAGAAGGAGGAAGCTGCTACAAGGGGACATGGAACACGAGCACATGGCCAGGAGAAACAGCAAGTGGATTATACCACTGGGAAGGTAGCCAGGCCAATAGTTAGAAGAGCAGATTAGGGGTTAGCCCTAATAAAACTAAATAACTGTAGTCTGAGTCTCATTTATTTGTAAGTTGGCGATAAGCTTAAATTGGTTGTACTATATTCATTTCTCTTGGGCGTATTCCTGGAAGTGGACTCACTGCAGTTTGTTAACTCTTTTCCTGCTGAACTCTTATTTATAGTGAACATGCCTTGCATTCCTCGTGTATGATTCCAGCAAGTGTCCACACCCAGTTGTCGTGTTATTGTCTGTTTTTATGATAATCACTCTGGTGGGTGGGGTGATTTGCATCCATATACATGTCATTGTTTTATGGAAAGTCATGTATCATTTTAGTAATTGTAAAGAGTATGTTATAAAAAAAGACTGCAGGTAAAAACAAAACAAATAAAAAAAAATAAAAGCAAACAAACAAACAAATAAAAAACAAGACAACACTTCAGTGGGTAGGATTTTCATGAGCGAAAGTGCTTGGAAAACCAGTTCCAGTTGGGAAGTGGGCTAGGCTTCTGCAGAAGGACGTGGTGGCCTTGTGCTCTTTGGCTGCTACCGGTCACTTTCTGAGCTATCTGGATACTTGGGTGTGCCGCTAGCAGCCCTGGTATGAGTACTTTGCTTTATAAAGGCTGTGAATTATGGCTGCAAGCTCCTCCCCCTTGGAGTTAGGTTCACCTCACGTAAGCTTCGCTGTAGACCTCTACTAAGACTAACCTCCTAACGCTTGGAATCCTCGATGAAACTGAGGAAGCTCAACCTTACAGCATCTCCAAGGGTGGAACCCATTGTGACCAGACATGTGACTCCAGAGAACCAAATAACCCTATTAAAAATTGGGGAACAGAGGTAAACAGAGAATTCTCAATTGAGGAAACTCGAATGGCTGAGGAGCACCTAAAGAAATGTTCAACATGCTTAATTATTGGGGAAATGCAAATCAAAACGACCTGAGATTCCACCTCACACCAGTCAGAATGGCTAAGATCAAAAACTCAGGTGACAGTAGATGCTGGTGAGGATGTGGAGAAAGAGGAACACTCATTCCATTGTTGGTGAGATTGCAAGCTGGTACAATCACTTTGGAAATCAGTCTGGTGGTTCCTCAGAAAATTGGACATAGCATTACCTGAGGACCCAGCTATACCACTCCTGGTTATATTCCCAGATGCTCTAACATGTAAAAAGGACATACGCTCCACTATGTTCATAGCAGCCTTATTTATAATAGCCAGAAGCTGGAAAGAACCAAGATGTCCTTCAACAGAGGAATAGATACAGAAAATGTGGTACATTTACACAATGGAGTACTATTCAGCTATTAAAAACAATGACTTCATGAAATTTTTAGGCAAATGGATGGAACTTGAAAATATCATCCTGAGTGACATAACACAGTCACAAAAGAACACATATGGTATGTACTCACTGATAAGTGGATATTAGCCCAAAAGCTTAGAATACCCAAAATACAATTCACAGACCACATGAAGATGAAGAAGAAGGAAGACCAATGTGTGGATGCTTCAGTGCTTCTTAGAAGGGGGAACAAAATACTCACAGGAGAAAATATGGAGACAAAGTGTGGAGCAGAGACTGAAGGAAAGGCCATACAGAGACTGCCTCACCTGAGGATCCAGTCCATATACAGTCACCAAGCCAGGGCATTATTGCAGATGCTGGAAGTGCTTGCTGACGGGAGCCTGATAGAGCTGTCTCCTCAGAGACTCTGCCAGAGCCTGAAAAATACAGAGGCAGATGCTCAAAGCCAATTATTAAACTAAGCAGGGGGACCCCAATGCAGGAGTTTGAGAAAGGACTGAAGGAGCTGAAGGGATTTTTAATCCCATAGGAAGAACAACAATATCAACCAACCACACCCCACAGAGCTCCCAGGGACTAAACCACCAACCAAAGAGTACACACGGAGAGACCCATGACTCTGGCTGTATCTGTAGCAGAGAATGGCCTTGTTGGACATCAGTGGGGGGAGCAGCCCTTAGTCCTGTGGGGGTTTGATGCCCCAGTGTAGGGGAATGCGAGGGCAGGAAGGTGGGAGTGGGTGGGTGGGGGAGCATCAACATGAAGGCAGGGAGAGGGTGATGGGATAGGGGGGATCCAGAAGGGAGACCTGGAGAGAAAATAATATTTGAAATTTAAATAAAGAAAATATCCAATAAAAGAAAAAAAAGTGCAAGCTTTAACCAAATTTATGATGGCTTGATTTTGAAACATGAGCTATTAGTTTGTACCATTAGATATATTGAGTCAGCTGATAGATCTTTTAATTTTTAAAAACTTTTCTTCAAATAGTTCTTCAGGAGAGCCATACTCATTTGTTGTCACTATCAAAAATATAAGCACTATATTTTCTTCTTATCTTCCCCCCTGCTACCTTCTTTTTCCCATCTCTTCTCTCTCTCTAACCCTCCTTCTGCTTTTGTGACACACATATTCCAATACCCTCTTTTGCTCCTCCCTGCTCCAATTAAAGGTCTTAATCAAAGACCTGAAGCTGTCAAACTGCTTGGGGGAAACAGGCTGCACACTTGAAGATGCACACAGAAAAGGGTCTTTCTGAAAAGGACGCCAATCAGCCAGAGAGCAAAGCCAAGACTTGACAAATGGGATTTCATGAGAATAAGAAGCAAAGCAAAGCAAGAAAGCAAGAGACTGAAGAGGAAGCCCACAGAATGGGAGAGTCTCTGACTGCTGTACATCTGACAGGCTTATCTCTAGAGCACAGAAAAGATGTTTAAGAATTAAATAATCAAACCAAACCATTATTCAATAAATGTGCTGATGAATTGAGTAAACAGCTCTCAAAGAAGAAAACACAGATGGCCAATCTACTTAAAAAGTTTTCAGCATTCTTAACTAGTATGACATTCAAATGAAAACTATGTTTAGATACCACTTTACCCCAGTTAGTGAGGCTATCATCAAGAAAAAAATGCTAATGGGTATTCGAGGAAAGAAGAAACCTTATACACTGCTGGTAGGAATGTAAAATAGTGTAGCTATTATGAAAATCAGTATGGAGATTTCTCAAAACAATTTTTTTTGAGTTACCATAGCTCCAGCTAAACAATCCAGGGTATATACCTGAAGGACTTCAAGTCAACACAGCACAGAGATGCTTGCACACTTGCGATATTATTGCAATTTTCACACTAGCCAAGATATAGAACCAGGGGTACCATCAACAAATAGCTAGGTAAAGAAAACATGGTACAAACACACAATGTATGTATGTATGTATGTATGTATGTATGTATGTATGTACACATGAATGTATGTGTGCACCTATGATATAAGGTGCAAAGAGGACTATGAGAAGGGAGGAGCTGGTCAATCACTTCAAACTACCAGACATTTATGTGTAATACGATGTTATACATACAGATCCAAGGGCATCAACTGTATCTCCCATTGCAGAAGCATTTGAACTCATCAGTCACAACAGACTCAGGCCGTAGCTCTGCTGGTTGTTACCTTTCGTATGATAGATGGTAGGTAACAAAGAGGTGCTTTATAGATGCCCTGCAGGAGGAGCCTGGTCCACAGCTAACCAGCATCTCAGAGAACTGCCCCCACCAAGCGCTTTTCTTTTAAAGTGCCACCTGGTAAATTCTATTGGTTCCTAAGCCACACTTTCGATGCTCTGAAGATCCTGCATCTTCATCTCCCCCATAACTCTGCTACTCCTGGCTTCCTTATATGTTTATAGCTTCCTTATATGTTTATAGCTTCCTTATAGAGTACAAGGATGTAGATCAGTAGTTCTCAACTGTCCCAATGCTATGACCCTTTAATACAGTTCCTCATGTTGTGGTAACCCCCAACCATAAATTTATTTTCATTGCTACTTCATAATTTTGCCAGTGTTGTGAATCTCAACATAAACATCTATATTTTCTAATGATCTTAGGCAGCGCCTGTGAAAGAGTTGGTAGATTCCAAAGGGGTTGTGACCCACAAATTGAGAACCACCCATGTACACCATTCACTAGGACTTTCATATTTTGACCTTTAGAGGCCTGGAGATGGGAAACATGAGTTTAGAGAATAATCCAGGCTTTCTTGTCAGCCTGTGGAGTTCTCTAGGCCTTCAGCCCCAACAGGTCTCACTCATAAACATAGGAAAATCAGCCTGGAGATTTCACTATTTACACCCAGACCAATATAAAGACAGTGGCTGCCTTCTTTCCCAAGGAGTTTTAGGGATGCTGAACTCTCAAGAGAGCCCAGATTAGCTGCTCTCATGATGGTTTGGGTAGTTTCTTTACCAAGGGGTCAACAGTTCTCATAGATGCTGCAGGCATCAGCGGAGATGCCAACTGCTGTCCTCATTTCCTGATGTTGAGAGGTAGAGGTGAGCGCGCAGGCAGGGTACATGTAAATCAAGCCCACTCCACCAACCTGCCTTGCAGCAACTCAGCTTACAGCATAACTCACTGCCTCCACTTGGGGCACATTTCCACTGTTGCTATGAGTTGCACGGTCCCCCTTTAAAAGGTCTGGGCCACCCCGGATGGCTCTCTCTGTCTTGTTCATTCTCTATGTCTCCTGGACTCTCTCTCTCTCTGTCAGTCTGTCTGTATCTCTCTCTTCCTCTCTCTCTTCCTCTCTCTCTCTCTCTCTCTCTCTCTCTCTCTCTCTCTCTCTCTCTCATATCTTCACTCTGTGATGGCATTTTACTCCCCTCCTCCAACCCCTAATAAACTTCTTGGTTAGATCAGTTGTGTGGTATGACCAGCACCATACCTTGGCCCTGGACCCACTAAAGTACCCCCTCTGCTTTATCCCAAGAGTGCATCTGAAGGAAGCTCAGGCCTCATGTTTCTCCATCTTCCATCTCACGGAGTTTTTCTACTACAGGCTTGAACTAAAAACTCACCCTTTTTATTGTCATTCCCTTTTATGTGTCTTTTTTTTTTTTAAGATTTATTTATTCATTATGTACAGTGTTTTGCCTGCATGGATGCTTGCAGGCCAGAAGGGGGCACCAGATCTCATTATAGATGGTTATGAGCAACCATGTAACCACTGGGAATTGAACTCAGGACCTCTGAAGAGACTCCTAACCATGTCTCCAGCTTTTATGTGTCATCTTGTGTGGCCAGTTGTCATTTTTTAGACTGTAGGAGTCTTGCTTAGTCTCCTGCTGGAGAGGAGAGGCTAGAGGCTAGATTGCAGTTGTTACCTGGAAGAAAAACCAGAGGACAGGCTAGATTGCACAGTCGTTACCTGGACAGAAAACCAGCCTGACAACATAAGTGTTGGTTCCTCTTGGGAACAACCAAAGCTCCTCATTTCTAAGTATGTTCCATCTGTAGTGATGCTTGAGTGTACCGCGCGTGGTATCCCTGCCCGCAGGAACTCACACGAACACGTGGGGAATCCTTTCGTGGTGATTTTATTCTTTTAACCTGAGTGGGGAGACAGAAAGAGTAAGATAGAGGAAGAACCGAAATACAGAGAGGGTTACCCGCCAAGAGACCGAGCCGCATGGCGCGTCTCGTTTTTATGGCCCGTGGGCGTGGTCCATCATGGTTAGCTGTTCACTCAAATTCCCAGGTTCCTTTGCGATACACATGCGCAGTTCAATGGCGTGACGCGGGGAAGTAGGCGTGCCCTAAGACCCTGTGCCCACAGCGATTACGGCCCTCTACACTTGAGAAAGTCCAGGAGTTCAGAAGTTTTCCTCAGGAGAAACTCCTCAGGAGACTTTGCTTCGTTCTGGGCTTGGCTTATGCTTTCATTCACAGGAGTTGGCTATTTCTGTGGTTGATACCAACTCCATCTTGTAATGTTGCTTCTGACCATGCATGGACCAATGTTGCCACCCTATACAGTCTGCCACTGACGTCAGGCAAACTGACATCATCTTTACCAAATCTGCAAGGTTTTAGGAGCTGTCTTGTCCTTTCTGGACTCAAGCCTCCTCACTTAGAAACCTGAAATCAGTTTGTCCTTGGGTTGCAGATGAACACAGTATGTGGCCAACAGCCCTCTGCCTGCACAGTGGTTCACCCATAGAAATGAGTCTCTTCTTCACCATGCCAGTCCTTGAATAGCCAACTGATGCTTAAACAGTCCCATAGGAGTGGAGGGGTCTATAACCTTCCTTGAGTCTGATGGTCCTGTCTGTTCTATGAACAGAGCCGTGGGTTAAATGGCCAACCTAGTCTTCAGTGGCACAGACAGGCTGTAGATAGAGTTCATGGGTCAATGATGCTATGGATGCCAAAGCCAAAGCACCTGAGCTTTATTCGTCCTGTGCCACTGACCATAATGTCACTATGTACGTTCAGCTTTTTTTTTTTTTGAACTCTGTTTCATCCATAAAAAGTGATTCTGACAGTTCATCCCTGAGAAAGGATGTGTGTGGAAGGAACAATCTCACATACCCACAGAACTGTAGCAGAGTGCAGATACAAACACTCTACAAACACAAAGCAATGCGAATCTACTGGGACCTTAGGGGCCATCCTGGCCATTCAATGAGATCATAAGATGTGGCTCTTGGTCAGCCATAAGTGGCTAGTTAAAATGAGAGCTTCCTGTCATTGGATTATAACCAACAGAGTGGGAATGTGACAGGATCTAAGATGAAATCTGAGGGCTGGGAAGTTGCAAGGCAGAGCCAAGACTGAGATTCTAGTTCCTAGTTAGGAACCACTTCAGCAATATGATACAGACTCAGCTTTCCAACAGGATTTTGGAAGCGTTGGGAGGAGCAGTGATTATCTTGTAGCCCAGTTAGTAGGAAGTTATTAGTCCTCTGCAAAGTGGAGGCAAAGACTACTTTAGGATCATTCATCTGCATTAAGTTGACATAACTAATTACTTCCATTTTAATTAGGAAGTGTCAGGAACTTAATCTATGGTGACAGCAGGGTGTTCTCCCCTAGGGTGGTGAGGAGACACCAACCTGGAGTTGTAGGTCAGAGGCCTGCATCTGGGTGAGCTTCTGCCGCCAGGATGAGAGTGATCTAGGATGGTCCATCTCACCTTTCCAGGTCTTTTTTAAAAAAATTGATTATTTGGGGATTTCACATAACACATACCCATCATTCTCACTTCTCACTCCTCCCATGTCTGCCCCCCACCCTTGTGACCGCCTTTCCCCACAACAAAAGATTAAAAATAAAGCCCAAACAAACAAGTACAATTTATGTTGCCTATATACTCACTGGAGCATGGTCAAACTCCCTAAAGAAAAATGGTAAGTAAATCCTTATCTCAAGTTTTAAGAATTCTCTTCAATGGCTTCTTGTCTAGGTTGTCAGTTTTTTCAGGGGGAGGTGGGTGGGACTTGTCACAGAATCCTCCCATGTCTTTTTCTTAACTGTGATACCTCTGCAGAAGCAGCTTTCTTGTCCTTTCCACTCAGTAGGAACAGGGAGCATGGACTTCCACAGGGTATTTTCTAGTCTCAGAAGTGAGAATAATCAGTCCGCTAAATAACATAATCAATAAAAACTGCATTCAGAAAGTATTGGGTCATACAAAAAATATCAGAGTTGATCATTGTTGCTCTCCAGAGACCCTCCCTTCCAAGAGAGTGGGAATATTTTTTTATTTTTGTTTTTTATTTTCCATAAGTCTTTCAGATAACACAGAAAAATAAATATACATCATTCCATAATGGGTTTCAGATATTTATTTATTTATTTATTTATTTATTTATTTATTTATTTTTTTGAGACAAGGTCTCACTGTGTTTCTCAGTCTGGCTTTGAACTCCTGGCTTCAAGTAACCCTCTTTTTTTTAACCTGGGAGATAGCAGGGAGTCTAGGGAGTATAGTAGACAGCATACTACTGCAGCCAGCTCAACTAGAGCCATCTCTTTTTTCTAAGACTTATTTTTATTTTATGTATAGAAGTGTTTTGCCTGCATGTAAACCGAACAAATGCCTGGTGCCTCGGGAGATCAGAAGAGGGCATCAGATCTCCTAGAACTGGAGTTACAAGTAACCAAAGATAGCCTTGCACTCTTCATCCTCCTGCCTCTACCTCAGAAATACTAGGATTACATATGGATTGATAGGGCGCTTCTGCAGTAGCCAAGGCCCATAAAGGAGAGCAGGGCCTAATGTATCTTCAGGTATTCCAGAGGGGAGCTGGCCTGGCACTGGACATGCAGAACCTCTGCCTCCGCTCACAGAACCTTCACGCTGCCTTCATTTGCTGCTGAATGTCTCCTCCTGATAGCTGCCTCCCTTAGAGTCTTTGCTAATGGGCCCTGGTGGTATTTAGAGTTGGTATGTTCCAGGTGGTTGATTATGCTCAGAACAAATGAATGTTTTTGAACTATAAGACATGCTTTATCATCAGAGTATGAAATCAATTTAGCACGTTAAGACAAGCACCAAAAGGCTACAAACAAGACATTCAGGTAAATTAAAGTAAAGGCAAGTATTCTATCTAGGTTTACTTTTAGACATAACTGTGCACTTCTCAGGGTTGCAATGAAATTTATTTCTTATTATGGATTGCAGTCAACATTCTTGGAAAATGCTGCTTTGGTCCAGTCATAGGGCCTGGGTCCAGTTTCCTAGTTCCTCTTGTTGAGCATAACCACAGTATTTCTAGTTAGCGTGAGGAACGTTTCGAGCTGCAGATGAAGTGTCTAGAGAGCTGTTGCCTTCCCGGTTAGAGGACAGGCATGGGTTAGCATGCCGCCTGTCTCCTCCTTGTTTCCTGTCTTTAACAGGAGTGTGATGCTTTGAGATGCAGCAACCACCTTGAGACCAATAGGGATACTATCAGCTCTGGAATCATTGTTGCCAGACAGCCATGTTGAAGCTTCTCCCTGTGTGAGAGACACTCTGCCCCAACTGACCCCTTGCTAAAAACTGCAGGAGTTTGCTCACCTGCCACGTGCAGTTTTGCGAGAATTCAGTTTTAAATGCCTTCTTTGCCACAGGGTTTAGCCCACTGTATTTATCCCTGTCACAGACCTGCCTCACACTTCCTCTCGCTGTCTGAAGGTTCTTCCTGTGGTAACTCTGTATCTACAGTTACAGTGACATATTTGATTCACTATTGTTGCTGTTTCACATCATTTCCCAAGGCAGTGAAAGACTTGCAGATAAATACTTGTTAGGTGAACTTGACAAAACAGGCAAGACATCAGGCCACTTGTATCTTAGACTGGAAGACAGGAGAGCAAGCGAAGTATTATTCAGTAGCATCTCTGTGTCTCACTACATCACTCAAACAGGCAGCCATGCTGGAGGTGCTATTCCCACTATGCTTATAGGGAGGAAGCCTCAGATAGGTGGGATGCTTGACCCAAGTCCTTCACTGGAGTAGATGTGACACTGCTGGTCATTAGACTCAGGTCTCTTCTGATTATAAAGCCCAGCTTGTTCCACTGCCTCCAGCAAGGAGCCTTCTGAAGGAAAACAAAACAAAACTTGCTTTTGAGAAAAGAAGAGCAAAGCTCTTTTTAAAAGAATATTATTTATTTATTTTTATTTATATGAGTTCACTGTAGCTGTCTTCAGACACACACCAGAAGAGTGTATTAGATCCCATTACAGATGGTTGTGAGCCACCATGTGGTTGCTAGGAATTGAACTAGCAGTAAGTGCTTTTAACCACTGAGCCATCTCTCCAGCCCAAGACCAAACTGAGTTACTCCTTAGAACAGATGTCCAGGACTTCAGAAAGGCTCCGAGAGAGCGTAAATTGGGACCCAACTTTCCCAGACCCCTGCCCTCAGTGATCTTTGGGATGAAGGCTGGTGGCTTCCAGGACTCCAGGAGTTGGAAAGCTGCCAGGGAGTTGATTCATCTCTTTCTTTTTGATTTCTTTTCTGAAGGATGTGCCAGGGAAAGTCTTTATCTTTGGCTTCATTTGGCTTCAAGTCTTAAAACACAGAGTTCAGTGGTTATCTCTAGACTCTGAGGCAGGTTATTAAATGGAAGAGAACAGTTATTTAATTTTTAATATTTAGTAATTATTTATTTATATTTAATAATATATTATTTAATAATTATGTAATTATTAAATGGGGAGCTGGGTGGAGGCAAGTAAAACTTGCATTACCATAGAATAGCAAGACGGGAGAATCTTCAGGTTAGTTAACTGGTTAAGGTGTGGAAGCTTCTATGCTAGCTGCAGAAGCAGAGAAAGCAGAGGTTTAACATAGCCAGAGAGCCATCCAGTACTTTCCAGTTTTGCTTCTTCAGAATTTATTTATTTTCCCCTAGCCTCCTCCTCCCATTCTTCCTCTTCTCTTTGCCTTTGTTTGTTTTTGTTTTTGGAGAAAGAGTTTCTCTGTGTAGTTCTAGTTATCCTGGAACTTACTCTGTAGACCAGGTTGGCTTTGATCTCAGAGATCTGCTTGCCTCTGCCTCCTGAATGCTGGGACTAAAGGTGTCTACTACTACCAGGTCCTGGCTTTCCCCTGTCTTCATGCAGAGCTTTTGCTTAGAATTTACTCTTTTCTATCTTGAACAGTTTTTTCCTCAGGGACATGCCACATGAGAGACTCTTCATGAATCTACTCTCAAGCTTCCTACCAAGGCTCTTGCATTTAGCATGTTAACATTTTTTCTTTTTTGTTAATAACATATGTGATTTGTAGATGGTTGGCCCAGGGAGTGGCACTATTGGAAGGTATGAGCTTGTTGGAGTAGGTGTGTCACTGTGGGTGTGGGCTTTAAGACCCTCATCCTAGCTGCCTGGAAGTCAGTGTTCTGATAGCAGCCTTCAGATGAAGATGTAGAACTCTCAGTTCCTCCAGCCCTACATCTGCTTGGATGCTGCCATCTTCTTCCCTTGATGATAATGGATTGAACTCTGAATCTATAAGCCAGCCCAAATTAAATGTTGTCCTTATAAGAGTTGCCTTGGTCATTGTGTCTGTTCACAGCAGTAAAACCCTAAGAACATACATTTCAAGGGTACACATTGATTTATGAGTGATACTGAGGACCTGACCAATCTTGGATGGGACAAGGAACTTCTACCTGTGTGAACTCATTTTGATGCCCTAAAAGTTGGGTTGAATCTTCATCAATTTTTTTAATAATAAAAAAAGTTAACACTAAGAAGAAAAAAAATTACAATATTAAGTGGGGAGCTGGAGCTATGGCTCAGTAGTTCAGAGCACTTGCTGCTTTTGTAGAGAACCAGAGTTTGGTTCTCAGCACTGGCATTAGGCCCATAACTTTAAGTCCCAGAAGTCTGACATCCTCTTCTGCCTCTGTAGGCACCCATGTACATGTGCTTATGCATGTACACACACACTCACACACATACACACACACACACATACACACACACACACACACACAAATAATAAAAATAAATCTTTTTAAAAAGGATACTTTTTTAAAAAGTGTCACTTTATGACAGTACTGAGTGATGTGAAAGAAAGGAAAAGTATCTACTACACATATTACATTTATTAAAATATTTACACATACTGAAGCTTGGTCTCCTGTTTCTGAGTTAGCAAGGGTTAGTAGGCCAATCATGCAACCCAGGGCTGCTGAGAGTATGGGATCTGGGCATACTCAGACCCTCGATGCTTGTGCAAGGTATCTAGGCAGCTACTACCTTGTAAGTAAGTCAGAACTTATCTGTAGAAGAATTCCAGATTCAGGGAAGGACCTTAAGGAAACAATAAGAAAAATGACCAAAGTAAAGGAACCCTTCAAACAAATTATGATCTGGCTGTACATGGAATTCTACACAGCTATTGAAAATACTTTAAATTATTAGCATGAATGAATGCCAACCATATATAAGAAGAACATGCTATCAGCCAGCATATATGATAAATTCCTGTTGTGATATATTTACTTGCGGACACCTGAACCTATGCATGTATTACCAGTAACAGTTTGAAGAAATAGACTCTAAACTAGATGGTGAAGCTGCAGTGTGTGTGCGCAGGTGAGTGTAGGTGCCTGTGGAGTCCAGAAGAGGGCATCGATTCCCCGAAACTGGAGTTACAAATGGTTATGAATCACCAGATACTCAGAAGAACTGGGCTCCTCAGAAGACTACTAGATACGTTTAACCATGAAATTATCTCTCTATTCACCTTACTTTAAAAAAACTGTCTTAGGCCTTTATCTATATTAAATCAGTATTACTCGAGGATCTAAACTAATAATATCTTTCAAATGTCTGGTATGTGCTTGAGCTAGAAAGAACTTGCTCTCTCCACAGCTCATTCTCAGCATGGAGACAGCAGTACTGAGCATATTCTGCCCATGAACTGGAAGCCCTTTATAATAGCCAGCAGTACCAGGCTTTTGTAGCATCCATCCTCCCCAGGTCTGCATTATACCTATTGGGAAACCAGAGCTTCATCAGCCCTATTGGGTACATCCTGCAGTGTCATAAAAGAAGTCAGAGAGAGTCCACTTAACAAATACTAACATCACACAAGTCTTTGGTATTCTGCCTTCCATTTAATGATTCCTTAGAGAGAGAAAAGACATTTCAACTGTATAAGCAGGGTAACCAGAACAATCCATTCTTAATCCAATTCTTAAAATAACACTCTACAAAGACGATCTATGAATTTGGATCATGTGAGAGTCAGAAATGCAAACTGACAGGAAAGTGTAAGGGACGGAAAACCACTTATCTGGGCATGCTTTTGTTGGAAAATGGTTGGTTGTTGAGTAAGTTCTCATACAGACTCTTATACAGGGCTGTCTGAATGTCTGGCCTACTCTGTAAGCACATAGACCCTGTCAATTACTGGTTCCAACCTTAGTGGCTTAGTTGAGAAAAGGGCTTTCTGAATCTCGGCTTCCACATCTGCAAAGTGGGGGCTTTGCAGGGACACAGTGCAGAAGAAATGAGGGAATGGACTATAGGAGCCTTGCATGGTGGCTGTAGTAATTTATAAGTATTGGTTTAAACACCACAATTAATACTGCAAGACAAGGCTAGGAGGCATTGCTGAGAGGTACTGAGATGTTTTCCTCAGGGAGGAGTTGATGTTTTGTTAGAGGTGCTTTAATAATGGAACGTCCACCAGCTCAAGGCCCAAGTTGTCTCTAAGCTTATGTTTGAGCACAAAGTGACTCATGTTTTTATAGCTGTTTGCAAGGGAAAGAAGGCCACATTCTTTTGTACTTGTCAATTCAAGATGGCGATATGCCTTGACTCTTCGATCTCTCTCAAAGGCCTGTGATGTATCAAGCCCCAGTTCCCCAGTTGGTGCTGTTGAGGGAACATTTGGAATGCGGAGCTTTGTGGGAGGTGTGTTGTATTTGGGGGTGCAGTGTACTTTGGAGGCAGGCCCTTGAAAGGGACTGTGAGACTCCCATACCTTTCTCTCCTGGTTTTAGCTCTGATAGTTAGGTAAGCAGCCTTGCTCTTCCTCATGCTCCTGCCATCAGGTGCTGCTTCACCACAGGCCCCAAGCATCAGGGAAAGTTGACCATGGACTGAAACATGTAAACTTGAAGCCAAGGAAACCTTTGCATGCTGGACTGAGGCATCCTCTATAATGGTAGCCAGCTGAGACCTCTGGGTGGAACCTGAGCTGGTATGGCTTTACTTCATCTTTACCAAGGCTTTAGCAACCTAACTTTCTGCTCTGCCCCACAGGAGACAGCTCAGCTCATTCTGGTGTTCAGCATGGGGTTCACAGACCACAGTCTTCTCTTTGGTCTCATAGAGATGTTTGTCCTCCACTAGGGCCCATGAGTAAGGCCAGCTTGACCCTGGAGTCACTCCTGTAGCATAAAAGATTTGAAAAGAATTCATCATGTGGTAGTCCAGTGAGAAACAAAATCAGATAAAAGCCTGGCTTTGCGGATGGGATCAGCACTGAAGCAAAGAGATCAAGTCAACAGGATCCTCTTTGGATTCACCAAGGGATATTGGAAGGCACCAGTCTGGACAGTCTGGAGTCTTGGTATTGCCCTAGTGTGGCCCCTGGTCTGCATGAGCCCATTGCATTCCACACAGACAACTCACTAGCCTCCTTGATCCCATGGCAGCTGCACTGGGTACCTGCACCAGTGATACCTTAGCTTCTCTGGTCCTGAGGCTGGTGGTATAGATGTCCCTAGCGGCTTCCATATAGGCCCTCTTTTCCCAATCTTTCTTTTGCAGAAAATAGCGGATGGCACAGGCCAAGACTGCAGAAAAGGGGTCTAACATCCTGCTTTGCTACCTGTGTGGTTGGTACATGTTACTCTTCTTTTCTAGATTGTGTTTCTAGCTGTAGGATGGGACAACAGCATGCACTCTGTAGGGGGATGAAGGTGAAATGATATGGACAATGAGAACAACGCTGTGCCTTCACTCAAAACTCCAGAAGCTATTAGGTATTAGTCCTTTGTTAGGTCAGCAGCCTGCCTTTCTTAACACACTAATCTACTTGACAGTTTACAAAGTTGCCTCTTCATTTATCCTCTGTATAACTGAACTTAACGTCTCACTGCAGCTCCCCTCTCCCCAGCCTTTGAGCAGGATCAGGTTCAGAATCCTTAGCAAGGCATTAAGAGCTCTCAAGCCCTGTCTCCAAATAGACTCCCTGCCACCACCGCAGCTTTTCTCTTTGCGGTTTCAGTAGTGGCTGGCTCTCAATAGGCACAGTGTGTGTGTGTGTGTGTGTGTGTGTGTGTGTGTGTGTGTGTGTGTATGTGTGTGTGTAGGGGCCAAGGCTGTGCTGTAGACAGTGTGCTCTTCCTTCTTCAGTGACAACTGCCTTGCCCTCCCTTCCCTTACCCTCAGCCCTATTCTAACAAGGTACCTTAAGTGCACGTCCCTCACAGTGGCTTTTTAAATTCCTGCAACAGGTACTTCTGGCTATCTCTATCAGGAGCTGAGGGTACCAGGGATGCAGCACCATCTGAGTAAGACGGTCTCTCGTGATCAGTGGCTATAGTCAGGAAAAAGAGTGTCTCATTGTCAGGTGTGCATTTAGCTGCCACCTCCCTCACCCACTAGACAAGATCTGCTCATGAACATACGGCATAACTTGTTCATTTCTGTGCCTCAAAGTAACTGGGACAGTAATGGCTATGAGCTTTCCTGTCTGCATCTCACTGGCCTTGTTAACTCTATATAACAGTATCTCTGGCTTTCCCAGTATTTACACTCCTGTGATGACATAGTTAAAATAGGAGAACATGTTTATTCAGAAAAATTGCAGTCTAGAAATTATTTACTCACTTTGCACATTGATGACCCTGCAAGTCTGCTTTCCTAATCTAATCCCTTAAAATGCCAGATATCTGGCTAGCTCGGTGAGAGACCCTGCCTCAGTGAATGAGGACATCAACCTTGGGGCCTCCACACACACGTGCTTATGTATGCACACCAGCATACACATCCACCTCCACAGAGCCCTCCACCCCCACTGCAGGCACACCACACAGGGACGCACTCACAGG
>JANHMN010000007.1:42211734-42234639 GCA_030674055.1 Rhabdomys pumilio | reverse complement strand
CACTCACAGGAAGTCAGGTGGACCCTCATGAACCTCTTGGTTTCCTTATTGCTAGATGAGCTTGTACGTTCAAAGCAAAACCCTACCAACTGATGCTCACTTTTCTGTTTCAATGACTACATCTCAAGGACATCCTCCCCAGCTGGCAGAAGGCCCTGCCTCTCACTACCTGGCTCGCATATCTTTTCCTATGGAAGTTTAATCAGTCACGGCTTGTCTGCTCACCAACACCTGGGCAGTCACAGTTTCCCATCCTTGAAGCAGATATTTGAGAATCACTAAAACCTCACCACACTGATTTCTTCTGAGTAACTCACACCCCCCTCCATCACTGACACTCCTTCCCTCCCCTAGGCGTTTTACAAGAAAACACTTTAAACCAGTGATTCTCAACCTGTGGGGCCCAACCCCTTCGGGGGCCAAATGACCCTTTCACAGGGGTCACCTAAGACCACTGGAAAACATAGCTGTTTATATTATAGTTCAGAACACCAGCAAAATTACAGTTATGAACTAGCAACAAAAATAATTTTATGGTTGTGGTCACCACAACATGAAGAACTGCATTAAACTCTATTGAAGGGTTGCAACATTCTGAAGATTGAGAACCACTGCTCTAAACCACCTTGGATGTCTGAGGCATTTAATGAATACCATATACCACACTGAACTGTACCACGGGGCTATCTTCAACAACCACTGGCATGGCACCCTGGGCCTCCCAGATTTTTACTGCTCTCTTGGCTCATTAACTTTCTACTTCTTGCTGGGCCTTTTGTGTGAATGGGCCTGTATGTGTATGTGTGTTGAGAGATAGAGAGAGAAAGAAAGAGAAAGGGAGAGGGAGAGGAAGAGGGGGAAGGGGAGGGGGAGAGGGAGAGGGAGGGGGGAACCACTTGTGTGAATTGTTTCACTTCTTCTAGTGTGGATTCTGGGGATTGAACTCATATTGTCAGGCTTGGCAGCAAATGCGCTTGCCTGCTGAGCTACATTGCTGGCTCCTTATAAGTAAACTCTTACACATTCTTTCCTGACATAAAGGGCAAGAAATACCTGCTCATTAAGAGTCTGTGAACAAATCAGATTTTAATGTTCATCTCCAGGGCGTGTGGGGCATCAGCTCTGAAATACAGGGAGTAATGACCCTTACTGTTTCCTCTACTGATGACTCACGGCAAACAGGGGTGTCCACAGGGAGTGGTGCTGAAGCCTGAGTTTTAGAGATGGGTCTGACCCTCTTCTCCTTTACCTAATGCTGTCAACAGATCTTCTTGGATTCGGGTGAGGCACAGACCTGCCCATCAGAGGCTGAGAACACAGGTGTTTCCTGAGCTTCTCTCTTTCATGAGTCTTGAGTATTCTAAGTCAATCAGCAGTTTTCCTTTTCAGAGGCATCCTGGGCCTCAGTTTCTTGACCCTGCCACTCAGGGATGTTGTGTAATACACATATGACTGAGGACAGCCACCAGCTCCTCTGGGTACCAAGGGGTGGGAAAGAGACAGATGTGAAGGTGACTCACGGTACAACTGGCATTGACTAAAAAATGGTATACTCACCTGACTCACAGTGAAGGGCCATGAAGCTTGGCTGTGGTCCTGTACACAATATGCAGGAAGATCAGAGTCGGGCAGGCAACTAGCAATGTTTGGTGAAAAATTTTTTCCTTTTTTCCTCCCCCTCCTCCCCTACCTTTAGAAAGCTCTGGGAAATCACTATCAGGTGACCTTAAGCACACAGAACAGGGAAAGATCAGCTTGACACCACAATGTGAATTGTGCTATCCTAGGTCTGCCACACATACTTGATGCTGTGCCCATCAGGCAGGGACCTTGATGTCTCTTGCTATCCCTTGCTCCAGGCAGTTCCTGAAAGAGGAAACAACTAACAAATCACTGTGGGGGGAAAAAACCACATGGAGCTGAGGCATATGAAAATAAAGAACCTTAAGACAATCTTGTGAACTCATCTCTGCTGAGCTAACAGGTGGTAGGGCAGGTGCTACAAAGGTGGCCAGGCAGATGCTGAGGAGCTAATTCTAGCGTACATTTTTTTTAAAAGCTGGCACAAGACCACAAGGAGCCAAGATAAATTCATCAGTAGCATGGTACTTTGATCTGTAGGAAAAGCTAAAATGAGTCTGATGTATGTCGCACCTTACATAGACTATTTAAAAACTGTCTTGACTGTGACTCCCATATTATGACAAGAAGATACTGTGATATGTGACATCAAGATGCACCATAGAGTGCAAATGTCATCATATGGTAAGAGATACTAAATGGTCTATGACCAACATGCAACTTTTTTTTTTTAATCATTTAGGACAAGAGTAACTAAACATAATTAATAGCCCTATTATTTGTAAACTAGAAATAAGTTCTGCTTAAACTAGAAATATCTCAGTGAGATGTCCATTCCATCAAATATAAGAAATTCAGTGACCTTTTTAAAAAAGATTATAAAATTGAATTTATTGAGTTTCACACAAGATGCACTTATAAAATTAGTACTGAATGCCATTATGACAGAGGTGAGTACCATCCACACTCCCAAGAGCATCTGCAAAGGAAATGCAATCTTCAGAGAACAGCGCAGAAACAGAAAACTCAAGCGGAACAGAAAGATACACCTAGGCTGTGTTCTTGTTCTGACCAGGGCTGCATTTGGCAAAGCTTTCTCTGCATTGCTCCTGGTTGCCATGGACACTTTCTGTGGTAAAAAGAATAGTTTAAAAGTGGGGCCCCACTAAAACATACACAAAAGAATAAAAATGCTCATTTTAAACTTAAAGTTGCTTCCTGATTTTACTAGGCATAAATATATAGTATCTCCAACAGCTATCTTTAGATTCTGTTAGTGCAAAACATTAGAAACCCTCTTCTATCTCAAATGCATATGCCAAAGCATCCAAACTAGGTTTATACTTCTCCAGGATACAGGCAAACCATTTAAAATTTGCCATCTGTGCCCAAAATGTTTGCATGAGAGCTGAGTTTCAGAAGATAGCCTAGGAAATGAAGTTAAGAGTAGCATCTTCCAGACAGTTCAGATCAGAAACGGTCAGCTTTCTAAGAGCAGTACAGAAAGGATCAAGGTAAAGTGGGGTATGGAGAACTTGTCCTTGGATGCCAATAGGTAGTAATGAAGCAGGGTAGCATCTTTATCTCAAACAAACCCTCAGAGCACCTTTTGGTTGCTAGTTACTGTGTCCACGCTGTAGTAGCCCCTCATGTCCCAAACACCCCATTTACAGTTGGTGATGTGAGGGTCTCTCCCAGAACAAGCACTCACCGTTTCCTCCCCACACAGAACACACAGACAGACAGGCAGACAAAGGCATTTTACAAGCCTAGCAAGGCGATGCTGCTCAGTCTGCTGGGAATACTTTAAAACTGTTACTCAAAACAAACCAAAGAGCAACAAACTAGCCTGTTGCTAGTACCAGCTCTTCAGCCAACTCAACACCAAATCCTTGAACTTGGAATAACCAATATAGCAATTAGCTGTAAAGCAAAGCCAGGCTATACTGCACCTTAAAGCTGACATTGCTCTGTGCCTTTACTGTCACTGCACCTGTGTCACACAGCCCTTACTCTGCCCTGAGAGTAACTGAGGCAGCAGGAAGCACTTCTCAGTGATACATGCCCTTCATAAAGTAAATGACTGGGCCAAGAGCTCCTTGTTTCTTATAGGACACTGCTATTCATCACTCGTAATTAAGCAGCCTTCTATTCTGACTAGCTCAGATGTATTGCCAAGGATGATTCTGGTGGTAAGAACATTTATATGGATTTATATGAAATAACTTGTCAATGCTTTGGCAGATGGAGTCAAGTTTGGAAAGAGTGTGTGGAAACAGTCTTGAGGCTGGAAAAGTAACTCATGGTTAAAAGCTTCACAGTTTCCCAGGTGTGTCCTTCTACTGAAGAGGCCTTGAGGAAAACCCAACATTCTGGAAGCCCAGGCCGACAAAGGAAAAGAGCTTTTGCAGTGCTCTGGCCAGGTGCCGGAAGTGGCACTGCTGTTGGCCAAGCAGGAGGAAGTGTCCATCAACTGTCAGCATCCAGAGTTAAGGCCAGAGGCCATCGCTGTTCCGTGATCTGCCCTTCTGCAACGCCACATTACTGGAAGAAAGATACTAAGATTTGCTTGCCATTAATAATTTAAGTTTTTAAATAAATATTTAAGTGCCATTTTTAGCAAGTGTCCTGGCACCCAGCATTTGTGGCCCGGGGCCTGGCGTCTTCATCTCACTTCATCACCACAAACTCAGTCAATCCGGTTCCCACAGATTGTGAACCTGTCTATCTCTAACAAATCTTTCTTTGAGGATCTGTGTTTTAACTCAGAATTTTCCTGTGTTATGTCCTTCTCATCACCATCTGGGGTTGTCAGAAACTGATCAGAATTGCTGGTCACAAGCAAGGGTATGACGTTTTCTTTCTGATGAACAGGCTGGCTGGTGATGGAAGCAGACAGGTTTTCTTCTGTGGAAAGGCCTGTGGAAAAGGAGATTCATTGGATTAGGAGATGATTTCCCTTCAGTCACAGTAAATACTTATCAAACCACTTATGTTTTCAGATTACTGGAAGGTATCTATAATCTTTCCTCTTAGATACACCAAATGAAAACTAAAAGTATACTGTAAGCTGTAACTTACATTAAAATTTAGAAGCTAGTCACACTCTGTTAATCAAAATATTATCCACCCTATAGGTAACACTACCACCCAATTCTGGAAAGAGCCTGTCTCTGATTTTGCAGCTCCCTCCCATGTAACCATAATCTCTCAGGACTACTGCCTGAGTGGAAAACAACACTGGCTCTTCACCCTGGCCTCCAGGAAGAGGTAAGCAGACTATGGTGTTCCACCTCTTGTCTGTACGCTGGCTAGACTCAGACTAGCATCATCACCTGCAGGAAGTCTACATCTGACGGAACTCCAACCTGCTCACCCCTACGCAGGAATCTAAGAACCTGGCAGAGGAGGCAGCTGAAGACACTAGGACCCACTGACCTCTGAATTATAAATCCACCCTCCTGCCCCTTCCTTCCCCCAGATGCTGGGGACTGAACCCAGCACTTTATGCTTGCTAGGTTAAGTGTTCAACCACTGAGCCAACATCCTCAACCTCATTTAGTACCCTTCCCCACAATCTGATCCTTTTAGGAAGCTTTAAACCAGAGTGAGCTGTAGATTAACGGCCATGTGCACTCCTGTTGAGACCTAGTGGTCTTCTGTGACTCTGAGGAAGTGAAGAGCCTAACACTGTTCTCAGCTTTCAATACCTTCTTGAATCACCTCTAGTTTGTAGTCTTTTGACCTCTAGGGCATCCTTAAGCTACTCATCTTAAATGTACTTGACAAGACATGACAACCTGATCTGATGGTTATCCTCCATTAGACTGCCCCTTCTTGAAAGTAAGATGGGCATTTCCTAATCTCTTAATGTAACTGAACACATGCTAACACACCTGCAATCTTTGCATCACTAACAGCACTTACATGTTCTTACAGTGAAGTACCACCTGAGCTTCCATTTTAGATTCTGGGAAAACACACAGGAGTCTGGCCCTGGGTTAGACCCTGGACCAGCTGGTTCCTTTGCCCTGTTCAGAACAAGATTTGCATTCTCCAGCATAGCTGGGTGCTGTCTAGATGCACTGGCCTCCTTTCCCTTTCAATTCTACGCCAAGAGCCTTGCAAGAGTGACCGGGCCCTGGAGTATGGGGAGGTACAGTTCTAGGCCTCAAACCAAGTCAGCCTATCCTACCACAGCACCACCTGGCTGCTATTCTTCCAAACACCAAAGACCTCTGCCCAGTTCATCTTCCCTTTCCTCACTGCAGCCTGACACATGCTCCACTTACTGCTCTTCCCTCTCCCCAACAGCCCAGATCAAGTTTACCAGATCAGGACAAGGCCTTTTCCTTGCCCTACTATAGCCCATGGTTCTGACATGTACTAGGGTCTCAATAATCACCAACAGAACAATAGATTAGCAAATGTAATTACAGTGCTGGGTCAGGTGTATCTGTTCCAGATGTAACTTTAAAGGACCCAGCAGTGAAGTAGAATGAAAACATCTCTAAGCAGCACTTAACCTTGGCTGAGCAATGATTTACCAAGAAGAATTCAGATGATGAACTCTGAAGCCAACATACCTTGAGAGGACTTGCACTTGCTCTGGGGTTTATTGGAGGGTTTTCCGGGTGTGCTGGCTGGGGGAGGATTAAAGAGCTTCTCTTCCATTTTGGCTTCCTTCACATATTGACACGACTTTCCCAATAGCACAATGCTATTAAGTATTTTTAAGGAGATCAACCTAAGAAAGGATATGAAGTTATAGGAACTGATCTAAGTCATGGTGTGAGCCAACCTCTTAGCCTGGCTTCTGAGATGTGAGACAGGTTGAGGGATGGACCCAGGAGTCAGAGGACCTGGGATGTGCAAGATGAGTTCCTGCACAAAGCTCGAGTTCTTTATCACAAAGGAAAACTTCTGATACATTCTAATTCATAACAAATTCTACCAGCCAGCAGCTTTTCCTAATACAGATAATCCAACATACACTCTTTTCTATAAAATAGGGTAGATTCAGATGGACAAAAAATAAGAGACAATTCCCTGTGTGGCACCCAGTTTATTATCAGCAATTTGCTCTGAGCACATCATCTGTACCTTCCCCCTGCACAGAAATAGGGTCTATTTACAAGGTTTAGTAGAGGCAAAGTGGGAACAAGAGGAGAAATATAGTGTCAGTGTATGAGTAGAGTTCTTTGTGGTCCTGGGCAAAATTCTTCATAGCTGATTCCTACATAACACTCACACACACACACACACACACACACACACACACACACACACACACTACAGAGTTTACAGATTTTCTTTCTCGTCCGTTACTGTTCCTAAGTGGTCTTACGAATGCTTTGTGTATGGGCTATATAACAAAAACTATTGTCATAGCTCCCATTTCTGGACATCTGGGTTATTTCTAACATTTTGCTTCTATTAAAAAGATTATAATTAAGAAAAGTTAGCTTAATCTTGTACTTTATTAAAATAAACTGCTAACATCTATAACTACAGACATGGAAATTTTAGGCCAAAACCTAATACTGTAAAACATCTGCTATAATTATGGCAAGACAGTTTAAAGAGCACAGCATGCCAGTCCCATCTTCTCACACATCGTGGGCCATGACTGACAGCTGTAACACAAGGGAACAAGTAGGTTGCTGTTTTTGTGTGTGCCTGAGATGAGACTGTCAGTAACACGGAATTACAAGCCAGTGAGAATCATCAGTGGCTCAACCTGTGAGTCAATGCAGGAAACAGATGAGGATGCCTGCCTGGTCCTCAGGCCTTTCTTTCACTAGGGGCTCAGAACACAGCATAGATGGCCCCGTGAAACACAAGTGCAAATTTGCTGTCAGTTCTAGTCTCCCCACACCAAACCTTTTCTCCTCCCCTACTTCTGGGGTTCTGCCTAAGAGAATTCCAAACTTAGCAAACCAATCCCCAATTCTAGTCATCCCTACCTCAGGACCTGCTCTCCTTGTCCTAAACGCTGCTTTTGTTAAAGTAGGTGACACTCTATTGCCTTCGCTGCTCGAGCGCAGGTTCTGCAACCACATCTCCTTTATACTTAGTGGACAGGCAATGCGCACCCACCCGACACGACACGTGCTAGTCCTCCCACTGCTAGTTTCCCTGGTGCTGCCCACTGCCTTCTGACTCACGGTTCCTCTTGCCACACTGCAGCCCATCCTCCACACGGGAGTTGAGTGGCTCTGGAAAAAAGCCTTCTTGTGAGACTTTGGAGCTACCTCCCCTACCAGGGGCCTTCGCACAATCTAGGCTTACAGTCTGTATTCTCTGGGTCAACTCTGCTTGCTTTCTGCTGTGCTCACAACTTAAGCCACTGTCTGTCACTCTCCATCTCCTGACACCTCCACGTTTTCTTCACACTGCTCACTACCAACAGTCTCTTCAGAATGTATCTCCTGTCTATCTATTTGCATGCTACAATTTCAGCCATACCAAGGGACAAAACTTGTCTGTTTTCTTTTTGGCCGATCCCTAGAGCAGCCTGAAACCTGGCAGGTAAGGCTGCTGACTAGATGGGGAAGGGCAGTGGTGGGCTCGTCTCCCCCCACAGCTGACTAGCACACATCCTCTCCGGAGAACTATGCAGAAACTATTGTAATAAACAAAGGTTTTCAAGTACGCTATATGCAAGCATCACTTTCATGATTTATGTTCAAACTATGAGAACAAATAACTTTCAACAAAAACAGGAGCAAGTAGAAAAAAGGGAACTATGCTAAGAATACCAATGGCAGGGTGTGGGAGCCTACACCACAGAAGGAGCATCAGGATTTATTTTCTCGTTTTTAAGACATATTTTAATATCTACCGTTATGCAGTCTAAGTACAAAGAAATCTCCTTAAATAGTAACCCTCAAAAATAACACATAGTTTAAAGTTTTAACATTGTCTTCAGTGTGCAGTTGGAACATCTTTGGCATATTAGTAAAAGAAAAAGAGAGAGAAAAAAAAAGGCCAATGTAATTCCAGTCAAAAGAAGAAGCAGCTTAGGGAAAATATGCAAAAAGACTGGAAGAGTCCAGAATATAAAAATAAGTCAATATTCTGGGATGGAAGTTTTTAGTCCTACCTGGAAAACAAAGTAAACAGTAAAATTTCTACTATTGCACAACTTAATGTAAAAAACAAATGTTAAGGGAGCTGTGTATGGTGGCATACACAGTAATGGCTGCCAGTAATCCCAGCACTCAGGAGGCAAGGAAGGAGAATCAAGAGTTCAAAACCAGCCTTTGGTATATAGTGAGCTCAAAGCCAACCTGCGCTATGTGAGATCCTGTCACACAAACCACAAAAGTGTGTGCTGGAGATGTAATTAGTTAGTAGTTCAGTGTGTACTTAGCATGGCGAGTCCCACCACAATGCCCAGCACGGCAGGTGCTGTGCTCACACATACATTATTATTATGGTGGTGCACACCTGTAAGCTCAGCATTCAGTCAGTCATGTCACCTGAATCCAGCTCTGGAGGGCTGAGACAGCCACTGTGAAATGCTCATGACTTGCAATACCCAAGGGATATCAAGTGTGGCCCACAGGAGTGACCATGTCTGAGTTATTGCACAGAGGAGTCTTGGCTGCCTGCCACACACCCGGCAGTATGTGGGTACCAGGAAGGTATATGTAATATTCAAATGAGAAACTAGAACAACAGATGGCTTTGGAAACCAGGCTCTACAGGAAGTTCGAGCTCTACAGCCTTTTCCTCTGGAGGTGCTCAGAGCTCAGCCATGGGTTCCTGATTCCCCTTTGGGCAAAGGCATTAGAACTCAAGTTGGCTCCTTACTTTGGGTTCATTTTTTGAAAACTCAAAAAGTAGCAAGATAACATTTGTCATCATCATTTTCTTGTTATCATTTATGATTATTATAACTTACTTAAACTGCTTACTTAATGTTTGTATTTCTCAACCAGATATGTATGTAAGCTAGTTGGGACCAAATCTGCAAAAGTTTCAGTTGGGTATAGACACAAAAAGTACATTTTTGCATCAGTTAGGTTAATGTGAAACAAGCCCAGTGTGCTGAAGATTAGTGTGGCAAGCACAAAGGAAAATCAAAGGAGTTTTTAAATAAGAAAACATGACTCTTAATGAAAGACTTTTTCCTAAAAAGAATAAAGTATGGATGAAATATAAATATCCAGCAAAAAAACCTTACTGTAAACTTTTGATTCAAACTCAAGTACCTAGAATAGGAAAAATACCATTGGATGCAATTAGTTTCTATTACATCTTCAGACAATACATACTTTACTGCAAGGTCAAACATAATCAAGAATAGTTGATCTTACCCAAAATAGAAGAGTATGACACAGGCATAGGACAGGATTCCTTGCACTTTAATTGAGCTTGTTACAACTCTGATGAGCTAGCCAGAAACAAACCAAAACACAGAAACACAGCGACAAAACAGAACCATAGAGTTATTAGTTGATATTTAAGAATTGTTTTTTTCTTATTTTAACATTTTAGAGCATATTTGCACCTAAGTCCAAGAGGTTGGGTCTAGACTTCCTCACACATGTGCTTCCTTAGTCATCTGTGGTGACGTGGGTTTGCTCAGGCCAGGCCTGCTGCTGCTCACTCCTGGAAGGCCACACAGCCTGTTTCAGTGATGGCACTTTCACTTACATCCCATAGAGTGCACATCAGCTGTCATTTGTAACGTGCAAACTCATTCTGTAAGGACTGAGGGAGTTCATCTAGGTCTTGCCAGAGACAATACCAGTTGAGCATTTTTTTTTTTCTCTTTCCTGTTTTTTCCTGTCCATTGTTCAAATTCTTTAAGAGCCCTCAATAACTTGTAGGACACATAGCGTAAAGGGAATCTTGAAAGACTTACATTCTTTAAGAAATTAAGCATACAATTAATTACTTAAAAGCCATGAATTTCTGTCTTGTTGGTTACCTATGGCTAACACCTTGTTTGTTTGTTTCTTTCTTTCTTTCTCTCTTCCTTCCTTTCTTTCACATCTCGTTTCTTATGTAACAGAAATACAGACATAGCAATATCATCCCAGGAAGCCGGCTGGATGAATCTGGTGGAAGCAGCTGAGAGAATAATTTACACATTACAGCTACACAACAGGTACACAGAAATGAAGCAGAGGTAACTGGCCTCATCCAGTAATGCAAAACTCTATTGTGGTGCCTTAAATATAATTAAATGCTACAAACAAAAAGAACAACAGAAGTGAGCTGTGGAATGGACTGTCATATGTTTAATCAAATTTCACTATGAGAAAAGCACCATAAGGCCCTCACCTGTACCGCAGCCTCTGGCACAGAAAGCTACTCTTACATAGTAGCCACCACATCTAACTAATCCTTCTATTAAAAACCACTTGAGCAGTCTGGATTTACCCTCATGACTGACTAGATCATCTTTCTAAAACAAGTAGAAAAATTTGACATTCTATTTCTTTCAGTTTAACTTTTACTAGATAACCTTTAAAATCTAAGTTTCTCCAAAATTTTAGATGGCCTTGTCCTGAAGAAAAGAAATTTGCATTGCCATGTAATAAGTGACTAAAGCCATAACAATGTTTAGGATATGTTGAAATTAAGCTGTTGAAATTTTACCTTAAGCCTATCATCGTCCACCATCTAAAACTGTTGGGCAAACCAATCTAAACACACTGTTATGACTTCTAGCTTTCTCGTACATGTGCTAGCTGACCTGCACACAACCACTTTCAGGCCTTCTGATAAAGACAGCTCTACTTGTTTCGGTGCTGAACCCAGTAGTGTAGAGGGGTGGTCAGACCCTCCTTAAGCACAATGCAATGCTTGGTCCTGCTCACCACTCCCACTGTGCCTTCTGCATTTACTTCCTCAGTGTCAGTTCCCAGCACTGGACTGATGGCACCTAGCATGTCAGTCTTGACGTGCTCTCTAGAAACAGCATCAGTTATGCGGCCACCTCCATGCTCCAGTAGCCACAGCACAATGTCCACTTCTGGGGTTACCCATAAGAGAAGACAATTGTTGGCCCAACGGATAGGCCAGAGAGTAGCCCCACTGCTAGGAAAGCTACCTGGACAAGCAGCCCCGTGATGTCACTTCCCCACTGGGTAGCTCAAAACTGAAAGGAAGGATGCATTTAGAATTTAAGACAAACTTCTTTCAGGTTACTTATCATTTCTTAAAATAAGCAAGTCCTGTTGAAATAAAGTTACTGATAATACATACTGATGTTTTATGATGATGTCCATGTCATGACAAGAACAGAAAAGCATGAACTTACTAAGACAGCTAGCGGGAGAGGAATAAATCCCATTCTTCGTGCTACTGAGTCACTGTAGTCTGTGTATGCCTGCATCAAAGGAGGAAAGGACCACTCAGTCAGTCAGCATCTAGAAAGCACTACTCACTGTCAGCAAGTGCTCTTAACAGGCACCTTATGAACAGAAGAGGACCAGCACCTGCCATGTAACTGAACAGAAGGATGCAGGAGCCGAAATGGTGGACAGGAGTTTTAAGTAAAAAGCTCTATCATTTCTACAATGCTGCAGAAACACATTCTATTTACTGTTATTACTGCCCAAGTATTTACTGTCTAGAAGAAGGCAGGTTCATGTCTTTAGGTTTATCTGTAGCACATTTATCCACTGATGAGTTAACTTCAGACAACACCTTTAACAAAATGCTTACATTTTTTTGTCGGCTGCTAACAAGGTCAAAAGCAAGGCTGGCTCTATACTCACTGTAGACCTGAGGACAAACAAGAAAAAAGGATAATGTAGACTAGAACAAATACATGCAGTGGATAGGCTTAGACTCTGTAGTGAAAAATGCTTCCTAATTATACAGGGGCAGATGCTAATTAGCAACCAGACACCCATTGCTTGAGAAAAACAGTCTAATCTCTTCTGAGCTGCTACATTCACGGGCTTATAAAAGATTTTCTTTAAAGACAACACTTTAACAGCCAACCACTCTCATTCCCATAGTTGAGAATTTAGGGAGAAGGGGCTGCTTTAAGCAGTGCTATATAGAAAAAATAATTGCGGAATTTTGACTGCACAATTGTAAGTATTATGACTGTGTATTTAACCACAACAATAACACCTTCCCCAAAAAGGATGCTGATAATGAGAGACAGAAACTGGGGTTGGACCGCATTAGAGCACTTATAACAGTCACTAGGGAGCTTTGCCAACTGTATTTCCATTAAAACTATCATGAGCTACCTGAATCAAACCTTTAATTTTAATTTCAGGTACTGAGAAAATGACCCTATGAAAAGAGAAAGATCTTTCATTGAGGAAGCCAAGAGAGAAAATGAACTCATGTTCGATTCCTGCTTTACTGAAGGGACAGAAAAGATGCTTCAAGTATTCAACAAACCAGAAACAGAATTTTCCACATGATACCACACTCAATTTTAAATCTTTGAGCAAAACACTAAATAAGTACCAGTTTATGGTTGTCAAAAATATAACTCCAGAATATCGAGAAAGCTGTTGGGCCAGTTCTCCATTCCAGAACTAAGGATGAGGTTGTACAGGACACCCCACCTTCACTGGATCTGAATAGTGATGTATAATGATGTATAGCCTCAGACCTATTTCTAAAGGTACTACGGAAAATGGTACAACATAAAGCAAATTCCTCATAGCTTCTGCAAGTGAGTTCACAAGTAAAATGTACAGCTCATCTTCTGGAATTTAGACATCTGTTTATTTAATACCAGCACTTGGGGGGGGGCAGAAGCAGGCAGATCTCTGAGTTCGAGGCCAGCCTGGTTTACAGAGTGAGGTCCAGGACAGTCAGGGCTATGCAGAGAAACCCTGTCTCTAAACACCAAAAGGAAAAAGGAAAAGAAAAGCCAACTTTTAAACTATGAAAGTTTGTCAACTTGTAAACTTGTCAAGGTTTTGATAGTTCTATTTTAAAAATACTCAGTATAATTTTAATAACTTATTTTTCATAAATTTAATAAACCAAACGCTACATCCTTATGATATAAGCAATCAGGGAAACATTGAACAGGAATTACTAGAAATACATACATCTGCAGTGATGTCATTGAATTTGGTGATAAAGGCATGCTTTACAATATCCACAGCAATTTCTGATGCAATCACCATACAGACGTCAGGAAACAACACCCAGAGATGATCTATAAGCATGGAAGAAACACATAATTAGAATTTTTTACATAAGCAGAACCTGCATCTCGAGTTCCCAGCAGCCTGGGACTTCCAACAGGGTACACTCTGGTATTTTCAATTCCTAGTGGAGAAGTAGCATTCTATCAATCATAATCTTCATTGCCTGAATCACACTTTACCAAGTTAAAGGATAATATTTATTCAGTATTGTCCTAGTACCATTTCATCTGCAGGCCAGTGTCCTGCAGAACCTGTGCCTCTGAGAAGTCTAGACACCAGAGAGGTGACATGGGTAAGTAGATTTTTAGGAAGCCATTACTGCTTCAGTCTGACAGTAAGTACCTGGCTGCTAGGCTCATGCTTTTTCCTCCTTGCTCACTATGACTTAAAGAACCTGAGGTTCATTTATTTCACAGCCACATAGACATGACTTACAATTCCGCATGGACAACTGAAGGGCAGGACTGCCTACAATATAGAGAAACTTTTCTGAGTCTGGCAACTCACTGAAGCTATGAGACTCCTGGAACTCTTAAAACCAAGTGCTGCTATCTCCTGCAATGTTCTTACATAAATTTCCTAAGATCTAAATTCCAGTTTCCTCATCTACAAAATAAGAATAATACAAATCTCTATATTTCATAACTCTAAGATTTAACTGAGGTACTGGTATGCAACAATGTACTTTCCATACAAAATAGTATTTTTGTTGTTAGTTACCCAGGGTACAATGGGGAAGCGTGATGTTCAAAACAGTGACAGCATCCAAGCCTGGTGTCCTTTGTCACTGCACAGTGGTGATAAGGTACACTTAAGTACAGTTATAGGATCCCAGATCCAGTCGTCAGGAGGCTCAGGTCTTCCTTTGGCATAGCAATTCCGTTCCTGTGGAACTTATCCCATCTCGGCTCCTGGGGTCACACATGCCCACTCTGTCTTTCGTGGAAAGTTATTAGCTAATCTTGTCTACTATGCACCAAAAGCATCCAGTCAGAGAAATGGCTCGAAGGGTAAAAGGCACTTGCTGCCAAGCCTGACCACTGAGTTCATGCCCCAGAACTGCCATTGTCAAGGGAGTAAAGCAACTGTCACAAGTTGCTCTTCCATTTTTGCTTGAGTGTGCAAGTGGGCATGCACGTGCGCACACACATGTGTAAGTGCAAAACTACTTCTTTTGAAAGCCTCGAGATAACACAAAGTCAGGTGTGTGGCATTAGGAGCTTTCACACCACAGGTCAAATGGCCTTTGGATCTATTCAGGTCACACCTGATAAGATCTATGATTTGGCCTTACAGGTTTTGTAAAAAGGTAACTTCTGGAAATGAGTTTCCAAACTCTATTATTTTATATATGATTCTAATTCTTCAAATGTTCCTAAAAACAAACCACTAAGTTAACAAGAGGCTTCAGATGCCAAGGGCATCCTCGATGCTGGCAGGAACACAAAAAGTATAAAACAGTGCCTGTTCCATTAAGAACAAAACTGTATATCAAGAAATGAAGCTTTTCAATGATAGGAGCTACCTGAGCAGAAGCTGCCTCCCACCTCACTCTGCACACTCCTTAGCACTTCTCACACCTGGACGGAGCACAGCGCATTCAACTACTAACTGAACAGGTGAATACTTGTGGAATCTGACAGCGTCTTGTCAGTCCAGATTCAGGAGTGGAGATAAGGAACACAGGTTACTGTTTTCACTCTATTTCTAAATCCACTTCCGTTTAAAAATGGTCAATGTGATGAAGAGCAAGACTCTAGCCTAATGGTAACCAGGGTAACCGCATCAGATACAGCTCCAACAGAGAGCCCTGGGCTGCTGTGCTTATTCAGAACACCTGCAGAGACGTTGTGGGTCTTCTGAGAAATGACAGCATCCCAGCCTGCTAGGATGATGCATCCGTTCCCCTGGAAGAGCCATTTCCCATCACAAACAGTGGTACGTGGTACAGATAGTCACTTCAGCACTGACTTCACTCCTGTCTCTGCCTTCCAAGTACTGGAATTAAAGACTTGTGCTACCAATGGCCAGGCTTAATTTGTCTCAAGAGTAAATTAATAGGATGCCATATTTGATTCCAGAGAGAGTTACCTGGATTCCAAGAAAACTGCTCCATGTTTCTTAAGCACACTATTAGCAAAAGCACGTAATTTGTAAATCGTTCCTTAATATCTAAAAAAAGAGATTGAACATTAAGTGCTACTGTGTATTAAGTAGGAAAATACTTAAAATAATTCTATTAAAACACCTGTAAAACAGTAGTGATTTTTGGAATCCATGGGGTTCCATTTTAGGTACCAAAATTCACAGTGTCTTATATAAACACTGCACTATCTGTATATAACCTATCACCTTCTGCCATATGCTGAGTCATTTCTAGATTTCTCATAATAGTCAATATAACTTAAAAACAATCAATATAATTGTTTTACTGTATTATGTAGGGAGCAGTGACTAGAAAACATTCGCCCATGTTCAATACAGATGTGGTTCCTGCTTAGAATATTCCCTACAGCCATAACCATGTGGGCAGGAAGCAGAGACACAGAGGGCTAACTGCTGACTAGTGTGTGTGTGTGTACATGTGTGTGTATTCATACATACACATGTGTGTAGGCCATTACTTAATTTTCCAACATATTTCTAGTATGGAAACTTAAGAAAATTAAAGTTGTTCAAATTGGGTCATTAAATGCCTCTAACAGTCTTTGGGAATGTATGACAACTGTTTTCATTTTATAAAAGAAGAAAAATAGAATGAGAGAATAGAATATGAGACTTTGGGTAAAATAAAACTTATGTGCTTCCAGGAAATATCTAACTTGGTAAGGAAGGAGCATGTAATTTCTTACCCAAGAGAATACTTGCGTTGTAATAGCATTCCTTGGTGGTATGTAGAAAATTTCTTTGTGTGTGGTTTTGTGTGTGTGTGTGATTAATTGGAGTGAATTTAGTGAAAATAGAAAACTGAAGTCATGTCAAAGACAGTTTATGTATTTCCATTTTTTCAGTTGTTATTTTCTTCTAGGAGTCCAAGATACCATGTAGTCAAGAAGTAAGTATATGTGACAGTGAGTGTGTACTGTGTGCATGTGTGTGAGCCTGGGAGCTATGGATACGAGCTGCCACTCGCACAGCACAGCTTGCATTCCACCTGACTGTGGCACAGCTGTCAGCATGCTGCAGCCCAATTTCACCTCACCATCCTCTGTGGGACTGACTCTGCTTCTCCACTTCCTGTTCTTGCTACTCTAGAACATGACTAGACTTCCTTTTCATTGCAAATCCCGTCTAGGTGAGCTACCTTTACAGTCTGTGCCTTCCTTACGATCTTGAACTCTTCCAGGCAGAGCTGGCTCCTTTTCCTACAGAGTTGCCAAGCTTCTCACTTGTAGCAGCTCTGAACTATACTTTCAGTGGACACAAATGCTGCTCTATCTGTGAAACCAGAGCATGAAGCCTTACACAATACCATGTGTAAGGTATATATAACAATTGATTTCAAGGTACAGAACCCAGAAACACTTCCTCTGAAATGCATAAAAAAACTGGAAAAGCAAATGTGGGGTTTTCAAGTCCCCATTCTGACCAGCTCCACAATACATGCGTGCATTCTTTTGCATGATTTTTAAGGGGGTGTAACTGAAAGTCTGTCCTTGCATAGGTCCTAGCAAGTCAGACTGAAGGGAGGAAATATTCTCTGTACTTAGAGATGGATCTTAATTCACGGGATTGCTTTTCTAGTGTTTAACTGAAATTTTATACAGTTATTCACAAATTTGTCTCTGTATGTGTGCTATATGCTTTCTAATTTTCATGAACAAAGTTAACAAGAAATGTACTCACAACAATCCTACTAAGAATGGCTGTATATATGACAAATTTGGTTCTTAACCCAATCCTTCTTAGAAGGAAATGGAGCACATCATTTGAAGTCAGCCAAGTGGGCTTCTGCGTATAATGCAGCCACAAAGAAAGCTGTCCCAAAGCTTTCTGGAGTGGTTGCAACGTTCACACCCTCACAGCATGGAGAAGCAGTCAGCCCCCACCTTCCTTAGCACTGTCAGCCTACAACAGCATTCTGGGAGGTAATGCAGCAATGTCCCAGTGACTTGCCTTTGTATTTCCCTAAAGATGCACATGAGCTTACTGGTCATTCAGACATTTTTCAGTTTCAAAATCCAATCCTTCTGTTACTTTACATCATGTCACTTTCATAATTAACTGGCAAATTTTGCAATATGTATTCAGGAATGGTAGTGTCACTGCTCATATATATATATATGTATGTATATATATGCATATGTGTGTATACACACACACACACACACACACACACACACTCTCTCAACTTTTTTCTCTTAACATATATGTGATCTGCCTTTTCATTTAAACAAGAATATTTTCTCTTTGTTTTTATTTTATGTGTATGAGTATTTTGCCTGTAAGTATATCTGTGCTCCGTATCCCTGTAGTACCCACAGAGACCAGAAGAGACATTAGATCTCCTGGGACTGGAGTTGCAGACACGGGTTCTCTGAAGGAGCCCAATGCTCTTAACCTCTGATGGTGGTGGTGGTTTTGGTTTTTTTGTTTGTTTGGTTTTCAAGACAGTGTTTCTCTGTGCAGTCTGAGTCCCCTTTCCAGCTCCTGCCTTTTCATTTACTTTTTAATCAGCATAGTTTTTTTTTTTTACAGTTTTGAAAATCGATTTATATATTGTTCTTACGGCTAGTAATTTTGTATAGTCTCTAAAAATGTTCCCTTAAACAAAGCTTGTGAATATTTTCTTCTGTATTTTATTTAAAAATTTTTTTTAAGATATAGCACTTACACTTATAGCAATAAATTACTTTACATTAACATTATCAGAGGAGGACGAGGACCAAAGGTCTTTCATTTCACCTTCATTCCGGATGTAGCTGTTAGATTGGAACCCCTGCTCATCCCCTGCACAAGCTGGAAACCATGTCTGATCTCCTTCCCTCAACCCCACCTGCACAGAGAAAATTCCCCATCTGCTTAGAGAAAACTCTGGCTAACAAGTCATCATTCCTTGTCTCCTGTTTCTGACAACCCACCCAAGAATGCCCTCCAAGAGGCTCAGCTTTTGACCATGTATGGCCGCCATCCCAGCTTCTGGCTGGCACGTCATCACTCCACATCTAAACTCTATAGATACTCCTTGCTTTAGCCTGGATGTGTGACTTCACTGACCTCTACCTGTGAGAAAAGTGAACATGCCGAGAGCTGCCTCCTAATAAACCTGACTTTGTCTATGTTTAATCTGGTCTAATCTGCCCCATATCTGCATGACTAAGAGAGAGGGTAAAAAATATCTCACTAACTACTAATCTGTTTTAGAAGACACAATTTTTAAACCTTTAAAAAACTGTTTTGAAATATAATTACTTTTAATTAAAATGTTATTATTCAACATTTGTTTATGGTAATGAGTCACTTTCAATGACGGTTAACTAGAACTTTAATCAGAATCAAACAACTTACCACTATTTGACATCTGAAAAAGATTGTTCTTTTCAAACTTCTTGAATACACTTCCTTTAATTTCAACAAACTGAAATAGCAACAGAAACACCATCTTTGTCACTTTAAAAACATTGACTAAATATAAACATTTTACACACACACACACACACACACACACACACACACACACACACACACACGCTCTGTTTTCATGCACCAGAAGAGGGAATCAGAACATTACAGATGATTATGAACCACCATATGGTTGCTGAGAACTGAACTCAGGACCTCTGGAAGAGCAGTCAGTGCTCATCTTTCCAGCCGCCATCTTTATCACTTTAACACCTTAACAGTTGTAAAAATCAGCTCTCTTCACACAAAGCTTCTTAGACTAACAGGTTCCCAAGAACTCCTTCCTAAACTTCCAATGCGAAGAGTGAACTCATACTTACATTATTAGACATCATGATCGTAAGCAGTGACTTGTTGTGAGAGTTAAAAGCTACATTGAGAGTTGTCGCTTGAACCATGATAAGAATTGCATGTAGAACTAAAAGCAAGTCAAAGAAAACACCTGTTTCACAATTATTAACACAATATCATATAATTTACAAGGCAAAAAATGGAAAAATGACCGTATTTTCTAAATCAAATTTGCCTAACAAATATTTTTTTTATTGTCACAATTTCCTTACTATCTAGTTGATATAAACTTGAAATGACATACGTACCCTATATGAAAGAAGCAGAAGCAAAGTGAAAATCTGAACATCTATTAATTAGAACTGTACTTCTGGTAGTTGGCATAGTTGGGCCCTCACCAGACCGTGGTGGCGCACGCCTTTGATCTCAGCACTTGGGAGGCAGAGGCAGGTGGATCTTTGAGTTCTAGGCCAGCCTGGTCTACAGAGTGAGTTCCAAGGCAGTCAGAACTACACAGAGAAACCCTGTCTCAAAAACCAACCAACCAAACAAAAAAAACAAAACCACCACCACCAAAAATCCAACCAAACAAAACCAGAAGTAGG
This sequence comes from Rhabdomys pumilio, assembly GCA_030674055.1. NCBI lineage: Eukaryota > Metazoa > Chordata > Mammalia > Rodentia > Muridae > Rhabdomys > Rhabdomys pumilio. The sequence goes on along the minus strand of JANHMN010000007.1, from coordinate 42,214,391 downwards.
CCCTTTAAAAAAAGGTGTTAATTAAAAATGGAAGAAATTATGACAAATGATGAAAGAAGAGACTAAGAGATATACATCTGTTTTCAAAGTTTTCAAAGTGAACCCAGCAGTAAGAGTAGAGCTGGTGTTCTTTGGTGCTATGGAATATTAAGGTCACCTTCACACGCACACCCATTATGTGCAGGGTGGGTGAACAAAGCAGCACAGGTTGCTGGAATGTCCTCTAAGTCTCAAAGGATACAGACATAGAGAACAGCCATGAAGAAGTGAGGAATTACGCCGATGTGTGCTCTTTTTCTTTCTTTCGGCTCTGTGGCTGTCCAGTAGAGAGCATCTAAGATATCTTGTCCAAACGAGGAGAACAAACGATCGGCTACCTGCAGAGACAAACAGTGGGCACATGCTTCTCGACTGCTCATTTCAGAATTTACGAGCTGTCAGGCCTGAGGCTTGCAGTCCTGGAAGGGAAGCTGAGGAGGAGCAAAGGCTGTTTACACTTCCTTGCATGTGCTTCCTGTGCCTGCCGAGGACCCAATACATTTATGGAACCAGAATGGGACTTGTTGAATTAGCCATTTGTGAAAACAAAACAAAACAAAACAAACAAACGAAATGGAAAAAATTGGGAAATTTGCTGTAAAAAGTTCAAAGCCACTTATATTTAGTATTCTAAGCATACATAATTAAGTTACTCAGAATCCTCACAATTCAATGCAAAAAAACAACAAAAACCAGTATATATATGGGTTTCTAGTAGGTGTGCAATTTGACAGCATGTGTTCTTGAACTGTGAAAGCAGTGGGGATCTTTACTTTAACTTAAGTGTTCCCAACCTTCCTAATGCTGTGACTCTGCAATACAGTTCCTCATCTTGTGGTGAGCACAACCATAAAATTATTTCATTGCTACTTCATAACTGTAATTTTGCTACTGGTATGAGTCATAATGTAAATATGTGCTCTGCAGGACATCTGATGTGTGACCCCTGTGAAAGAGTCTGTTGACCCCCCAAAGGGGTCTCCACCCACATGCTGAGAACCACTGCTTTAATTGGAGGACATACCTGGGTTTGAGGAACTCTACCTTCAAGCATGACCCAGCACCCGTGGCTCAGGTGGCACCCCAATAAACTCAGCCTCCAATCCTCACTAGATCTGACTCTGCACTGTACCAAGATCCTCCAACAAATGAAGCACAGTCATTAATGGCTTTCCAGAAGCCACAGCCAACGCCCTTCTCTCACTCCCTCTCTCACTCTGCACTGCAGGCAGCAGGGTCAGACTGAGATGTGGGGAGCAGGAGGCCTTACCTCTAGCATGTTGTAGATGATGTAGAGCTTGATGACAGACTGCCCTCTGATCAGGTGGTACATCATGGAGTAGTCAACATAGTGCATCATGAAATAGCAGATTACCAAGATGACACCCTTTAAAATGTCACACACCTGTGCGGGCTGAAGCAAACGCCTGTCCCTGAAATATACAAGTAATGAAGAGACGCGTTTTACTCTATGTGTTCTCAAAACAAGTCATCTTTACTGGACACGCAATAGCATATCAAGGTCACGATGAATGTCAGGCTGATGTTTTAAAAACTTTAACAAGGATGGCCACCAAGACGACTGTTTAACTGGACCTTTTCTGCTGCATACAGAATATAAAGATGTTAGATTAAAGGTGGATCAGAACTGAAGAACGTGTGCAGGTAGCAGCTCGTGTGTATGTGTGTGTGTGTGTGTGTGTGTGTGTGTGTGTGTGTGTGTGTCGGGGAGGCCTTACTATCCCCATAGCCGCTGGATCAGCCTGCCCACCCAGTAGGCGCTCTATGCACACCATCCTGTACCTTCCCAATAGCCCTGCTGGCCACAGCGAGTCTGGCCACTGCTGCGATTACAGGCAGACCTAGCTCCCAGTCTCTCACAGTGGTTTAGAATGACTCGCATCACTATGGTTATGTAGTTTTCCCCATGAATACATACCATAATTTTACCAGCCCACACTGACAGATTTCTAGTCTTTTCCAACTATAAGCTAGCACATATACATGTCTCATAAGTAAAAATGTATCTGTACTGTAAAATCCTAAAATTCTAGATGCCCAGTTACATTCACTTGACACTTTGGTAAAAACATCCCATGTGGGCCTCTGAAGGGTTTGTGTCAACTTACACTTCTGCTAGCACCATATTGAGAAGCTTGTGGTTACAAGCACCAAAATAACACACGACCAACTTCTGAATCTTTGCCAGTTGCATTGGTGAGAAACAGAACCCAGTATAATTTGATATTAATTTACCTCAGGAGTAGAGCTGGTACTGGATGAAAATACTACCGAGGGCCTTGCTAATGCTAGCCAAGCACTCTGCCACCGAACCACACCTCCACTTAAAATAATTTAAAAACTGAGCCAAGTCTTATTCGTGCTCTGAGAAGGCCCTGACTTGCACTCTCTCTGCCCTGGCTTCCCAGACAGCTTGGACCATAGGCCTGTGCTACCAGCTCTTACTCTGAATGATTCTTTTACGTATTCAAGATTTATTTAAATCTCCAGTGAATCCTCTCCTCAGTATCCTCTCCTCAGTATCTTCTCTTCTTTTTTTCTTTTCTTTCCTCTTTCTTTCTTTCTTTCTTTCTTTCTTTCTTTCTTTCTTTCTTTCT
>JANHMN010000007.1:42189618-42207605 GCA_030674055.1 Rhabdomys pumilio | reverse complement strand
CCTTCCTTCCTTCCTTCCTTCCTTCCTTCCTTCCTTCCTTCCTTCCTCATTAAACACTGGGCAGCAGGGGTTGAGACTGCTAATTTATCAGAAACAGATTCAAGAGCGTCTTTCTGAGATCATTGTGAGTGGTGTCAACTTTCTACAGGAGCAGTGCAGCATCCTTTGCAAGCACTGCACCCCACCATGGACTCACAGTAGCACCCATCAACATCTCCCAAGGAACACAATCTTAGAGGCTTGAAAATTGGCAAAATGGTCTATGGACTGGGCAGTCAGGATGAGGTCTGAGTTACTGAACAGGTTACAAAATCTTCCTGCTTATCATCCTTCATTAAAGGCAACGTTTACCCAATTGCTACCAGTAGCAACACAACTTAAACCTCAAACCAAAGCCCAAAACACATCAGGATAGCCAAAGATCTAGCAATAGCTTCAAAGCAGAAAGTTTGGTTTGCTTTAAAAAGCGTTCCAGAGATGCTGCACATAAGAGAGGGCAGGTGGAGGAAGAGACAAATACTCATGCAAGGGTGACAAAGGCAGCATTGTCCTGCTGCTGCTGCTGCTGATCCTCACCCTGCTGCAGGGCGATACTGTTTCCATGTCAGGACTTAATTAAAAAATACACTTTTCTTCTCTTTTTAGAAAAAAAATAGAAACACACATACACACACACTTTTTTTTTGACAAAAGATTGAAACAGAAGAGATGAGAATGATAACGGCTAAGAAAAGTAGACGATTAACTTCTTTGCAGGTTTTAAGTCAGACTGAAGGAATGAGCACCTTTGCTTGCTTTTTGAAAAAAGATCAACCTGAAGCAGCTATAAGCAAAACGAATCAAATAATCTTTAACAGAAGTAGAGAACATGGAAGGGAAGCTGTAAGATAGCAGCATTTGGCTATTTCTAAATAATTCCATAAAGATAAAACGTACTTGGGTATTCTAGAAATACCTAAATGGCCTTGGGCATAATATTAACATTATTTTTTGTTCAGTTATTTTTCACAGAATACTATATTTTCAGTTTTATGCTTAAATAAGAATCACAGAGATATTGTTCTCATCGTTCACAGAAAATAACTGGCTCACAGTAACACACATTGCTTAAGTTAGTTAGATATAGAACACTGAAGGTACTAAGACATTAAAAGCAGAACTTCATATTTTTTGTAATATTGCTTGATATCATACAGAGGATTCAAGATCGTTGAAATTTGGCTGCACAATTTTAACTGAATCCTCATGTTCCATTTATCATATAAATATGAATGACAGCATAAAATGTAACTTCAGTTAACTAGCATTGCAGATAGATTATTAGAAGGTGTTTATAACAGGCTGCCCCCCTAGAGTCCTTTTAGCTATAAAACCATGAAAATAGAAAGCACTTTTTTTTGTTTTTTTTTGTTTGTTTGTTTGTTTTTGTTTTTTTATTTTGTTTTTTGAGACAGGGTTTCTCTGTGTAGCTCTGGCTGTCCTGGAACTCACTCTGTAGACCAGGCTGGCCTCAAACTCAGAAATCAGACTGCTTATGCCTCCCAAGTGCTGGGATTAAAGGCATGCGCCACCACCGCCTGGCTAGAAAGCACTTTTTAAATGCCACTGAAGTTAATTTAGATTGAAAATGCTTCAAATTAAAAATTTAAAGCAATAAGACTTTTTCGTGCTAAAAATGTAAATTATTGTAGAAATGTTATCTAGGAAGCAATAATCATTTATGTGAAGCAAACTGGAGTAGAAGGTTTAAGAATTCCTATTTTTTGCAATACTTAATACTCAGAATGGTAAGGGTATGCTATATGCTGCTTACATGTCCTGCTTCCCCAGATGACAGAGAAAAAGAAATGACTTTGAGCATAAAGCAGTATTAGATGTCTGAAGAACAAGATGTGTCGTCAAATAAGATGACTTTCATCCTCAAGAGCCTCTTGAGAACACTGACACGCCATTATCCATTATCAGGAAGTGTATGTCACCTATGTGTTAACCACACAGAAAGGGAAAAATCTAGTCCAGAAGGAAGAGTTGCCAGGTTATAATCCCTTTTAATGCTTTACCCCAGGGTGCCAACAGCTGATCAGGACATGCGATGGATAGAATACGAACCTGTCTGACATTTCTGATCCAGGAATAACTAAAAAGTAACCTAGCTCACAACGTATGTGTGAAAATCTTAATTACTTTATGTCAGGCTGTTGTGTTGAATTAACCTAATTTCCCTGTATCTACCCTCTTTATGCAGTCACACACAAACATTTTCATAGACTTTCCCCCATCTTCTGAAAAGGTAACTAAAATGTCATCTCACTGAGCCCTCAGTATAGAAACCAACTTTAGTATTAAAGCACCACAAATGTCTTTGAAAATCCTGACTAATGAGAACAAGCCTTCTTAAAAACCCTCCTCAAAGTAAAAGAAAATACGTGGCAGATTCTAAAGTTGGTGCTTAAATGCCTAAAAAGATCTCCCCACCTGGTTAAGTTATGATTAACTAACCGTGCCATAATTCCTATCATCCTAAAAGAGGGAAAAGATGACAGACACAAGTAATGACTTTTCTAACCCCGAGGCAGGCTGAATTCTTACAACTGTTTATTCTCTGCACTCTTGCTAAGCGTAACCTTTATTTCTTTCACAACCTAATCACTAGATTAGCTATTATTTCTATTTACATTAGAAGCATTTCTTATCAAAATGGATTAAGGCTCATTTGAAAGGACTGTGTTTATTATTACTAAGTAGAAATGGCTCATTTTCTACTTCAAAAGAAATGTCTGTGCGACTTTAAACAGAACTTACAGTTTTAAATGTGGACGGGTAATTTTTTAGCTCAATTTCACTGATGAAACTATAATTCCAAGTATTACATTCCATTGAATGTTCACTATATTTAAATGGAGTTTCACAAATTAGTGCCCATTTCAGCATTTTAAAATTTCAAAATGGAAAGGAATGTTTTAAAAATATTTACAAAAGCCACATATTTTAGAATTGTAACTCAAACTATTATGCTAAAGCTAAGCAGTAATTTCTAAAAGGTGACCACGTAGAGCAGAGGCATGCTGACATGACTGTCAAGAAAGAAAACCCTAAAGTCAAACTTCCTGCTCACCCAAAGGACAAATGCACACTAAGTGCCACATTCCATCTTTCTGTTTTGGTAGAAAAGAAGTGTAAGAAATTGGTATTTATCACTCGGTGTTGTAGGGAGGCACCTGGCTGGCATTGTGGGATGCTGTAGGCAGGCACTCTGCTGGCCCTGTGGGATTCTGTATGCAGGCACTCTGCCAGCATTAAGGAGTGCTGTGGCCATGCACTCCACTGACATGCTTTTTACATCTCCAGGTTTTGGGGGACAGGTACTGAGCTCTCGACATCTTCTTTTGCAGACAGGAAACAAGCTTAAGGGAGGAAGACACTCACAATACACTAGCTCTCCAAGTTGGTTTGGGCTGACTGATATTTTCTATCAGAATGACGCCATTACAGAGTTATCTACAGCCACCAACCAGAAGTCTGTACCTACCGCTTCATAGGCCACTAAAACAAGTGAACTGGAGGAGGAAGCCTGCAGTAAGGGCTTGTTAGGAGATTAGAACCTGGACTTCTCACAGTTGAAGCAAGCCAGGAGGCCGCACAACCCGCGTACAAGTGGGTTAAGAACACAGTCTATCAGTTCCTACTTCTAGTCCTGTTCCTCTTCTGCTCAGCCACATGGCCTCCACAACAGCGTCAGTTTACTGGCTAAAGCAGTTTTAGTTCAAAACTTCTATGGAAAAAATGCATATATAAAAGGCATATTATATAATATAAATTGAACAGATAAGCAGTATAAGCATTAAAAACCAAAGTATGGATGAAATTATAAGCATCAGCTTTATTCTAATAACTCTACGAATTATAAAAGTAACCAAACTGTTTCGACGCTAAAACACTAAAATAGTCAAAAGATCTAAACTTACCTTAAGCCATAGCAAGGCAGGGTGAGGAGCCTGAATAGCGCCAGAAAGACTCTTAAAGGAAGCAGGGTGAACACATACAGAAAGGCATCGAGGCACAAAAATATTCCAAAGAACATGAGCTACATTGGGAGAGAACAAAAAAAAAAAGAGAGAGAGAGAGAGAGATTCTTTAAGTAGTTGTAGATATAACTTCAGATACCCAGGACTTCTAAACTTTATGAGAAGTTCCTTACTGATTCTTTAAGTTTAAGAAATAGGACATTAGTCTTTGACTGCTCTTCCCAGAGTTTTCTGTTTACCATCCCCAGAAGTCAACTCTTCAAAAGATGGTTGTTCAGACTCAACTGATGTGACTTCTGTTACTTCTTAAAACAGAGATGCTAAGTAAAATCTGTCAGACAAGCTTCTTACCTTTAAACTCATCCTTCCATTTCCTGTTTATCAGAAGACTGGAATATACAGTTTTAGTTTGAAGACAGTTTTTGCAGACTGATTAAGTTTAATATAATTTTACACGGCTGCTATGCTTGGCAGGCCTTATTCTGATTAGTTTTAGAACTAACTACTACTTTCTTTAACCTCTCCCCTGTTTCTTATTGATTTATATTTTCCATTTTCATCAATAAATTTAGCAGTATAGCTCCTAAGAGGAGAATGAGATAGACCTTTTCACAGCTTGAAGTAACTGGACTTCATTTACCAAACTCTGCTACTTAGGCAGACTTCTTGTATGCCCAGCATACTAACATGGTTTGATGGATATGCTGTCACCATAATACTCTACACAGGCTTAAGCAATAAACTGTCCCACCCACATGCATTACCTAAATTCACACTGCTATAAGCAAAACATTTTCTCACAGAACTCATGAGAAAGTTCTAATTTCCAAGACATGGATCTTTAAAGTGGTGATTTGAGTGAAAAAGGTTATTGGGATAGATAGGTCGTGCTACCCTGAAGTTGTTGGACGTGAGCCATAGCCTTCCATGGTTGAGCCAGCTCTCCAGCCCACGCTGGTCTTCTTGTAAGAGAGGGGATTAGGACATAGATACACAGAGAAATGGCCAGGTGAGGATCTCTAGAGAAGGTGGCTGTTCATGAGCCAAGGAGAAAGGCTTCAGGAGAAAGTTGATTCCTTAATGTCAGGCTTCCCCCTCTGCATTCCTGCTGCTTAACCTGCCCAATGTGGAATACTCTGTTATGGTATGTCAGCCAGCAAACCTATACATATTAAAATGAAAGCCCACATTTTAATTGTTGACAAAATAATAAAACTCCTCCTGCTGCTCAGCAGATTTTGTTTGTATCCTCCATGGTGCACAGACCTAGCATGTCTAATGATCTTCCTTTCACATTTCAAGTCTGTCACATGAACCCAGTAGAAAGGCAGTCTTTCTTATACTGTGCAGGCCCTGTAACTGGACCACTGGAGGTGGCAATAGACCTCACCACAAAGATCGTGTGGCTGCAATTAAAGCCATTTCAGCTGAGTGAGGATAAATACTCAGAAATGTAAGAATACAAAATGCAAAGGAAAAGCAACAGAAAAGTCCGTTAATTTGGAACCATGGAAGCAGGACAGTCCTTACCATTCTGGCATTACAGTCTCCTAAATACCATTCTTCTGAATGCCTTACAAAGTAAAGACATGTATGTAGTGTGAGCCTAGCCCTGTGCAGAATGTAATCTGCCCACCATCCCCTTCATGTACATGGTGACTCAGGATGCTGAGGTCTCTTGCCAGTGTCTGCAGTGTTCCAGGCAGGTGTTAGGTGTTAAGCACTTAGTGCTCCTAGCAGCTCTTTGAGGAGATGATCACCTCCTGACACATCAGGAAGCTGTGGCTGTGAAGGATGAATGCTGGCCCATGGGTGTGCATGAACAAAGGAGCTAGCAAGTGTGTCAGAAGGTCCCGTTGTCCACCTTCAGCGCAGTTCTAGCAGCGCACCTCCACTATGTCTGCGTGCTTCAGGGTGAGGGCGGCCTGTCTTCTGGCTAACTTATCTTGCAATCTGCTGCTTATCTTTTAAAAGAATGCAAGAATTTAATGAATCAAATATTTAGACTGGCTTCTAGCTTTAAAATATGTTCCAAGTTAAAATTTTTGAGGACACATCAATAAGAATAATGTATACTTTCAAATCTTAGTGTGGATCTTGAAAAGGCAGGTAAGTTCTATTTCTTTTTATTTAGATTAAATAACTATAACTTTTTTAGTTGTCCATTAGTAATTAGAAATTCAAATTTCTTCTCCAGCACACAAGATGTGACTATAAAGTAATGACACCAGTGACACACTGCTTTTTTTCTGAGACACAAAAGTCTCCTGTCCTCCTTCAACATTCACTTCAAATTTCAGAACACAAGCACTGCTGTGACCACTAAAGCAGCGTGATTCTGAACACGCCCCTAGGCCACAGTCTGTCAGACATTGGATGCTCACAAGATGTACATCAGACCCTTGACACCATCACTTTCTTCCCAATCTCCCTCGTCAGCCCTACTGCTGCCGTCCCACACCACCTCACCTATCTTAGAGAATGGGGACTCTTACTTACCTATCTCTCATCTCCACATGGAAGGCCATCTGCTTATACTTGTGTAAAAGATAAAAAGACGAAACTAATAATACAGTAGAAGAATAACCCCAAAAAGCAGAATGTAAAGACAATCTATCAAAAAGAAAAGTTGTGTGTTGTGCCTTTTTGAATTCAGCTGCACTCGTGTTTTCCCAGGGGAAAAAAGACAAAGAAAAGTGACACAGGTCTTAGGTGAGTACCTTCCTTGAGCCAGGCCACTCTTTAGGGCCATCCTTCCTTAATCAAACACTGTAGAGCTTTGTCCAGGCAGATATTTTGACAACTGAATAAAATACATGTTCATGGCCAGGCACAGTGGTGCACACCTACACACAACATTCAGGAGAGTGAGAAAGAAGGTACAAAACCAGCCTGGGCTACACAGTGAATTCCAAGTTAGTTTGGGCTATATGTTAACTAAAAAGAAAAGAAAGGAAAAACCCACTAAATCAAAATACCTCCCTCAGAAAACAAAGCAGAAAAACAAAAAGCAAGCAAACAACAACAAAAAGGTCAAAACAGTATTTACTGCACTAAGGTCCAAGCTGGGACTGAAGAGATAGCTCAGCTGTTAGCAGGCTACTCTGAGTTCCATTCCCAGCACCCACAAAGATGTTCACAACTATTTGTAACTCCCAGTTCCAGGAGATCTGCCACCCTCTTCTGGTTTCCACAGGTACCAAGTGTATACAATATGATGATTTCTATTTCCCCCTTTAAACCATGCCACCTCCAATCCTTAGCACCAACTCAGTGTTCTCAATGAGTCCCTGAGGCACTATGCCATGCTGACGCCCAGTGTAAAACTCAGTCTATAAAGGTGGTAAAGTTAAAGTCTGGCTCCCTCCTGGGCAGAAATTGCAGGCATGGAGACAGTGGACCTTTGCTAGAGCAGTGCTGGAGCAAGGTACATATAACAAACAGCAGATACTCTGTTCTAAAATATTCTCTTAAATGTTATTCTTAGAACACAGATTCATCAAATGTGCATAAAAATGGTGACTTCAAAAATACTCATGGGCTTAATTAATGGGCAGCCCCTGCAATCCCCGAGGTGAAAGCAGTCAAAGGCCAGAGGTACCAGCTGGTCTGACTCTGGGACATCTTGTTTTGAAGCCTCTATACATGCAGTTCCTTCTTACTGCCACCTAACAGGCAGGCTACCGCACCTAACTCTGCAGTGGCACCATGGATACCTTCTTGAGCAGTAGACATGGTAAAGATACTAGCCAGTTTGTCCACAACTGCATCAGCTCAATGCTCACACTTACTGCTGGATTCCTAGTCTTCTATACTAAAGGAAGTTCACTGTGGGCGTTTAACATCTGATATTCTCTGTTGAGGACATCATAGAGTGGTAATGCGTTTGCAACACTGTAGGGCAGTACACACCAAACACTTGTGAAAAGGTCTAACTTGCTTTTAAGCATTTACACAGAACGTACCAAATTGCTCTTAGCTGAAAAATGCTTGTCTCAAAACAAAAATACTGTAAGCCGCTATCCATGAGAATTTTGTTTTTAAGTTGAAAAAAAAAATCTCCAGAGCCTTCTCCTTAATGTCACTTTAAATTTCAAAATACATAAAACTCCATGGCTAAAAAGCAGCAAAAATGGTTGTGGAATGTATTTCTTCAACATTCATTTGAAATTCTGAGCACTGTCTCCTGTGCTGGGGCCAGCAAGCATCATGTACTGTGTCGACGCACTGTAGCCTGGAATGCTCCTGGGAAATGTGAGTAAAGAGCCTAGAAGAACCCACCTCCAGCCCCGAACGCCACTGTCTATAAAGATCTGGTCCTATACTTGGGTTACGAGGTTCCTGGGACTGAGGCTCCACAGGGCGTTAAGAATCTTGGGGACTGAAGAAAACAGTGCAGTGAGCGCCAGGGTAGTAAGTGGTTAGCCAGGGCAGAGTCTTAAGCAAGTTGGTATAATGAAGGCCTGGGATATAGCAATGTTCAGCATAATAATAAAAGAGGCCAGATAACCTAGGAATCACTCACTATGTATAATATTTCTACAAATTAAATTCTAAAGTAACTACTTATTTTGGAAAGCTCAGGTTTGTGTAGTGTTAGTGTTGAGAGTGTGGAGTGCATTGAGGCATATGCCCAAGAGTCCAGAAAGCTGTCTCAGACAAGACAATGCTGTCTTCACAGAAGAGAAAACACTCAGACTAGAGCTTGTAGGTCAAAGAAAAGAAATTCAGAATTCTGCACAGAAAAACGTACTTGTTGCACTGTGGGGTGTAAGCTGGGAATACAGTTACGTAAGAGTGATAAGATCATCTTCAGTTAACAGCTAAGGTTAGCCTCTTACCCAGCAGTTTTCAACAAGCACACATGTAGGAAGCTGACTTGGAAAGCAATTGCTGCACATTCTATAGAGCAAATATTTTTATGTACCTGAACTCAAAAATTCATGTCCCTAAGAAGTCTATACTCTAGGAGATGGTCAACAAAGGGATTGCTGAGTCAGGTTCTTCTGTGATGGGTGAGTCTATGTACACATCTGTAACCACAGAGAGCAGAACAATCTTAGTCAATGCATTATGATCGTCATAATCTACATCTGGCACATAATTTATATCTACATGTGTCCACACTTAACAGTAGACATATTTCTTGAAAGGTAAATAAATTGAAAATTTTAATTTGTAGAACAATTATGTACAATGAATGATCCTACTGTTTTCTGGCCTCTCTTGTTTGATGGTAATCGTAGGCAACCCACTTATGCTAACTTGGGTAGGATTCTTCACAATACACAAGGTAGGATTACTACTTGTTACTCTTAATGGAACAGACAGGGCAGAGGGTAAAGTATCTTTTACTCATCTTAAGTAATTATCATCTCTGAGGTTTACTGCCTTAGTCTGCTAACCTAGGCCTAGTCTTGGAAGCTTCTAGCTTCTGTACAATCTTGTGTAGGCCTAGAAGGTTTTCTGGCTTTTAGACTTACTACTGAATAAACTCACTCTTTCTAGTTCTTTCCCATCTCTCACTGGCTGGTTCAACTCACCTATTCTGGCTCAAACACCTCTCCAAGCTGATTCAATCTGGCTTCCCTCTTGGTCTTTGGCTCAGTCCATCTTCATTGTGTCTATCTTGTTCTCTCTTTGCAACCTGTCTTTGTACAAACGTCCCAGTAAAAATGTTTCCTCCTCTCTTTCGCTCTCATCTCATGACAGTTGGGGAATATCCTATTCTGTCAAATCTTTCTCTGATTCATCACTTTGTCTGCCCTTCAATTAGACATCACTCTCAAACATGGGTACTTCCTTCTACAAAATAACTTTACCTTCTAACTTTGCCTACTAACTTGTTTTGGATTAATGGTGTGCACTAAGTACACGTCTGTATTCTAGCCAGAGGGATTAAAGGTGTGTGCTAAGGACTGAGCCACACCACAACTAGAAACAGGTATTTTCAGTAAATAACACAATCTTGGGGTTCATGGTGTGACCAAATATCTTGCAGCAGTAGAGGATCCCACTGAGAGGCTGGCCTGATACAGGACAGTAAGAGTGTCCTTAAAGCCCTGCAATAGGGTGACAGTTACCCTAATACTTGAGGCCCACACAGCTTCTGCAGGTAAAAGCAGCCAATGCAAGATGACATCTTTTTAGGCTTAGATCTGATTTTCAGGAAGAGATCAGCGTTATTAGGCTGGCAGTTAAGTAGGGCAGTTAAGAGTCAAAATGGCCTGAATAAGGGATCATAATAGTATGACATAAGACATCCAAAGCCAACAAGACAGAAAAGAGTTTCCAACAAGCAGCTCTCAAGTTCTAAGATTACAAACAGTTATCTTTTAATTTTCTGGACGGTCTTATGTGCCCAGCAGGTAACTGGGAATTCACTGGCTGTTGTCCCATCATATCAAGCCTTATTTCTAGAGGGGGCTGCTGATGTTGTCATCATTGCCTCAGGCAGGGATATGGCCTGGAGAGGAGAAAGGTCCATCAAAGTGCTGAAGTTCAGTCAGATTGCACTGACCTACCTTTTTCCCAGTAGCTCCGTAACTGGGGAATGTGGACAAGGTTGAGTCCCAGACAAAGAAAGTCTACATCTCAAGATGGATTTAGAAGGATGTTTCTATAAATGTATTCTCATGGAATTAGAAACTAAGAGGATGACCGAGAAGTCCCTGACACAGCGGTCTGAGTAAGCAGAATGTCAGTTTGACAATAAAATTAAGAACTGTTTCACTGAAAGAAAGTGACCTGATAGCTGCAACTATGTTTTCTTTTCATGGCGTGTAATAAAACAAAACCAGTTTTATATGATAAAAAATTAAGTTCATTATTATAAAGTGAATTTTGAATCATTTTGTTAAACACTGACCCTGCTTACCCTCAAAAAAGGGGAAAGAATTAAGTTGTCCTAGTAGATACTGAAATCCTCCCTTTCTTGAAATTTTTCTGTTACCGTCCATTTTCTCTGTTCCTCAGAACCAAACTCATAAAACTGTCAGTGGTAATTAGAATGAGAATAGCTTCTATAGGTTCATGTATTTGAATACTTGGTTCTCTGGTTGGTGAAACTGTTTTGGGAAGTTTTAGATGTGGCCTTGGAGGAGGTGAGATCTGAAGTTTCAAAAGTCCACACCAGGCCCAGTCTCTGTCCCTGTGTCTTCCTCCAACTTGCAGGTAAGACATAAGGTCTGAGTTACTGCTCCAGAGCCATGCTTGCCTGCTTGCTACCATCCCCCATACTCCATGATGGTCTCATGCTAACCCTCTGAATCTGTAAGCAAGCCCCCAATTAAATGCTTCCTTTTTATAAGCTGTCTTGGTCACAGTTATAGAGTTTCTTCACAGCAGTAGAAAAGTTACTAACACAGGTTCATATCGTATTAGGCCTCTTGAGATGACTCTGTCAACCTTCTCATCTTAGATGAAGAAAGTAAAGTCCTAAGGAGACTCAGTTGAGCAGGCAGCTGATGCTGGACCACATGATTCTAATGTTCAGGAAGCCCCTCTCCCATTTCGTTAACAGTTCATGCTTAGTAATAACACAACTTCACATATCTTGTGGATGAATTAAAAAGGCTCATGTGTTGAGCATTTGGTTCCCAGATGATGCCACTAATTTGGGAGACCCTGAGACTTTTAGGAGGCAAAATCTAGGGAGGAGTTAGGTTATGCCTCTGACATCCACTCCCATCACTAGGTCAAGGCCTCTGCACTTGAACTTCTGAAATATGCACATGTAAATATGCACATGAATGCGCATGTAAGTTGTCTTCCTTTAGCAGCTTATGTCTGTGTCAAAAATCTGACCAATACAAATATATATCATTCCTTATAACCTTCAACCTAATAAATTTAAATCTCATAAAAATTTGTGAGATTTGCTAGAGGCAAAAAAAAAAAAATCTCAATTTTGAGGTTAACGTAGGTCACACAGTAAGTAGGCAATTTAGTGAGATCTGTTTTCAGGTGAGAAGAAAAAGACTTGAGGATTCAGTTGCAGAAACTTACCTCATATTACACCCCCATGTTTAATCCTTAGTATGACAAAATAAATAATGAATAAATAAGTAATTGATAAGATTCTTTAAAAGCAGTAGCTACATTTAAGACTAAACAGTGCAACTTCAAAAGTCCACACCAGGCCCAGTCTCTGTCCCTGTGTCTTCCTCCAACTTGCATAAAATTGCATAAAATGTATTTTAAAAGTATAATGTACAAAGTATGATAAATATGAAATAAACGCCTGCCCAAAGCATGCAATTACAAGGTAAAGATACACTTTCATTGTAGCTTAACTTTTGGTGACAGGCAAGGTTTGTAAACAAGTTTTTTACATTTATGTATAAATATAAAATATTTGTTGTAACCTATAACCTCCAACACCAGGAACAAAGGACAAAGAGGCAACTAAATCAAGAAGATGCTTATAAAGAGGCATGTAACACAAGGAAGGGTTGTGAGCTTTCTTGTTCATTTCCATTTCACACTGACTGCTGCTGTCCCAGTTTTTCAGAAGCAGAGCTCTGAGGCTACCGCAGTGACTGCTCCTAATCCTTTCCTCTGTTGTTAAAGCTCAGGGTCTACGTCTCCTGTGCTACAGTTGGGGTTGAGAGGAAACTGTCTGAGCAAGCCTCTACTAGCCTCGTTTTCTTTTCTACACAGCTAGAGCACTCTTAAGGAATACACCCTGTGTAGTCTCATCCTGAAGCCTAAGTTCTAAACTCTTCAGCTTGACCATGAGACAAATCTAGACCTGGCCCATCTTTCAGTTCTTGTGACTCCTTGTTCACACCCAAACCCCCATCTCTGAATCTTTCCAGTATCTTCACCCATACCACCTGGTGCATGCACACACACACGCCTTATGATGATTGACTACTTCCTTCCACAGCTTGCCTTCTAAGCCCCCCCCCCCAACTTCCACCCTGCTCTCTCTCTTTTTTTTTTCATTCTTTTCTTTTTTTCAAGACATGGTTTCTCTGTGTAACTCTGGCTGTCCTGGAATTCACTCTGTAGACCAGACAGACCCCAAACTCAGAAATCCACCTGCCTTTGCCTCCCAAGTGCTAAGATCAAAGGCATGCACCACCAGCACCTGGCCCTTCTGGAAGTTCCTAGCAGCATTTTACTTATTTTGCTTAAGGGTACTTACCATTCTATATCTTCTATTATAACTCAATATTTCCCATTATGCTAAAATCTGAGTCTATGTACTTCCATGCTACAAATGCCTAGAATATACCGTAAGTACTTAAGACAGAATAGATTAGTTAATAAGTATATGATCTTTAAGGAGAGAAGGAGCTAGGTGACAAGGGGGGGGACACTGAGGTGGATGTTTGCGTGTCCCCGCCAGTCAAAGATAGTTGATATATCTAGGTTGGGTATTGGGTTACACTTCTGATTGATATTGAGCATTACCAAACTTATAAAGCCTTTGATTAACATTTAAAAAAATAGTATAAAAGCAAAAAGGAGAAGTGGGGGTGGGATAGGGGTTTTCTAGGGAGGGGAAATGGGGAAAGGGGATGGCATCTGAAATGTAAATAAAATATTCAATAAAGATTTTCACATAAAAAAAAAGTATGTGATCTTTATCCCCCTCCTTAAATTAGCATATAAATAAATCAAGGGATTTAAGAAAATGTTATGATGGACAGTTTTTTTTCAATTTTACGTTTTGCAAAATTATAATATTAGATCCACAAAGTCAACGAAATTAGCCTTGGACAAGAGATAATTACAGGTTTGACACATAGTAAATCGTTCCCCAGTATCTGCATCCACCAAAATATGGTGGGAAGTGAACTCAGTTTCAAAGTCAGCAATAGGAACTGCCACCCAGGCCAGGAGACATGGGTCTCTATCCTCAACTAGTGTCCAGTTGTATCACACTAAAGATAAACTCTAAAAGCTGTGAACTATGAATCAACTGTAGGCTATGTTACCTAGTTTCCCAGTATAGTAAATCCCTCCTGAACAAGATCAGGTTTAACTCAAGAGAGCCTGGTTAAAGGAAAGAGGAAACCAACTTTCCCTAGGGTCTCTTTCTACATGTGGTTAGCAATCTGAGAAAGGCTGACAGACAGTCATCTCTTGCAGGGTTGGCAAAGTCATGTTTAATTAAAGTAAAGGAGACAAAGAAGAGACCCAGGGGAGCTGTGGAACCA
Source organism: Rhabdomys pumilio (assembly GCA_030674055.1). Taxonomy (NCBI): domain Eukaryota; kingdom Metazoa; phylum Chordata; class Mammalia; order Rodentia; family Muridae; genus Rhabdomys; species Rhabdomys pumilio. Next base: position 42,193,411 of record JANHMN010000007.1, on the reverse strand, counting down.
GGTCTCTCCCAAACATCTCCTGCTGTGCCCGGAAAGCTTAGGGATGAAACCTGTGGATGAAGAAATTCATCTTGTTCCATGGCAGGAACTCCTCAAAAGGTGCTAAAGTTAAGGCTGTTAAAGATTTTAAAACATTTTTACAGAGTTCAAATGTAAATGATCCACAAGCAGGAGACCCTAGCACAGGAAGGAGAGGGAACAACCCAGGAGTCACCGCTAAAAGCACTGGAGCTGAGATCTGAAGCCAGCAGCAGCACCCTGCTAGAGAGCCACTGTACTTCTCTCTGCCTCCTACTGTACTCACCAGAGAAGCCAGTCTCCTCAGTTTTATGGGAGACAGCACAACACTCCACAGGTAGACCATAAGCACTCAGCAGCAGACTGTGGAAGTGCCCAGAGCTAGGCAGGACTTGGAGGTTTGTGTAAAAAAAAAGAAACGAAATTGACCCCCACCCAGACCAAGAAAGTACTGTAAGATGTCAGGGCTTCATGCCAGGGGAAGAAGTCTGAGAAGGAGCGCTAATGCAAAGCTGGAGGCACTGCTTGGAGCACAGAGTACAATGTCAAGTGTAAGGTTGTTGATCTGCTGACATACCATGCAGTGCCTGCTATTACTCTGTTCCACATTAGTCCACAGGTTTGGTAAAAGACACTGAGCTGATTTTCCTTGACTTGAAAGTATGAACATCAATGTTTTGTAGTCCTTGTAGACGTTAGAAAAGCACAGAGCTCTCTAATTTTCAAGTACCTCTTCCAGATGATGTTATGTAAAAATACAGCATTTACCAAGAAAACAGCCAATAAGGTATTATATGTTGGTATTGACAATGTTCACTAAAAGGGAGACAATAAAATAATTTAGATTAACCTGGATGCCAAATAATCTCCTAGGATTTAAATGAAGTCCTGCTTCTATGTTAGCAGTCCAGAAGTGAAGTCAACTGAAAAATGCCACCCTCCTCTGAAGCATTTTGTATGTTCCTCAAAGACCTATAGCCAGCAGTCCTTTTCATGGAAGGCAAAAACGACTGAGAAATGAATGCTAATTAATTTGGGATGTTGTACCTGACTCTGCACTGTGTCTAAACACTTCTACACCATGGTTTATCACACACACCAAAAAATAAAAATATAAATTTAAAAAGCAACCTAACAGTGCTTCCCAACATAAGAATTGGCTTCCTCTTTTTTTCTACTTACATCCCATTACAAGCATCTGTCTCACCTGACCAGCTCCAGACATGTTAGCTGAATCTCCAAAGAGAAAATGCAGCTCCTCTGGTGTTTAGGAAGGAACACTGCAGAGCCTCGGTCCTCCACTGCCCCTCAGCCATCAGTCCCTCAGGCTCCTCTACGGGAACCTTCATCCTCCTTAGTGAGGGTCACAGGCAGGCACAGGACCCTTGCCTGCCCCTCAGCAATTTTCTAAGTCTCACCCTAGTATAAACTTCCTCACACTCCAGCAGGTGGCACTCCCAAGAACCTACATAAGGTAAAGTCACTTCTTCTCAGCCATGGAGGCTGGGAGGCAGCTTCCCACTGCCTGCCACACCTCTTGCTTCACAATGCACTGAGAGAACAAGCTGGGGAGGCTGCCCACAGCCACTCTAACAGGAAGCACAGTTCTGAGGAAGCAGCTACCATAAAGAACCATGAGTTAGCCCCTACATCTTTCCTCATAATAAGATCTAGACTCTCACAGGACTCCTAACTCCAGCAGCATTGGAGGGAAAAGGCCTTTCCTGTCCCCTGCCTGACTCTGCAGTAAGATATTGAGGACCTGATGTTGGTTTTTCTATGTTTATCTTTAATAGAGGAGCTTTCTGTGACAAAGTTAAACAAGTCATTTTCTTCCTTGATGGTCTGTCACATATGTCTTCAAATATGTCGCTATTCTAAGAAACTGAAACCTCAGAAAGGTTGAAATTAAATACCTTAAGTGAAAAAAAAAAAAAAAAGAGAAAGTGCTATTCTAGAAACACATAACTGGAGGGAGCAGGCAAGCTCAGAGATGGAAAGGAAATACAGCTGTTTGGATAAGACACAAATACATATCCAAAGTGAAGGCATGAAGAGATTCAGTACTGTTCCCCTCGTACTAAAACCAGCTGTTACAAGCCACTTTCTACAAAGCAATCATATATCCCAAACACAGTCAATCACTTACCACGTTATTTCCAATATTTTAAAAAGTCAACAGAAGCTGTTCACAATTGTTTTCATAATTAACACTTTCAAATGATGTTCAAAAATGAAAAAAAAAAGGAGTACCTTTTCCAATTCTCTTGGTATTCGCATACAAGTGTACACCCTTTCTCTTCGCTCTGTGTACTTGGCCTCGTTATGTTCAAGGAAGTACCCTCTTGTCAGTTCAGCACTGAGGAACCTCAATAATGACAGTTCTAGAGAAAAAAGAAATGACACAAAAGAAAAACAAGTGTTTATCAAGAACTCTCAGGTTAGGGCCATAGGTAAAACACACAGAAAACAAACGGGGAACATACAGTCTACAGGTCTGTGCCTACAAGAAAGGGAAACCAAATGACTAGAGGGAGGTGTTGGGAACCATCAGAGTATGGAAGGGATGGCTGTTGAGAACTGAAGGGGCCAAAGAACACCTTTTAGACCAGTCCTGGGTCTCAAGGTGCTACAGGCCTGGACTGCAGAGATAGGGGAGAGGAGCAGCTGTGAAGACTCCACTGAATACGCATTCCAGTAGTCCAAAGGCAGCCCAGGGCCCTGGAAAGCACTGCTTTCAGCCTATGACTGTGCCAGTCATTCAGACACAGAATAGCTGCCTTCTGCTTGGGTGAGCCTGGAGATCCTAGAGTGGCACTTCTCCCTATGAAAATTTATTCCTGCTAAGTGAAAGTTTCCCAATGCCATGAAGTCACTAGCTATACAAAGCAGAACCTTTCTTTCCTAGGACTGGTCCACTTGTCCACATTGCCTCTGCTCCTCCTTCACCATGACAGTTTACATCAGTAGAGGAAGGCAAGGCAAAAGTAGCTGGTATGTATTCCACTCTGCAGGGCTTGAGGTTAATAAGCTGGGGTGGGGATGCCTGACCTCAGTTCTTTCTGGTATGCCATGCTTCTTCCTACCCCATCATCTCAGCCATCTCTCCAAACCCCTTACCTGACCAACACCTTCTTGACTCTGCATGAGGTTCAACTTTTTTCCAGGATCGCAAGTTTTCAAACTAATTTCTGAGCTCATTCTGTGATTTCTCTAACAAATGTACCAAAGCACTACCAAGTGGGGATAGTCAAAATGAACCACAAAAAGCCTCCAGGAAGGCAGAAGCAGGCTTAGCCAAGGGTCCAGACAGTAAACACACCTTAAAGAGCTTACTTTTGTCAGCACTGGAATGGACCCCTAGCTCCAGGAGTTTCACATCACATCTCATGCTTATTTTTGCTTATGTTCTATATAAGTGTACACACACACACACACACACACACACATGCATACACACCTCTATACATGAGACTGATAATGCATTTGTAGAATTGGTGATACACTAAGAAGTATCTGGGAGTGAGCTGGGGGAAGTAACCCTCCCTGGGGAGAAATGCCACCATTTCCCCACTGTTGCTTGGCACAGGGCACACAGGGTCATGGTGCACCATGGGGAGCCTGCCTTCCTTTCTCAGATTACAGTTAAGTCATGGGTGAGATAGGTACAAGCTACAAATCTACTGCTTATATTAAGGACAGATGCTCAGTCCTAAAGGTGATGATATAATCTCATCTACAGAGATGCTCAGTCCTAAAGGTGATGATACAATCT
>JANHMN010000007.1:42158407-42189608 GCA_030674055.1 Rhabdomys pumilio | reverse complement strand
AGAGATGCTCAGTCCTAAAGGTGATGATACAATCTCATCCACAGAGAGTAAAACTTTGGGCTTTCTGGAACTACATACAACACCACCTGAGGAGAAAAAGGAAGCCCTGCATGCTGCCCTGCAGAAGAGAAATGCCAACACTAGAGAAAGCTAGGCTTATTCTCAGTTCAGTGCCAACTTTTGGCACGTTCCATCCAATCTTATTTAATGCCGACTTTACTTAAAGATGACCTATATGAACATAAAAAGTAGGATTAACCCAACTGTTCAGCACTGATGAAACTACTTAATATGTACCAGTGACACACTTTTACAAGACAACTCAGCAGCTGAAAGAGACTACGAATCTCTAGAAGAGAAGAGCTGCTGGGTGCTAGAGCTGGCACTCTTCTGAGACTGGGCAGTCAGCAGGGAATGAAGGCTGTTGGGCCTCAGCCTATGGTCCTCAGTGATCATGATTATAAACAACAGCCCAAGGGGCCTGGGCCTAACTCCTGAGAACAGCCACTGCAAGGATGGGAGGCTTCCTGTCCCCAACAAGAGACAGAAGATTGGGCAGACCAGGAGTCTGTCTTCTGTGTTAAAGAGACACACAGACAGGTCCTTATACAGTAGTTTTATATTTTAAAGAGCAAACTGAAACTAAAAGGCCAGGATGCACCTTATTTATTGGGCAAATTCTCTTTAATAGTGGTGTTGCCAAAATGATGGACTGGATATTAGGTCTATCTTGTACCTTACTGATACAAGTTGGTATAGTTATGCTCTAATTGTATTCTAAGAAAAAAGTTTTATTTTAACAGAACAGTGATATGTAGGAGGAGCTAAGGTGGGAGGAGTAAGAAGAGGAAGATAAGGAGTAAGGAGAGGAGCTAGGTGACAAGAGGGGGGCACATGGAGGTTGATGTTTGCGTGTCCCCGCCAGTCAAAGATAGTTGATATATCTAGGTTGGGTATTGGGTTACACTTCTGATTGATATTGAGCATTATCAAACTTATAAAGCCTTTGATTAACATTTAAAAAAATAGTATAAAAGCAAAAAGGAGAAGTGGGGGTGGGATAGGGGTTTTCTAGGGAGGGGAAATGGGGAAAGGGAATAGCATCTGAAATGTAAATAAAATATTCAATAAAGATTTTCACATAAAAAAAATAGTGGTGTTGCCTTGGTGACTGCTAAGGCCAGTTTTTGCTGTAATCAGTGTTTTGTTCACAGGTCCACAAAGACAATGTGGGGTCAACTGGAGAAGGGGCTTTAGCACCACCAGTTCTCTCAGCTTTTAGTGCTATGATGGTCACGTCACAGATCTCAAGTTCTCAAAAGGGAAAACTGAACCTTCTGCCGGTTCTGTAACACCTGTTTCCGTCTTGCCTTCCACACAGATCCTTGAGGCACCTGACAGTGTTTGTGTGAAAAAAGATGAAAACCACGGGGCATGATGTGGTGTCATGAACTCCAGTTCCTTTCTGTATGTTAATGGTAAAATTAACCATTTCTAGTGTGGCTGTTACCTAAATCTATAAATGCGATTTTTGCCATCCTGGTGCTATGGTAGAAAACATCACAAGTACATTTAACTAAGGATGTAACTTAAACTAATTAGATTTCATAAATAGGTTATGATACAAACAAAATGTTTCAGCAATATTATAAATACAAAAGAGGATTCTGTGAAAAAACTACCTCTAGAAAGGCAAGTCAGACTCTTAACTGCTGAGCCATCTTGTCCGACCCACCACGTTAGATTCTATAATGGTAAAACATTAAACAATGAAAGTGTATTCTTTGGCTGGCCGGTGGTGGCGCACGCCTTTAATCCCAGCACTTGGGAGGCAGAGGCAGGTGGATTTTTGAGTTCGAAGCCAGCCTGGTCTACAGAGTGAGTTCCAGGACAGCCAGGGCTACACAGAGAAACCCTGTCTCGAAAAAACAAAAAACAAAACAAAAAAAAAACCAAAAAAACCAAAAACGAAAGTGTATTCTTTAAGGACAAACATTCAAAACTATAAAGCTGATTCTATAGCTATGACTGTCTCCAAGTCAAAGAGAAGCAAAGGACATCACTTCCAAGGCTGCACCAAAAGTAAGCAGTAGACCAGATTCAGAGTTCTGGCCAAGTGCGCGCTTTTCATCACTAGATTATACATTCCACTACTGTTCTTTCTTGAAACAAGAACTTGCTATGGAGTCTTGGCTTATATGGATCTGGCTGAACTCAAGTTTGCAGTGATCCTCCTGCCTCTGTTTCCACAGTACCAGAATTAGAGACATGAAACACCATGTCCAGCACTAAGTACTTTCAAAAACAGATACCTGCACCTTTTCTTAAGTCTAGTACATCATTAGTCCTCACTCTCTGCACTTCCACAGACCCTGGGTTCTATGCAGACACCCTAACAGCAGACCCTGTTATAAGACCATGAACCAAGTACCATGCACTTTATTTTTCCAATGTCCATCTCTGAGTAAGTTCTAGTGTAACACTGTCTCTACACAACCAACAGCATGTAATAGACCACAGAATGGATTCTAAAGGTACAGTAAAATAAGGATGACTAAAAGCTTAAGCTTCACAGTAGAAACTATCTTGAAGGCCTTCACTTGCTTCCGTATCAACAATTCATAGAGATAAAACCAGGTTTAATGGATGGGATCGTTAAACTGAGGCAGTTTACAAAGGTCTCGTATTCATTACTTCATATAACTCTCATAACAATTACAACTAAAAAAGAGACTTAAAGATAGTCACATAATACAAACGAAGAAACTGAAAAAATTAACAGACCCAGTTGAAACTCATTTAAAAGGACAAATGTCAGAGTGAAGACCAGAACGACCTTCGAAATGCAGCGTGCTCTATTCTCTCACCATAATTACACCCACCTACTGTTATTTTAGAGAAAAAGACCTGGCCAGAATATGCTTTTCAATCATGCCAAATGAAGGGACTTAAACTGCCTTGGACCTGACCTGTCAAGCTGCCCTTGCTGTTTGTATGGTACGCACCCCCCTCCTTGTTACTCCCTAGACAAGTCTGTACTTCCTACTGAGATAGTCAGAGCACCAGTGCACGATGGCTTTGCTAAACTTTCTCTAGCATTCTATAGACTTATCTGAATTTATTTGTCCTATGACTTCAGGTATAGTCTTTTAAAAATAGAGCTATTTTGCTATTTAATTATAAGTGTGTGAAGATTATATATAAGATTATCTATAACTATTAGAAGATTGTGAACATTAATAAAAGTAAAATAATATCAGTCATAAGTCCAAATCAATTCCACCAGTATATTTTAATCAATATTCATCTATCACAGAAATATTCCGTAATCCTTTACCTTTAATTGAGAAATAAGAGTATAAATTTTTTTCCTTTAGTCTTGAAGTAAGAACTGTTAGTCTTACTCATCTGAGACAGCTTACTTTAGAAATTAGAAGCTAGGATCAAAAAGTATTTATTAAAAGTAGTGAGTAATCATATATATATTTATATATTCAGCAATATGTCTAAATATATCTTTCTTAAAATAGCTCTGCACATTAAAAAAGCAAATTGTAAAGTAATACTGGTTGAGTGTTAAGAAACCATCAAACAAGCTTGTCTCTGGCCTTGAGTAAAAGAAGTGTTTACAAAGTTTAACAAGGTATCTAAAATAGTAAATGAGTCTCTCTTACACACAGGCATACTTTTATACAGGGAAACTAGGAATTAACTTTTCTAGGAGACAATACAATCAGAGTTTGCCTTCCTAAGTCAAATGTAAGAAAAATAATCATTTTCCATACTATATTCAGGTTCTTGAGGCTTTTTGTTGGTTTTTTTGCTTGGTTGCTTTGGAGACATGGTCTCTCCATGTAGCCTAGGCTGGACTTGAACTCAGGATCTTCTTACCTCTGCCTCCCACTCTTTAAAACAAGTTTACAGTCTCTTTTAGGACAGTAAAGAGCAGAGCAGTCATATGCTTATAGACAGAAGGTACAAAAATGAATGTGACACCGTAATGCTAACAAAGCAAAGGATTGAAAGTGTGAGTTGTCAATAATCCTCCAGCCAGCTTAAAATTTCCAGTCCACAGACAACAGAATGCAAGGAATAGGAATTGTCTGAATCCCACTGACAATCTCTGTGGGAACTGCTAACAGGAAACCAGTTGGCTTTTCTGGGTTTCAGTTTTTCTTTCTTCTCCTGGAGATACAGAGATGTGTAAAGGCAAGAAGAGAAACAAATCAGACAAGAGTTGAGTTCCAGAAGTCAAGTCACCATTACAAAGAGAACAATAGTCTCAGCATTGTTCCATCACAAACAACACTGTTGCCACACCTGACATCAGGCCTCTCATTTTACAAGCAATGCTTATCTGCTCACCTCCTGCACTTGCCTTACAGGGAACAGTTTCATGCTCATGTTTATCTTACACCAAGCCTCTGTTAAGTCCCCTTGGAGAGTAAGACAACTAAGTTAGACACTAGTAGTGGCTCGATGATGCAGAGCCAAGTGGATTAAGCAAGCAGTCTACGCAGTTCAACAACTGAACCAAGTTAAGAAGGCAGATTGCCTAATTCTTAGTCCAACATTGACTTGTTTGGCATTGATTCCCAAAGCCAAACATGGCTATATAGAACCTCTCTCACCTAGAACTTTGCAGTCAAGAAGGGAAAAACACAGGAACCGGGTGATAGACATTACTTAATCTAGTCTATGTTGAAAAACGAAACTCGAAATGGCAATAATGTTAAGAGCAAGGTGAGAGCATGGTTCTTGGTGAGCTTCACCACATATGGGAATGGTGAACAGGGCAGTCATCTCTAACTGTGTTAAGGTGTAAGTACTAGCATTTGTCAGACAACTCATGTGTGCTAAGGAAAATGCTGCTGAGAATCAAATGATAGCAGTCTGCAAAGAAGCAGAAAGAAACATAACTGATATAGATGAATGCATGTCAAATTTATAGCTGTGTGTGTATCTATATATATACTTATATATTTGCCTCAATAGATAAATTAAGATGAACCTTAAATACTAAACCATTTTATTTTACTCAAAGTATGGATAAGCACCTTAACTGTATGCTCATTTAAAGAGAATACTAGACTGCTAGGACTGACCAATAAACATAAAGGAGTCCTGAATGCCTTGGGGAAAATGATAAAAGGGACACTGGAACTAAGTGACTGTTAAGGCCACCAAGACACTAAGATTATGACTTTCAAAAGGAACAGCACATACTGCCCTAGCTTGCAGAGGGGAGCACAGGGCAAGTCCACAGGAGCCTTTACACAGAACGGACAATTAATACTTCAGTGAGCCCCCACACTAAATGACTCATAGAGATGTTTCCAGTCTGACACTAGGTGGTGCCCTCTGGCCCAGCCAACCGTTTCCTATTTCTTGGTAAGGAGGCAAAGAAAGAAAACAGAGCAGAAGAAAGAAGCACTTGGAGGTGAACAAAAAGAACGCCTGGATTTCTAAGCTAGTGGGGATGCCACGGCCAACAGCAGACCCAGTCACACAGGTGGACACATATCAGCAACAGTGAAAGCTGCCTGGCTCTTAGAACAGACACCAGGGGTCAGAAGAGGGTGGTTCATACAGAGTCCACACAGGAAAACCACTAGCTGGTACTTCTAACTGAAATGCTCCTGGGATGCTTGCCTACATCCCTAATGCCATCTACCACAGCAAGAGTAACCACTCTCTTTTCCTTTATACAAGACTGATGTGAACAAGAAGGGCCACCCCACTAGCGGAGGATTGATGCTGTCTCCCTAGTAAGGACTTTCTGCCACTGCAGGTTGAAAAACCCAGCTTTCAACCTGTTAAGTATTGGATGCTCAGTATGTCACCTCTGTGAGGAATGAGCGTGATATGATGTTAAATTTATGTAAGTCCAAGTATCTAGCTCAGCCCAGGAACACTCACTCCAAAAGTTCAAGGTCTATGTTAGTGCCAGGGAAGAATAAATTCACGTCACTTCAGAAGTTCAAGGTCTGTGTTCACCAAAGGCTCTTCACAGCTTCACTGTCTGTCTTCATGCAAACAACATAACGGCTTCAACAGTTAACAGCTTTCCTGAAGCTCAAAAAGACTTCAAAGAAACGGTCGTGAAACCTGGCCACATCATTTTTGATTGCCCTAGTCAAGTCTAAGTGAACAAGAGGCTGAGAGATTGAAGACTTTGTCTTAGTTAGGTCTTGCCAATTTAGAAAGCAAACATTCTTGCAAGCAAGTGTTTAACTGACAACTAAACCAAACAGAGAATACTGGGAAAAATGTTAAGTGGCTAAACAAAAAAAAAGACCAAACAAGGCACACAGCTGGTGCCGGAGTTTTCAAAGATATGGAGACTGATGCAAAACTCTATGTCCAATCCTGAAAATTAGCAAGTCTATCAGGATCTATCTACCAGTCTTACAGACTTTTAGGACTCCTATAACTTCAATACCCATAGTGAATGGAGTCAACGAAATAACTTGAACGTGTATTTATATAAGCCGCAGGACCTTATTCTACTGCGTTAGCTCGGAATAAGTTGGAAGAAATGTCATTAAGTTGCTGTCCAAGATCTTGGACCTACCAAGTAAGAATTAAAATGCAGTCACTATTATACCTAGTGAGATGGCCATGCCAAAACTTTCCCTTTTGCTTCTGGGCTTAATATAAAGCTTCAGTATAAATACCAACGCTATTAAAAATTCTTAAAATAATAAAATCCTTGTATACACGGGGATTATAATATTTTAACAGTACGCTTCAGAGCTTATGGACAGCAGGGCTTAAAAGTGGTACGTACATTCTTGTGTGACAAATGTGCTTCTTCTGGCTTAAGTTTTAGTTTAGGAAAACTCCACATGTAACATTTTAAGGGGTCCCGCACATTTCTGTGCCGCAGAAAACTACTGAACTTCACTGTCAGGACCACACTGTCAGCTGAGTTTATGAAAAATGCATTCGGCCGGCAAGTTAACAGGTTTCCGAGACTCAACTTCGCATAAAACACAAGGGGAAAAGTCACCTTGGCATTGACATCATTTAGAAAGCCCTGCGTTTCCCATTTTTGACCCCCCTTCGGATGTGGGAGATGCCTGTCAATGTTGAGGCCGGCAGCGTACATTCGGTGACCGGAGGACCGACGATCTCCCGGGCACACCTGGCTCGGGGATGGCTGCGGGAGCGTCGGGCCGCGCGCACTAGCCGCCAGGGTAGCTGTCACCGGCCGCGGGGACATGGGAGCCACAGGGGCCGCGGCCGCTCCGCGCGCAGAGAGAAGGAGCTGGCGTCCCCGCCACCACAGCCCGGTCGACCCCACAGTAGCCCGCCGCGGCCTAGTGCCGCTCGCCTGCCCGCCCGCTCGCTCGCCCGCCCGCCGCTCGCCTCACCTGCGCGGCCGCGGCGCTTCTCCCGCCGCCGGTCGCTCTCGTAGAAACCCAGCGTCTCGGTGTGCTGGGGCGCGGGCCCATGGCCGCCACCGCCCGGCTGCTCTGCCTCGCCGCGGCCGGTCCGCTCCGGGCCGTCCGCGCCGCCACCGCCGCCTTCTCCCGGGGCGGCCGCGTCGCAGACGCCCGCCATGTTCCGAGAGCCACACACTGTCCCCGCCACCTCCCTCCAGCCGCCCGCCCGGCCTCCGCCTCCCGCCGGCCCCCTCGCCGCCTCGCCCCGCCCCTCGCCCGAGCCCGGGCAGCCGCCATCCGTAGCCCGCCGGCCGGCGCGCGCCATTGGCGTCAGCGGCGCGTGGGAGGCCGCGGTGGCCGCCGCCACAGCCGCCGCCATCTTCTTCCTGCCGTCGCCGTGGCGCGCGGCGGGCTCTGCGGACCGGGGCGCCGCGCCCTGCTCCATGCTGCCGGGTTGCGCGATGGGAGATGGCGGGCGGCGCCGGGGCTCGGCGTGGCTGTCCGCGCGGCCTGAGCCCCTTGTGCCCGTGCGGTGGCCGGAGTGCGCCGGCGCGACCCGCCTGGCCTTGGCTGCGCGGCGACTGGGGCCGGGCTCCAGCTCTGTAGCTCCCGCCGGCACCGACCCGGTGGCTCTGCTGTCTTGGCTGCATCTCTCCTGCATATTTATGATCGTCTGTCACATTCCCTGTCCTGTCCGTGGACAGTGTCCAAAGCCTAGCTCGGGGGAGCGTGCCAACAGGTGGGGGACTCGGCCCGACGGGCAGTGTGCTCGATGCGCCTGAAGCTCCGGGGACATTCTGGGCTGCCTTTCGGGAATTAGGGTTATGTGACTGCGGGTGGGCAGCCAAGGTAGCCTGGTTCTGTCACCTGGTCACCGCCACCCCCTCACTGGTAGCGGCACTGAGACCACCGGATGGTCGCTGGGTGCAAATGAATCCGGCTCAGGTTTGGAATACCTTCACCTGGGCTTCCTGCAGTATTGCTATGCGATTCTGTAACGCACTCGGTGACCACTCCATTGCCTTCTTGCCCTCTTCGGAATTACCTGTATCTTTGCAACTTTTTTTAAATGAGCAGAAGCATAGCAAATACCTCTCCACGCTCTAATCTGCCCTGCACCTTAAGCCGAGAACGGATGGAACAGGTCCTAGAACACCCAGGAGAGCCTTAGGGATAGCCAGATACCCGACTGCAAACTCAACTTTTCAGTACTGTGCTGCAGCAAGGCTGTTTGACAGCAGGGCGGGATGAAGCGGATAGGAAGGGTTAAAGAGGAACTTGCAAATTCCAAGAAATACCAATCCAGTGTAAACTTTACATTGTGGAAAACCAAACAACGCAGAGAATATTTTTTAAAGTCAGTTTGATTTTATTTGGTCAAAACTGAATCTTAAAAACAATGCCCTTGACAAATCTTCAGAATCATGAAAATCAAAAGACACAGAGTTTTATACACTTTAAGGTTCCTTCCCACCTAAATTTTATTATCTGTGCTCCTAATCTTAAATAGTCAAAGGGCAGAGGGGGACCTGTCAGGGTTGCGATTTTAAAACTTGTTTTAAAATGATACTGCTGGAAACCTAAGTCTATGCCTTTTCTTTATAAAGATTATGTTTAGTTGCTATTTATATGTTCCTCAGAGATTTTCTTGACTCTATACTATCAAACCCCAAAATAATAAGTAAGCATTCAGAAACCTTGAAATTAGGTTACAAATAACCTTAAGATACAAACAACTTACATAGCACAGAGCATTTAGTTGTGTGTCCTTGACATTGATCTATAGGGCAAAAGAGTACTATTTCCCTTTGGTGATAAGTTTATCACAAGATAAACTTATTAATAGTAGAAAACTGAAAACATCATAAAGTATCTTGAAAGCATATCTATTGCCCCTATGTTGTTTGAAATGAGTTCCTCACACTTTTCTTGAGTAAAAACAAAATAAACAAAGAAAAACTCTAATGAAAACTTCCCTAATCGTGGACAGACCTAGACTCTCTGACTCTAACTCAGTGTTTGACCAAATGAGCAGAGGTGAGCCTCTCTCTGCTTCATTCCCCTACTGTGAAATCACACTTGGGCCAGACTGCAATGACCTCTTAAACATCAAAACTATACCAAAGTCTATGTATCCCCACTTTAGATCCTTGTACAACTTAATTTTAAAAAGCTAGATTGGCCTGTTGATATTATCAAGATTTATAGGAAAGTGTGAAATGCTTAACTTTGGACCTGGTCTAAAACTTAAAGAAATTAAAGTACAGTAACTGTACTGATAACACATCAAAGATATCCGTATCTCTATTTGCCTTCTTCATTTTCTCTGCACTCCTTCCTTCTTCCTTGATGTGGGAGAACTACTGGTGGACGTAGGCCAGTCTTCTAGGCTCTAAGCTGTGGTTTGCTTCTCCAGCCTCAGATTCTCAGACTTTCCCAAGGAACACCAGGAACAAGCTATTCCAGTGAGTGTTCCAAAGGACATGGCTCCCAGGTGGCATTTGAGGGTGGCTGAAATTGTACTGGAAATGATTACTTGAGTGCATTTCAGTCATGTAGCTGCAAAGACAGGATTCATATGGATAGTGATGCCTGTGTGATTCCACAAGAAATTGCTTTGACAATACATGGCTTCTATTTCTGGGACCATGAAAGTCAATATTTAGTTCTGAAGCTGTAGCCCTGAATTTAATTCATTTGCTATTTTATCTTCAGAGAGAAAGAGTTGTTCGTTTTTTGGTGGTGGTGTTACTTTTTTTTTTTTTTTTAAAGATTTATGTGTGTATGAGTATTTTGCCTGTGTGCATATATGTGTTGTGTGTTCTTGGAGCCCAGAAGAGGGCATTGAATCCCCTAAAACTAGAATTAACAGATGGTTGTAAACCTGGGAACTGAACCCAAGTATTCTGCAAGAGCAAGAGTTCTTAATTGCTGAGCCATCTCTTCTGCTTCTGAGTGTTTTGGAGATAAAGTTTCACCTAGCCTTCCAAGTGCTGGTATCACAGATATCCCCAGCTTAAGAGTTGAGAATTTTTAAAAAATCTAATCGGCTTTGCTGTAAGGTTAGAAATAAAAATATACTACTGGGTCTACAGTAAGTCTTGCAGTGAAATTGGTGGGGATTCATTGTATTTCTGGGTTTCGGTAGTGTCCTCTATCTTTGGCAATCTTTTCTGCCCCCATGACTGAGTCTTATGATGTTTTACCCTAACCAGCAAAATTTTCTTCCTAAGTATTTGTTTAGCATGAGGACATTTGAACGAGATCACAGTAATTCAAACTCTGAAAATTATATAAAACATTCTGTTCTAATAATCCTTTGCTAGAGGGGGTATTTGGACAAAGATACCGAGTTCTAAAAGGTGGGCTTTGTTTATTTTTTCATTTATTTACTTATTTAGTTACTTGAGACAGGATTTCTCTGTGTAGCCCTGGCTGTCTTGGAACTTTTTCTGTAGACCAGGCTGGCCTTGAACTCAGCTGCCTGCCTTCCTTGAGTGCTGAGATTTAAGGAGTGTATCACCGTCACTGCATGGCAGGCTGTGTTTATGTGACCAAAGTGTGGACATGATCTGTTAGTCACAGTGTTGTAAGCTCACAATACGATCAGACATATTTGTTCTATATAGGCATTTAAATTTCTGGAAAATTCTAGAATACTGATGAAAGGGAAATGACTTATCAAGTTCCTCATTCCAGGTTTTTCTCTTTGACGTGAAAAAGTATTTCATGGTAACCTGCTTATAGCTTCACTGAAATTACTAACCTTGACTTTCTTTTTTTTTTGGGGGGGGGGGGGGTGGGGTTGGTTATTTTTACAGTTACCTTTTTGCCTAGGTTTTTTTTCAGACTTTAAAGTACATGTTTCAAATTACCAGGGCTTTTTTTTTTTTTTTTGATTTATTATGTCTATAGAGTCTAACCACTTCTTTTAAGTTTCATAACTTAAGAAATAAAAATCATGCTGGATTTGCATTTGAAAAAAAACAAAACAAAAAAAAAAAAAGAAAGAAAAAGTATTTCTCATCACAACTGAAAAAAAGTCATCATGTCACATTTCGAACTGTTTTAATCACTTAACATTCTGCCTATGGGAGAGACTCTTCCCTTATATTTATTGCTATTTCTTAACATTCTTTTTATTTCTACCAAGCATTTGTTAAGATTCAGAAGGCAGAGAGATCTTAATGTCCCCCAGTCCCTGTTGCTGACCTTTTGGGTGCTTCTTTGTTCCTCAGTGGTGATCTATTTATCCTGTGTTGGGCTGCTCATCACACAGTAATTGGTAACTAGTGAACTCTCTATATACAACTTGGATAAATATCTTACTTTTCCTAGTGTTTCTAATAACTAAGTATTTAGTAACTAAGTATTTGTTTTCTTGTCAACCTTTTAAAGTTCTCTGGGCTGTGATCCTGCACCTGTAACTGGGTCTTCTGTTCTGCTCATTCATTGGTTTGTCCTGTATACTGTCCATTTCCCCTGGCTTCTGAGATACTGAAAGGGACTGTGCTCTCTAGTTCTTATAAGACTCTAGGCAACGTCACCTATTTTTATAGCAACCCAACTATTTATTTACCACTTTTCCTTGATTATCACAAATCATTAGAAATATATAATAAAATGACAAATTTTCAAAACAATCTCTTTGGTTTGTTCCTTCCTGGGTTTAGAGATCCATCTGATCTCCAATTGTTCTTTTACAAGCATGTGATCTAGCTGGCAAATGTTTTTCTCAAAACAATCCCTGGTTTGTGTGTGTATGTGTATAAAAGTGGGTAAAATACTTGTTTGAATCTAGAACAAAGGTTAGAATTTTCAGTTCTAGCTCTCCGTTTCAAGATTGACCTTAAATTGGTAAAATACTTGTGCTCCTGACATTTCTCGTTCTGTTCTACTTGCCTGGCTTTCATACTATAACCCGGGATTGTAGTCTCACAGAAGAGAACAGTGCAGGGGCTAAGTTCTAAAATAGCAATGAAAACAAAACATGTATTGTGGCTTCAGCCAAACAGTGTTTAAGGACAGTTAGTATTCTTTACTATGCTCTGCCTAGGACGATACAAACATTAATTCCTGTTCTCTTGAGCACATGTCCTCCGGTGACAGATGCATGCTTGGTTAAAAGTGTGGCATATATAATTCATACATAAATTTCTGATTGCTAAGAAAATGAAGGTGAAGCCAGACATTGATCATTACTCATCATCTGGGTGCTCAGTCAGACCTTCATCTATATATTTAGATAAGTATATAGCATCACTAAATGTGTGAGTACAAATGTATTTATAGTGCTGCAAACCATTTTTAAATACTTAATTTTGATGTTTATTATGGTGCTGGTATGTATGAGCTGACAGGCTAGATACTCCTTTTCAGAAGTATACTGTTTTATGAATACTGGTTTTTACTTTTATAAGCTTGATAGAAACATGTTGTTTGGTTTATCTTACTGTGGCCCTAAAAGTCAGTCACAAATGGAGTTAAAGGCACTAAAGTAGAGTGATTCCATTGGCTTTGGAATGGAATGGAACTTGATGTTTTCCTTTGATCTGCATTCATTTCTAACATCTAATCACGCCTCGTGGAAAGAGCCCACTGGTGTGACTAACAGTGGTGTCCTGTAGGTTGTAAAATTGTCTTCCACCTTGTAAACTTTGTATTAGGGTTTTTTTTGGTTTTTGTTTTTTTGGTTTTTTTGTTTTTAAGTAGCTAATCACAAATAGTTAACCACAAGTGTTTTACTGAAGCAGCATCCAGTAGTCCTCAGGGATGCGAGTAAACACAGGTGGACTCACCCATGCAAGCATGTGTTTTAGCTGACAGATGGTTTTCTCAAAACATTCCCCAGGGTGCGCGTGTGTGTAAGTGGGTAAAATAATTGACACTAGAACAGAGGCTGGGATTTCCAGTGCTAGCAATAAGTGTTCTTCAGAACGCTGATGGGATATGGCAGAGCAAGCTCCTAGTGGGCTTGGGAGACATGGTGGGAGGTCCTGAGACATGCCACATGCTTGCTGGCCTTATTATCCTAAATCAGGTAGGAACAGACAAAGTAGATTCTCATGAAATTTTCTTCTATAATAGAACTGTGTGATTTTAGCTACTACCTGCATTATTTTAGGCTGTCCCTAAATGGTAACTTTGCATTCACTTTTAATATTATTTTTCTTCTATTAGGTCATTGTCAGTTGTAATGTTTATCTTGAATGGCCTACTTTCAGTCATCAGACTGGAGTGCTCTTTTCCAGTGAACAGTGTTGATGTTCTTTTATGAGGATGTATTGTACAAAGCCCTAACTTGATAAAACCAATGAGAGGCACTTCGCACCCATGAAGTATATACTAAATGGATGTCGAAAGCACAGACAGACACCCACAGACACGCACACAGACACACACATACACAAAGACGTAGTGGGGGTTGCTGACAGAAGGAGAGCAGTGGATGAGGTGTCACTATAGTGCAAAGGAGAGACTGACTTAACTGTACTTTGAGAGGAGCCAGAATGACTTAAGGGAAGTGGCTGCTGACTGGATTTGCAAAGATGAGCTTGCCAAGCAGAAAATGAGGCCGAGGAAGGCATCCAAGGACCTACAGAAGATGTAGGCAATTGGGCAGAGGAAGACGGAAAGGAAGACGTGACACTCTTTGAGTCGAACTTGACAAAGTTTCTGTGCAGAGATAATCCTAAAGAAGCTGTGAAGCAGTGCTCCGGGTCGGTAGAAGAATGTCGAGAAGCAGGATGAGGAGCCGGAGGTTAAAAGGCAGGGAATACTGCCTGACCTCTACAGACTGAAGAGTATTCCCAGGATGCTCTGGAACAGCCGGGCATTTGAAGCAGAGCATTAACTTGTTTCTATTAAGGGTCTCTGGTGGTCTGAGTCTTACTCTCAATATCAAGTCCAATGTCTAGTTAGGAAAATTTGCCAGCCTCTAGCTTCTTCTTTCTTCGTGAGAAGTTAGGGTAACATTTGTAGGGTAAGTATTTTGAAGACTGTCTCTATATGGCTGGAAGGTAACCACAAACTAGGAATGGGATTTTTTGAGAGGGACTGAGAGAGATTTTGCTAACTGTTGTGTGTTTGTGACATCACAGCATCACCCTTCCTTGAGTTAAAAATCAAAGCATTTTAGTCACAGAACAGAGTAATGGCTCACCAAGCTGCTTTTATAAATTTTGAAATTCTAGAAGATTCTGAATGATTATAAATTCCAAGTTGTGAAGGATATGCTATACCATTTTTAGTCTGTGTGTCGGCTCTTTCCCCTCAGTTACACAGGTAGGTCGAGGAACATATTTCAGCTTGGAATGAGAGTCTCTGTTTTGATCCATTTAATTTAGACACTTGTTATAACACAAGTGCCCTTGCTTTTACTTTGGAAATCAGTGTACAATTTTAATTAGCACTTGGAACACAATAGAATGTGTTGATGAAGCACAAGACACGAAGAAATAAGTTCATAATGGCCTGTCTTGAGGACTCTGGCATCATCCAAAAAAGACACTCTGAATGTACTGCACAGGACTTCTGAGAACTCAGCCTGGCTGGCATTTATGCTCTTGTACATTAATCATCTCAGTGTTTTCAGATGTCAAAATATTGGCATAAGCAGGGTTGTCATCTATGCTACACTGAGAATACTAATTTCTTTATTATTTTGATGAAGATATTATTTTGATGGCTGATGTATAAAGAAACAACGTATTTTCTATATCTTGCCAGGATTCTCCTCCAACCTTGGCCTCCATTTCTTCCTAAGTCATTAAGCCCCTCACAGCCATCTTTTACCAGCATTCCTCCTATTGCTCCCTCTTGCTTCTGTTTGTAACTACTTTCCACCTCCTGCAACTTGAGACGTGGCATTTTGTCCAAAGTGATTTCCTTCCCTATTGACTCTTCTAACATTGTCAACTTGACAGGACCTAGAGTCACCTAGGAGAAAAACTTTGGAGCATGTCTGTGAGGGGGTTCTAGATTGGATTGATTTGTGCAGAAGATCCATTCTGTATATGGTAGCATCTTTCTATGGTCCAAGGCCTGGCCTAAAAATGTGAAAGCAAGCCGAATACCAGCACTCACCTCTCTCTGCTTGTTGTTTGCTGATGCAATGCGAGCAGTTGCCTCAAACTCTTAACACCATGCCCTTGCCACCCTCAAACTGGGAGCAAAGTAAACCCTTCCAATAAAGTTTGTCTCTCTGATGTCTTGCCATAGCAACAAGAAAATTAACTAATGCACTTCTCAGTGCCACTTTTTAGGAGCCCTGTCCTCATATCTGGTTTTTGGGTTGTTTTTTTGTTTTGTTTTGTTTTTGTTCTTTAAATTACATTCAGTTAAAAGGTACAGAGCAATGGAATAGAAAGAATATGCACATCCTAGTTGCACTAAAAGAGGGTGAATCTTTCTCCTTACCTGCCCTGGGGATTGGAATCAATTAAACTTCATTGACATTCTTTAAATGAGGATAATAATGCCTGTTATGTAGGCTTGTGGTCAAGATTAAGTAACTTCCATTCATCAACTCTGCATGTATATAGAGTCCTATTGCTCATTGGTAATTATAAGTATTATTTACTGTGCTTGCTACAGAGAACATGAAGGTGAATAAGCCATGACCATGTCCTAAAGACTTTAAAGGAGGGATAGGCAACTGTAAAATAATTTTTGATGAATGAGCAGGGATTGTGAGGATAGGGTTCCAGGCATTGAAGTGAGAGTGTCAGGAAGGGGAGTCGAGGATGAAGTATGCAGATGATGTCAGAGTCAGAGCAGGCTCACGTTTGAAGCACAGGGAGAGCTGCAGCTTCTCTGTGGTGGTGTGTGTGACTTAGGATGGAGCTGTAAATACCAGGAGGGGCCTTGCAAGCCTGGAGCTGTGAATGTCAGGGAGCCTGTAAAGGTCCAGGAGCCTATTTGTGCTTTAGGAAGATCTCTTTCCTTTGCGAGGTATGGAGTGGTTTGAAAGAGTTCAGTGAACCAGTATGACCAGTTAGGAGACTGCAGTTAGAACAAAGTAAAGATGACCTAGGCAGCAGTAGGAACAGGGAAACTTAGAGAAGCCAGAAAAGCGAGTGGGGCTGGCTCAGAGAAAGGAAGGAAGGAGGAGAAACTTTAAGGAAAATTCTAGAATTTTGCCTTGGGTAGGTGGCCCATTGTGTGATGCAGGAAATGCAGGATGGACAATTCATAAGCTACAGTTGGTTGTTATGTTTTAACTGTCCCCCCCAAGAAGTCATGCTGCAATTTTATTGCCATAGTAACAGTCATAAGAACTGGGCCTTTATGTAGTGATTAGGATATTAGGATTATGCTCTCACGTCCAGGGTCATGCATCTACCTAGGGAGTGGGCTCTGCATTGTAGATGTTCTACCTTCTTTTCCTCTCTGTCTCTCTCCATCTCTCATGAGAACGTGCACATGCATGAACATGCTTTCTCACCATGTTATGATTCAGTTGAAAGTCTTCTGAGCTGTGATGGTTGATATTGGCTGTCCAGTTGACAGGACCTTGAATTATGTAGGAGAAAAAGCTCTAGACTTGTCTATATGGGAAAACCCCTTCCCAAACATCCTCAAATATAGGCCTCACCATTCCCTGGATTGAAGTGCTGGGATGAATAAAAATGGGAAAATAAGCTGAATATGAGCAAGCACTGCTTTCTGGTTCTTTGCTGATGTAATATGAACAGCTATTTCACACTCCTGGTACCATGTATCCTCTGCCATGATAAATAGTACTCTGGAACTCTGAGCCTCAATAAACCCTCTTTAATGTTATCTTTGTTAACACAACGTAGAGCCACCTGGGAAGGTAGCCTTAGTGAGGGGTTGTCTACATTGGGTTGGCCTGTAGACATATTTGTGGAGATTGTCTTAAGTTAATTGACACGGGAAGAGCTATCCCACTGTGGGTGGTACTATTCCCTAGGAAGAAGAACCTGAATTTAGTAAGGGTGTAGAGTTTGAGTTGAGCACAAGCAAGCATGTACATGTTTACTTATCTCTGCTCTTGAAGGGTTGTTATGTGACTAGCTGCTTCAAGTTCCTGCCACTTTGACTTTCTCACAATAATGGACTGTAACCTGGTATTGGAAGCTAAAATAATCCCCCTTTCCCTAAGATTTTGTTATTTGGTTGACTGGTTAGTTGGTTGGTTGGTTAGGTTATTTTATCACAGAAACAGACTAGAATACCCTCCATTCTTTATGTTGCCTTTTGTCAGGTATTTTGTAACAATGAGAAAGTACCTAATACACCAGCCTTCCAACCACAGCCAAACAAATTTCTGTTGTTTGTAATTTATCCAGTCTGTGGTTTCCTGTTGTGGCAGCAGAGAAAGAAAACTAAGAGTAGGGAGGATATAAAATGAGTCTGATATAGAAATTATGATTCGAGGTACCCCTGGGGAAAATAGGGCATTTTGACTTCATTATTTTGAGCTCCCTGATTCAATTGTTACTACACATGAAGACTCCATCATGATATGGCAAAAGTTTGTTCTGGGAGAACTCCTCTAATACACCATTCAGAATCTTCATCCCATTTCCTATGTCACAGATTTAAATTCTTTCCTCTGGGACTTTTATTGTACCAACATTATTCGCACCAGGGCGTAGTCTTTCTCATGTGTATTTTACAATGAAGGCTTAGTATATCAACTTCCCTTTCCTTGTCTTTCAGATATTTGTAGTTTAACCTTTTCCCGTGCTTAAATCTCATTTGAACATGACTGTTTTTTATGGTATCAAATTTGCAACATTGAATTTTAGACATATAAACTTTAAACATCTAAACTTTAGACATCAGGTCATTTTGACTTTTTATCAAGTTTCAGGCAATATTTTTTTTTTATCTTTTTAAATTTTTATTTTATTTTTTTTGCTATTCTCAGCTGTATTTACCTTAAAAAAAAAAACATGATATTTTCTTCAGATAATTATTTCAGTGTTGGAATTTGCCCATGGCAAGGGCTTCTTTTTCTTTCCTCCTTCCTGTCTTTTTTCTAATTTTTCTTTAATTGAATTTATTTATTTGTGAATGTACATGGAATTCACAAATTAATTGAATTTATTTATTTGTGAATGTACATGCAAGTTAGAGTATAAATACCATGTAGAAGTGGGCTCTGTTTTTGTACCATGTGGGACCTGGGGGTGGAGCCCAGGTCAGGTGGTCAGGCTTGGCTGCAAGTGCCTTTAGCCTCTGTCATCTTTCTGGCCTATCATTGGTGATTTCAAACCACCTTTCCATTTTTAGGAGGCCTTATTAGGAATAGTTTGGCCCTTAACAGTTTCATGTTAGATCTTCAGATCAGAACCATCCCCAGCATCCTCATATGCTGTATGAGATACCCATGTATCTAGGGAGGTTGTCTTTGGACACAGACGTATGGACAGAAGAATGGAGACTTGATGAAATATCTGTGAAGTGGGTCTGGACCTGGTGTCATTTCCATCTGTAAGATCCAAGCAAATAAATGACATCTCAGAACAGGAAACATGAGAGAAGATTACCCTCCAAACCTAGTAGGACCAGTACTGTTGTAGCATGAGATAGGGGAGGAAAGCACAGGGGACGACTAAGAGAAAGGAGAGGAGGGTGATGATACAAAGAGTAAAAGCTACACAGAAAGTCAGGAGGAGGGAATCCAGCCAAGGAAGAGGAAGTGGTCACTGAGCTAGCTGCTGGGAAGAGGATGCTTACAGAAGTGTGCTTTTCAGACTTAGCAACAGCAATACAACAATGAGGATGCAGGTGTCCTCACCAAGAGCCAGCTCATTGTGGAGAAAGATCCATACTGCAGCTTGTACACGAGTTGTGTGGATGGGGGTTATCAAAGTGGAGACTGTTAAACTGGTAACGACTGTTTCAAGAAGGGGAGTATGCTTATTTATTTCCCATTACTATGGAAGAAACTTGAGCATAGTGAAGTCTTGATGGGTTGAAGGGGAGAGGATGAACTTAGATGAGAGTTGGATTCCCTGATGATCCTAGGAAGCACCTATGGTGGGCTTACACTTGTTCATCTGCCAGCATCTCCATGACTGGGACCCTGTTCCCAACATTATCCACCATACTTCTACTTTGGTTTTTCCTCCTGCCTCTGATTCTTTCTGCAGACCAAGTATTATTGAGACTCTAGTTGTTTAGCACATAAAATATTCACCGGGCTGGAGATTGATTTGGTACATAAAATGTTTGTTGTACAAGCGTGAGGATCTGAGTTCAGATCCCTAGCACCTACATTAAAATGTGAGATCTGGGCACACAGTTTATATGCACCATATAACACACATATATTTTAGTGAAAGGAATCGATTCCTAATCCACAATCCTGTCATCGGTCATGCAGCCTGTTATTACCCTTCAGAAATACTCCTGTCCCACTGTGCCCGTCACATCAGATATGCTTTGCTGTGTAGGTTGTATATGAGCTGAGTATATAATTACCACATGTAAGGAGGCCCATCACTTACTGGTCAGGTAAAACCAAATTCAACCCTCTTCTGTGACCTTACCACCGTCACTCATTTGTCCCACAGCTGTGCAAACTACAGCAAAATGTATGTCACCTCACACACACTGGACAGTGGTCAACACGTGCACATTTGTGTTTATGGAGCAATCATCTTCACTGATTATTGGGCATGTTCTAGTACCAGGCACTTTGGTGAGTCAGGGAGCTCATACCATGAAGAAACACAAGCCTAGCCCTCGGGGAGCTTTCTGTCTTAACAGATAACTCAGTCCACCTTTTTTCCCCTGTGCTGTGTGAAAAGGTAGGAAAGACCCAGTCTGTCTAGATGATAGCAATGCTGGTAAAGACCTAGCCATCTAGGTTAACCAGTGCTAGTAAATTGTTCTTTCCTCATCCTTGTTCTCCTAACCTTTCTTCCTTTCTCTATTCTCTCTCTCTTTTTCTTCCCTCCCCCTCTCTTGCTCTCCCTTTCTCCCTCTCTCTCCCCCTCACAGAATCTATTAACAAACCGATGGGTCCAGTCAAACATGAAATGTACCCTTCTTACTGCACACTAACTCTCCTGCCAGATTACACAACCTCAAAGGTTAACTTTGTCCCCAAGGCTGGACAGGTTCCAGGACTCTGATAGACCTTAAAGGAAACTTGTCTGCTTATATAGCAGTCAAGATTGGTTGCTGAATCTCCAGGACATTGAAGAAAGGGCATTCTGTTTGAGTCCCTTTGTATTTTCAGCTAGCATTCCCCTTCCCTCCTGTCTGACACTGTTTTTGTTCTTGTCATATTGCTTTCAGGACAAAGGGCAGGACAGTTCTGTTGGCTGATCTTGAGACTAGCATGCTGACTTGACTCCTGCCAACCTGAGTTTTCTGCGTGAGGATTTAACAAAAAAAAGCAGAGTGACCTGCCACCACCATCTGCCCTTTTCCCTGACAAGTTCCCAGGCTTCTGTTTTTGCTGGCTCTGAATTAACCTCAGTTCTGACCTGCCCCTGTTTCTGGGTTTTAGCATTGGTTCTTGTCAACGGAAAAACAAAACAAAAACCAAAATCACTGGTCTCTTACAGGGAGTAAGAGCTAATTTATTTTGGAGCTGTTTTGAGTGACCAGGGCCTGGGAACATAGATTTAGGTTTCCCTCAATTCCATCGTTCAATGTAGAAGTAGTTTCATGAAGTTTTATAGTTTACATAACAAAGAAAGTCACAAATCATGGCAATTTAAAATACATTGGTGGATATATCAGAGAGGGTTACAGCAAGATGGGGGATCCCTTTCTATAGTTGGTCCGATGCTATGTAATGACATTCAGAGTTTCTGGGTTGGTGGAAGCAAGGGACCTACTAAGGTAATAGATTCACTAGTCCCAGGAGAGGAGGAGTGAGGGAACATTCTCACACTTCTTTCCCTTTTATACCCACACATAGAATGGCACTCAGGGATGGGGCTGCACTACAAGATTTCTGTTTTGGACTCTTTCTCTGAGAGTCACTCCACATTCAAACTCTTAATTTAAATTCACAGTAGGCATTTGATTATGTATAGTATCTCTTACTAAGTTTTTTTACAAGTTGTTTACATTTTTTTTCAGAGCTGAGGACCGAACCCAGGACCTTGTGCTTGCTAGGAAAGCGCTCTACCACTGAGCTAAATCCCCAACCCTGTTTACAATTTTTGTAGGCTTTTCTAACAGTGATTACAAATACCAATTGATGGACACACAGAGAGAGGGGGAGAGGGAGAGAGGAAGAGAGGGAGAGGGAGAGGAGGAGGAAAGAGAGACTCTGATCAAAAAGAATGCTGGGCTTCTGCCCATACAGATTTGGAAATCCAGACTCTTACTGGTTGGGTGCAGCCATAGAAACATCAGGTTCTCCATTGGGATATGGACACATCCTTAACACCGAACTAATCTGATCTCCCCAATGGTACTTTCTCACCACCTGCAAAGAAACCAGACACCTCTCTATTCTTACTGATCAACCTCGTGAGATGTTATGTTTTTGTTGTCTGTTCATCAATGATGTATTAAAAGTATTGGAATTGGGTGTCCCCAGTGCAGCCGTACACCTCCCCAGCCCGGTACCTGTAACTGCTATCAGTGTGAACTGACAGGTCTAGAAACAGCCATGCCTTTGTTGAAGATTCTGATTGGCTAGTTGACTAGTTAGAAAAGGTCTATGGTGGGGAATTTGAACTTTGCCAGTAATTATATCTATTTCTTCTATGCGGGCCCCAGGAATTGAACATAGATCCTCACCCTTGACAGCAAGCATCTTTCCCTGCTGAACCAGCTCTCTTGAGCTAGCCTTATTTCTCTTGATAACCATTTATCACCTACCTTGCATCTGACCTAACATCCTTTCGACATCAGGTGTTATAATGTGTTAACTTAGACCATGAACTCCCACCAACCCCACAGCTAAGATTGTCATCAGATATCATTTGATGCTTATAGCAGAGATTTCCTTACTTTGCTGTAATCTGCCTACCTGATTTATTCAGTAAATTTATTAATAGCCTTCTTTTGTTCTACAGCTCTGAAAGGCTCACATGACTGCTTCTATGATATGACTCATCATTAGGGACAGCCCAAATCTTAGCTCCTGGGCCATGGGCACTCATATTT
Source organism: Rhabdomys pumilio (assembly GCA_030674055.1). NCBI lineage: Eukaryota > Metazoa > Chordata > Mammalia > Rodentia > Muridae > Rhabdomys > Rhabdomys pumilio. Next base: position 42,167,109 of record JANHMN010000007.1, on the reverse strand, counting down.
GGTTCAAAATAAACGTCTCTTCCCACCTTAGGAGCAAGAGCTGTGTTTTGTGTTGACATCCTGATGAATATTTTTAAACTAACTCTTCTCCCATCCTAAGTCCTATAACAAACTCTACCTGAATTCAGGAGGTAGGAGATCTGCTTGCTCTGTTATTCCTAGGGAAACTGGTCAGTAGATCCAACATTAGTCTTAATGAAGAATGTCAAAAATTAGATGTATACATATAAGGTAAGCAGCCCAATCTTGTCCATGGAGTGGATAGATCAGCACAGGTGCCATGGATTAGGACTGGTCCCTTCTCATGCTCAGGTGTAGTTTCAGAAGACCCCCTTTGATAACAAATAGTTGATTAAGGACCATTTGCCCATTAACTCCAGGCAGTGCCAACGCTCTGGCTACAGGCAGCTCTATGTTTTTTTCCACTTTTTTCTTGGTTGTTGGAACACTGATTCTTCCCCCTCGGCATTACAGGATTAGCAGAGACAGTTAAACATGCCTTTCAGAAGGAAAGCTTGAGAGGCTTCATGCTTCTCTATAAACTTCATCATGTGGCCTTCTGCCTTACATTACACGTTTGTAGGTGAGCCTTAGTGCCTGTGTGCTCATGGGAGGTGGCAGGAATTAGGTGTATGTGCACAAGTCAGGGATTGCCAAAAAAGCTAAATATCTGCAGCTGAAAGAGTCAGATGCAGATATTTGCACCCAACCAATGGACAAAAGCTGCTGACCCCTGAGGCTGAGTTAGGGAAAAGCTGGAAGAAGCTGAGGAGGATGATGACCCTGTAGGAGGACCAGCAGTCTCAATTAACCTGGACCTCCAAGATCTCTCAGACACTGGACCACCAACCAGGCAGCATACACCAGCTGATATGAGGACCCTAACACATACACAGCAGAGGACTGCCTGGTCTGGGTTCCGTCAGAGAAGATGCTCCTAACCTTCAAAAGACTGGAGGCCCCAGGGAGTTTAGAGGTCTGGTTGGGATAGAGTGGGGACATCCTCGTGGAGACAGTGTGGTGGGGAGGAGGTATGGGATAAGGAACAGTTGGGGGATGGACTCAGAGGGGAGTAAAATATGGAGTTAAAAAAAGAAAGAAAAAAAGAAAAAAAATAATAAAAAAGAATGCTAAATATCTTAACTTTTGATTCAAGGTTTCCATCTAACAGGAAATCCTGATTTCATGAACTTGTTTACATCCGGTCCCTCCTTATTGCTCCCCCTATAGTCCTGGTATCCCTGAGATTCCAAAAGCTTTCTAATGGTGACATTCATCCAATGAGCAAATTAAGGCCACCAGGATCAAAAGCTTGAACTCAGTTACTATCAGTGAGAATGACAGTGTCCTCTGTCCCAGTGTAACTGTCTATGATGACAATGTCCACACAACCCTTTGTGCCAGTGACTAGTAAGATCTTCCAAAGGTGGTGAATAAGAGTCACACTGTGGTACTCGGCTTCCCTTCCAGCCAGCTGAGGATACAGCCAAGTGGGGGATTGCTTAAGCAAATTGAAATGCAGACCTGGCCTGAAATTTTCCCTAGCTAACAGTCCTGTTCCACCTTGGAAATAAGCTTGCTGAAGTTGAAAATATGATCAAAACTTTGGCTTATTATTTGTAAGTGTTCTGATATAGATTTTAAACTCTACCAGTCTGAAGCATCCACCTGACATAACCTTAAGACTCTAGGAACTCTGAATTGGGATGGACAAAATAAAACAGCCGTATGACTGTTACTGTCAGACACGTTCTTTCTTTCCGTGGTCACTCTGTAGAAGCTTGTCCCAGGGCTTTTCTGTTGGAGCCCCAAGCCTCTTCTGATTTTGTGCTTTGGAATCTGTGAATTGTTGCTTGCTCAAATAAATTCTTGAACAGTTAAACCGTGCCTCCATTTATATTCAGAACAACTAGATGTGAAGGCTGGAGGGAGTGGGAGGGCTTGGGGGAAGATAAATCCTTTGGACAACAACACTTCAACACTTTTGAAAGAAGACCTGGCTGCTGTGGGGGAGCTAGTGGCTGTTCTCAGGGTTCTCTGTTGCCTACAGCTTTTGTGCTGTGTGGGAGGACTTAGAGAGCTGCCCTAATCCAGCCCACAGCTATTGGGTTCTCGGAAGACCTGCCTGATCTGGCGATCTCATTCACTGTGGGGATTTATCTGGGGATGTAGGATGCCTACCTTGTTAATTAAACAGGTAGGATCTTTATGGGTTCCAGAAAGCTTCTTTACATCATGTCTTTAGGGTGTGTGTGTGTGTGTGTGTGTGTGTGTGTGTGTTTACAGGCTAAAGGCTATCAGATCCCCTGGGGCTAGAGTTACAGCTAGCTCTGAGCTGTCTGATGTAGGCTCTAGGAACTGAATTCTGGTCCTCTCCAAGAGCAGTGGATGCCCTTAACTACTGAGCATCCCCCCAGCCCCTCCATCACATTATCTTTTAATTTTTCACTAATTCCTTTGGCAAGGCACCAAACCTCTTGCTTAATGTGAGAGCCATCCATTACAAGAGCACTCAGTGGCATTACTGTGTGAAAATCTGTATCAACCCCTTGCTTTAGAACTGATATTGATCCGTCAAAAGGCTGTCACTGAGCTGCACATGATGGAGAGGAAGGAACGAAAGTCCAAGAGTCCAGGAAAGCATTTCTAGAAATTTCGTAAGAATGCCTGTCACTTTGTACAGTTAGAATGCTTCAATTCATGTGACGCTACTGCTCTCTCTGTCACGGGTTCTAATTCCTTCTCTAGTCCTTGGGGAACTAGAACCTGTTATCTCTTGCCATAACTACACCTTGAAAGTGCAGTTAGTTTTGTTCCCTTCCTCTGTGGCAGTTACTACTGCCCTCTTATGACTCACAACATGCCTCTGATTTTGGAAAAGGAGAAAAGTCTGTAGGTTGCTGAGCCAGACTCCCAGGTTAAATCCATTGCTCGGTACTCATAACTTGGATATCCTACAGCGAAGTTTCCTGTGCATCGGTTTTCTCCCATCAGTGGCTGTGTGCAAGAGCATTTAGTACATTACAGTGAAGATTAAGTAAAATAAACTGTGTAATGCGCTTGGAAGAGCGCCTGGTATGCACGGAGAGCACAGTAAGCTGCAGGCACCATTGGAAAGCCTCCTAACTGGTCTTGCTGCCTTCTCCTTTGCCTAAATTGCCTCTCACACAGAAGACTGGTCTTTGTAATACATGTTAACAAAGAACATCCTGCTGAAACAATTCCCATGATCCTCTGCACTTTCTTGAGTGGGCCATGGCTATTTTCCTAGTCTCTCCTCCCTGCAGTCAATCTGTGCATTCCTGGTAGTCCCATGTTTAGTAATGTACACGGGCAACTCTGGGCTTCCGGGCTTCTTGCCTGTGCTATCTCTTTTTGCCTTTTCTCCTTGTGTGCCAGCTGCTTTATCAACTTGACCCAAACGAGGGTTATCTGGGAAGAGGTGAACCTTTATTGAGAAAATGCTTCCAATCACATTGGCCAGTAGGCAAGTCTATGGGGCGTTTTCTTGATTAATGTTTGATGAGAGAACGCCCAATCCTTTAGGGGGCAGTGCCATTCCTGGGCAAGTCCTGAGTTGTATAAGAAAGAGACTGAGCCAGGCAGTGGTGGTGCACACCTTTAATCCCAGCACTCACAGGGTCAGAAGCAAGTGGATCTCCGAGTTCGAGGCCACTCAGGTCTACAGAGGGAGTTCCATGACAGCCAGGGCTACACAGAGAAATACAGGGGAGAGGGGGGGAGGGGGTAGGGGAGGTCCCTCTCCTCCCAGCCTCCCCTACCCCTCTCACAGCCCCTCCCCACCTCTTCTCTTCTCCCAAAAGGGGGAGGCTTCCCCTGGGTACCAAATTACCCTGGCATATCAAGTCACTGCTGTACCGGGCTCATCCTTTCTTACTGAGGCCAGACAAGGCAGCCCAGTTGGGGGAACAGGATCCATAGGCAGGCAACAGATTCAGTGTCAGCTCCAGTTGTTGGGAGACCTGCATGAAGATCAAGTTGCACATCTAAACATCTGGGAGGAGAGGGGCAGCTGCGATCAGGATGTAAAATGAATAAATTAATTAATGGAGAAGGAAAAAAAAAAGAAAGTGTTCATCTTACAGTTCCTCTTACCAGTTCGTTACTCCTACAGGAGGTGGGAGGCGGGGTCAGGTCCAGGATTCATGTTCTACTATCTTCATAGCAGCTTTATTTGTAATAGTCAGAAACTGGCAATAACCCAGATGTTTCTCAACCAAAGAATGGATAAAGAAAATGTGGTTCATTTACACAGTCGAATATGACTCAGCTGTTAAAAACAAGGACATTATGAAATTTGTAGGCAAATGGATAGAACTAGAAAATATCATCCTGAGTGAGGTAACCCAGATCCAAAAGGACATATGTAATATGTACTCACTGGTAAATGGATGTTGGCCATAAAATACAGGCTATACATGCTACAATCCATAGACCCAAAGAAGCTAAATAACCAGGAGGGCTCAAGGGAGAATTCTTGAATCTCACTCAGAAGGGGAAATAAAATAGTCATCAGAGACAGTTGGAAGGAGGGAACTGGTTAGGAGAGGGGATGGGGAGGACAGTCGGTGTGGGGAGAGCCAGGGAGAGAGGCACAGAAGAGGGAATGGAAATAAACAATTTCATCCCCAGTGTGCTGTGGTCAGTGTTTTATCACAGCAGCAGAAAGCAAAGTAAAATGGCTTGGCAACTCTCTGTTCTTGTTCACAGATGAGATGTGCTATGCTTAGTGGAAACTTTTCCAAGCGTGTCCTCCTCATCCCCAAGCCTGCCCTTTGTGCCTTTTATTGTTATTTTTTTGGTATCTGTTCCACACTTAGCCACCTCGCATGTCACAGGCAGCATGTGCAGATACTCCCTTCACCCACACTCCATAGATAGAAAGTCACCATGCTCGATTGGAATGTGACTCCCTCCCATAGGACTTCCTTGTGTTCAGAGCCGTTCCTCTGCTCCCCATACGACATCATATAACCTCCTGAGAATGCTTTGTACAATCCAAGAGATGACCAAAGTCCAGATGCTTACTTAGCTTCTAAGAGTGGTTGAAAATGAGCAAGAGGGATGTGATGGGGTCGGGGTGAGGCTGTAAGAGTGGAATTAGCTTGTTCCTGTCCTGTGTATCTCAACAGCCTTCGAAGACTCCAATGGAAGTGTCAGAGTTTGGGAGATTCCTACACCAAGGATTGCTATTTGCTTTTTGGTTTTGTTTCCATTTCTGGGAGGGTGTTAGGACAGGATCTGGTCATTGGCCCTGAACATTAAGTAAATACACTTTCTTCTTAGTTTATAAAATCTCAAATAGAGAAGAGGACTGTCTGCCCTGTGGTTGGATGCACAGCTGCTGCTGCTGCTCCTGCTGCTCCTGCTGCTGCCTTTTCTTGAGGTACTTATGGGATGATGACTTGAGAGGACAGGTGCCCTACTTAGGAAAAAACAGCAAACCCTTAGTTTTGGGATCTTCTAGATTGTACTTAGTAGTCACTGGCAATTTTATGCCTTTTTTAATGTTTCAGAAGCTGTTAATTGTTTAATATACATTTTTCTTTCTTATTTATTTACTTGTATATTTATTTATTAGGTTTTTCAAGACAAGGTTTCTTTATATAATGGTCCTAGTTTTCCTAGAACTTGCTTTGTGTAGGGCAGTGGGCTGTGAGAGGCAGCTAGGTGCCTGGTCAAGCACAGACCTCGAACTCCTGATCCTAATGGGACAGAAGGTGTTTGGCTTTGTTCCTGGGCCCCTGGTTCCTTTCACTTAGCTTCAGCCCTCCACAACCCGTCCCAAAGAGAAGTTTGTGTCACCCAGCACAGGTAGAGGGTGTGACTACAGGCCTCAGCCTCAAGAGATTTCCCTATTAATAAGATACCTGAAGGCCAGAGGGTGTAGCCAATTAAGCATTCCTTCCCAGACCCTCCTCCCTCCCTATTTAACTCAGGTCTGCCCTGAGAGTTGGGGTTGGGGGTGGGGTTTACAACCAGATTCACTTTCCGCCATGACAATAAACTCTTTAAAACCATGGACTTCTTCTTGTCTTTGGGGCCCTGCCATGGGGAACCATGGAGAAGGCCTTTGACTACCAAGCAGCTGCTTAATCTTCCACTAGAAGACTTCTCTACATTCCCGCTGTAACCAAGAGTCTCTACCTGCCGGGTGCTGCGAGGGCTTCTCTCTCTCTCAGCTGTGGGATGGTTCAGCCAGTATGCCCTCGAATCTCAGTTCTTCCGCCTCTCCCAGAGGTGTCTGGGGGCCCAAAGACAGAGACCACCGGTCTCCCAGGTCAGCCACATCAGCCCAGAGACCCCCACTCAAGAGCCCTGCCCCCACGAGACTTCAGGCTGAGACCTCTCCATGCTGGACGGAGCCCCAGCAGCTTCTGAGCCTAGCCTGGTGTGCCACATGGAGGGAATTCAGTCAAATCCCCACGCTTCTGCCTCCCTGAGCTGCAGAAGACACGTGGGATCCACAACTCCACCCAACAGGACCCACACCTATGCACGACCCACAGCCCCACAACTTAGGAGACCAGGCAGGCCTCAAACTCACAGAGATCTGTCTGCTTCTGCCTCCCAAGTGCTGGAATTAAAGGCATGTGCCACCATGCTTGGATATACTCTGTTCTTAATTTACTCATTTAGAATTTCCTCCTGGCTTTGTATCATATAAAGAAGGTGATACTTGAAGTAGATATTGCTAATGCTCCCTTGAAGACCAGTTTCTCAGGCAGCGAAAGCAAACAGTGCTAAACACTGGCTTACAAGGTTCTTATTTGACAAAGGAAAGTCTAAGGTGAAGAACCCGAAGCTTTCTTTTTGTTGTTGTTTTTATTTTTAATTGTGGGTGGGTGGGGTGGTTGTGCTCATGAATTAGTGCCAGTAGAAGACAGAAGAAGGCATATACCCTGGATCTTGGGTTAGTGGCAGTTGACAGTTGTGAGCCATCCTACATGGGTGCTAGGAACCAAACTAGGGTCCTCAACAAGAGCAGTAAGCACTGAATCGCCGAGTCATCTCTCTAGCCACTGAAGTGTTCTTAATCTCTCTAAACAATTTCAGAACAAATGGGAAGAACCACTCACCCTGGGTTTCACGGAACTCAGCTAGAGAGCATCCAAATATGACTCTCTGACCTTCTCAGAGATTCTAGACCCTCCTAATGTCCTCATATAAACTCCTTGTCTGCTTCAGCTTTAACTTCTTCAGACTAGACATCTCATAAAATCAGAGGACTTGACAACACATACTAGGTAATATCTCCCCATGTTATAGGCCTCTGGGGAGGTCCACCTTGCTAATTGAGAATGTTTACTGCCTTGCTATTTGAGTACTTCTACTCCTGAAATTTTCTTCTGTCTCTTCAGGGGAGATTACTATCTCTGAACCTATTGTATTTGGGATGCCTGGATAAAATCTTCCAGAAGTAATGTTACACATGATGAAAGGGCTTGACTGAGTTTGACAATCTTGTCCTATAGATGATGGGTAGGACCTGAGAACTGTAGAAATGTCTTGGTGTGTGAGACAGAGATCTGTGGATGCTGTTTCAGTAGACCATGTAAACAGTCTCTGACAAATCTATCAGGAAGGGTTTCCCTCCCTTCTGCTAGGACACTGCTGCAGAAAAAACAATAATCAGTTAGTTTCTGGTCTCATGTGTTTGAGTTCTGGTTAAAAAGGCAGATAAGGTCCTGATCTCAGTGCTATGACCTGACAGAAAGACCTGGAAGGCCCTCTATGAAACAGCAATGCCATTATTAAAGGGGGTGGACAGGAAAGTAATTTTCTAAGCAGAGATGTGGAGCTTCAGATATATTTGTGCTCATAGTGAGTTGGAATTTTATACAAACCCAATTATGTGGGTGTAACAGAATGCCTGCTGGGTGGAAATTTTTATCAAGAGATAAACACAAAGGACTAGTGGGATGGCTCAGTACAAAAGGCACCTGACACCCAAGCCTGATAACATGAGTTCAATCCCCAGATCCCATGTGATGGAAGGAGAGAACTGACTCCAACAAATTTTCTCTTGACCTTCATATGTGTGCTGTGGCATGGGCAAGCCCCTTCTCATCACATACACACAGGAGTCAAATAAGTAAATGTAATAGTAATGACAAGAAATCCCCCCTTTAAAAGCAGTAAACATAGAAAATCAGATTGGAGTAGAATTTTCTAAAAGACATAAGAAAAGATACAATGGAGGCTGGAGAGATGGCTCAGTGGTTAAGAGCACTAACTGCTCTTCCAGAGGTCCTGGTCCTGAGTTCAATTCACAGGAACAACTTGGGTGTCTCATAACCATCTATTATGGGACCTGATGCATCCTTCTGGTGTGTCTGAAGACAGCCACAGTGTACTCACATACATGAAATAAATAAATAAATCTTTAAAAAGAAAGTATACAATTAACTTTTAAGAAGAAATTTTGCTGTTCAGGGTTGGAAAGCAGCTTGCTTAAGTAAAACATTTGCTGCAGAAGTACAGGGACCTGAGGTCATGTCCAACACTGGTGTGGAAAGGCCAGGTGATGTGGCAAGTATTGGTAATCCCAATGCCGAGAAGGCAGAGACAGATATATTTGACTGCCTAGCCATCCAGCCTGAGGAGATTTGGCAAACACCAGATCCGAGAGAGAGAGAGAGAGAGAGAGAGAGAGAGAGAGAGAGAGAGAGAGAGAGAGA
>JANHMN010000007.1:42125551-42158397 GCA_030674055.1 Rhabdomys pumilio | reverse complement strand
AGAGAGAGAGAGAGAGAGAGAGAGAGAGAGAGAGAGAGAGAGAGAGATCCTATCTCAAAAAACAAGGCGAAAGGCATCTGAGATACAATGCAAGAAGTTGACTTCTGTCCCGTACCTGTATATCTCCAACCCAAGCACACCAACACCCTCCTCCCCCACTGCATATTCTATCAGTCTGTCTGTGGAGATCCTACAACCTCCTCAAAGGGACAAATGGTTAATACTAGAAATCTTGACAAAGGAAAATGGTGATCCTGATCAATGGGGCAGGGACAGAAAACAGCATGAAGATCCCAAAGAGAAATTCACCCAAAAAGAACAAAGTCTGGCAGTGATCTGAACTCTGTAACAACCTCAGCTCCAGACAAATAAACTGAGTTTGGTACACTTTAGCCTGAATTCCTAAGACTCATAAACACTATATCAGAAACTAACCATTATTCTTATTATAGTGAAGAGCTTAATTATCCTATGGTTTAGATTCATTATAATGGCTGACATAGAGGACATAAGTGGGAACAAACAGAGGTGAAGAAGATGTTGGTATGGTTAAGAGAAGAAGGCTGGATGCAGGAGGGATGGAGTTTCAAGTAGGAAGTGAACTTATCATAACTTGGTTATTGATCAGCTCTGGGGAGCAGTGGTTAATTTGTTTGTTATTGGTGTCGTTGATTACTGTCATAAATGGCAAAGGTTAGATGAAATAGGCAATTATTACTCCCTTCTTAGTGCCACTTGTTTCAGCTGTTGGTCTCTACAAAGAGAATTATGAAGATGGAGCCCTGGTCAGCTGCACTCACTCTCAGAAGGACCATGGTTATCATTCTGAGTTAATCAAGGGGAGTCATTGTTTCAATTTGCATTAAGTGGCTTTTGGCTATGCAAAGATCCAATTACATTAAAAGCTAGATAGCAATTGGTATAGGAAAACAATTATGTAGACATGGCCATGACATTAAAAAGAACAAATGTCTGACTGAGAGTTTGCCAAGATTTCCATTGAGTTAATTCTGACTGCCAAAGAATCACGGAGGGGTGTAGGGAGGAGACATTAAAAAAATAAGAAATAAAGATAGACTTAGCCAAATAATATATCTTCAGACTACAAGAATAGAGGGCATCTCTCTTTGTTTTGCTTTTAAACTAGAATGTTCAATATTAGAAGAAAACATTCAGTAAACCACTTATACCATGCATTGCAATAACATTTACCTACATGGTAACAGCGGATGGTGGCCCCAGTTGCCACCTCTCACTAGGCAGCACCCTATCAGTGACCACTGTTAGCAGATTGGTGAGAATTTTGTCAAAATGGTTTCATTAAAGAGATCTTGTTCATGGTATGGAATATGTGACATCACATCTTATCAGCTCCTTCTATTCCATATCTCACGATGCCTACTTGATAACTTAGTACCTAGCTTACCAGTTGCTAAATACTAGAATTGTGGTTGGCAAGAGATGTAGTCACATTGAGACAGCAGACAGTAGCAATAACAGCACCAGCAACCACCACCACCACCACAACAACAAAACAGGACAGAATTCTAGGAGCATGTAGAGTGGGCAGTGAAGGCAGGTACTAGCCAGGAAGATGGGAAGTGTTGGCAACAAAAGATAGGTACATGCTTGGTTTTCATGCTCTCCCTTTTTGTTCTAACCGCTATTGAATCTTTCTTTCAAAGATTACCAGGCATCTTAGTCAGAGTTTCTGTTGCTGTAATAAACATTGTGACCCAAAGGTACCTTGGGGGAGGAAAAGGTTTATTTCACCTCCACTTCCATATTCCATCAAAGGAAGCCAAAGCAGAAACTAAAGGAAGGAACCTAGAGGCAGAAACTGAAGCAGAAGCCATGGGGAGAGTGATGCTTACTGGCTTGTTCCTCCTGGCTAGCTCAGACATTTTCCTTATATAGGACCCCAGACAACAGCCCAGGAGCAGCACTGCCCCCCAGTGGGTGAGCCCTTTCACATCAATCAGGGCAATCGAAATGCTCAACAGGCTTGCTCACATGCCAATCTGATGGAGACATTTTCTCAATCAAGGCTCTCCCTTTCCAAATGACTCTAGCGCATGTCAAGCCAACACAAAACTTACCAGTTCAACAGGAGACTATGTTGTTTGCCATTTGATGGCTTCTCTTCATTCTATTGTCTTTACTGGCTTTTGGTGTCTGGCATTGCCTGCCAGTCTCTGTCACGAGCCTTCTTTGTGATGCTGGCTGTTAATGCACACCAGTTCTTGAATTTCTCTAACGGTTCTTGTTCCGAGTTCCACACTGGCTCCTCCAGTTAATTGTGGGTGTTTGTAGACATTATTGCCAACGACTCTGTTTTTGTCTTGCTCTTCTTTACTCTGTACTTTCTGGTTTTTGGATACTTGATTCACTTTTAGGATGTCAACAGTGATCATTAGGAGGGAAACTTTGAAATACTATCGATGTTTAGAAACACAAACAAGTACATGAATCTGGCCCCAGCGTTCACTTTGGCTTTGATCATTCAGTCCCCACTACCTACCAGATTTGTCCCTGTTTGTGCTTCAGATTCAGTGCAAATTGGCAAGTGTTCATTGTCAGCTCCCCTGAAAACACGTTTCTCCGTGTCTATGAGCTGCTTTCAGAGAAACAGAAGATCCATTCTGAAAGTGGTCAACACCACTCTGTGGACTGAGGGCTTGGACTTGGACTGAATACAAAGAGAAGAGAGGAGAAAGCACTGAACACCTACATTCATCTCGGCTTCCAGACTTGGGGTGCAGTGTGACTAGCTGCCTCACACTCCTGTCTTCCCTGCCGTGATGACTACCTTCAAGCTACGAACTAAAATAAACCCTTTCTCCCAACAGCAAGAAAAGTAGCCAACATACATGGCATTGCTAAAGTGGAGCTCTTCTCCTTCCCATCAGTCTCCTTAACTCCCTAAGGAGCGCTTTCCAGTTATGTTCCCTTCCTGTCCTTTCAATCCCTCCTCCCTGAAATAAAAGTGACTGTCCTGTCCTAAGCTACTTGATATCACATGTCTCTACATTAGTAAAAAAAAAAAAAAAAAAAAAAAAAAAAAAACCATACTTTCTTCCCCTGAGTCTTTCTAGGCTGGATCAGCTCTTCTATTCTTCATAACTGGAAATGTTGGGAGTACACTGGAATAGACAATAAATTTTATTGTTCTCAGGAGTGAGGAAGCATATACTCCTGTTTAGAGATAGGAGTATGTAGCTCTATGTGGGCAGTAAGTGAGAGGATTCTGAGATTGGTAAGAGCATTCTTTGCCGAGGGATGTGCCTACAGGTGGAGGATGTGGGCGGTCACGTGCATTATTGCAAAGAGAGTGTGTGTATAGCCTCAAACTCACTGGGGTCCCTAGAAGACTGTCTCCGATGCTTGCCTGCCTCACAAGGATTAGCAAAGTGCTCACACACAGTAAGTGCTGAACAAGTACTGGACTGCTTTTTCCTCCTTTTTTTTTTTTTTTTTCTTATTTTGTCTTTTCTACTCAAAGACTTAGTTTTGCTGTGCTACTAAAGCTGGCCTCAAACTCCTGGGTTGAAGAATTTTCCTGCCTCAACTTTGCAGTTGCTGCTATGGTGATTTGCATAGGTGTGCCCCCCCCCCCAGACTCTTTTGTTTGAATGCTTGGCCCAAGGAGAGTGGCACTATTAGGAGGTGCAGCTTTATTGGAGTAGGTGTGACCTTATTGGAAGAAATGTGTCACTGGAGGCAGGCTTATATGTGCTCAAGTTACGCCCAGTGACACAATCTTCCTTCTGCCTCGGATCAAGTTGTAAAGCTCCGCCAGCACCGTGTTTACCTGTGTGCTGACATGCTGACACCATGATGATAATAGACTAAATCTCTGAAACTGTAAGCCAGCCCTAAATAAATATTTTTTATAAGAATTTCTGTGGTCATAGTGTCTCTTCAGAGCAATGAAACCCTAAGACTTGCAGATGGTTTAATATCCACTCATTGAAAAATGTTCAGTGGAAAACTTCTAATGTTTAGTTTGTGTGTGTGCATGTGCATGCATGTGTAATATACGTGTGTGTGTGTGTGTGTGTGTGTGTGTGTGTGTGTGTGTGTGTGTGTATTTGGAGGCCAGAGGGCAAGTTGCTTCTCATCACATGGGTCCTGGGGCTCAAACTCAGGTCCTCAGGTTTGAGAAGAATGCTTACTTGCTGCCCCATCTTGTCAGATGCTTCAGGTTGTGTTGCTTTTTGTTTTTACAGTGGGTGAAACCATTATCAATTTTATTTGCCTAAGCCTAACTTCTCTTACCTCCAGATTCCTGTCTTCCCTTCACAGTATCACGTATGCTTATCAGGCTTAGTTCAGATAAACCTTCTAAACAGGGATCTGGAATTCTTTGGCTTGCCATTCTCTACCTCAGGGTTCTGTCCTCCATCCATTCACACACAGCACAAAGATAGGAGTATCCTTGGTTTCTCTTTTTATTATACTCCACATTGTTTTGGTTACAGTGTTTATTGCTGTGAAGAGACACATGGCCACAGAGACTCTTAGAAAAGAAAGCATTTAATTGTGGCTTGCTCGTCATTCAGAAGTTTAGCCCTTTGTCGTGGCGGGAAGCATGGCAGCATGTAGGCAGACATGGTGCTGGAGAGTACTGAGAGCTCTATATTAGGATCAACAAGCAGCAGGCAAGGGGAGACATCAGGCTTGGCTTGAGCACTTGAAATTCCAAAGCTCACCACCAGAGACACACCTCCTCCAACAAGGCCACATCTAATCTAACAAGGGCACACTTTCTAAAGCCCTTGTCAAGCACTGCAACTCCCTAGTGACCAAGCATTCAAATATATGAGTCTCTGGGGGCATTCGTATTTAAACCACCACACACACCAAACTGAGTAAAAGTACGCTAAAAGTGTTACCTTATCATGTGTTTGAAACCTGGCTATTTTCTATCTTTCCCTGTCAATCCATATTGAGCCAAGTCACTGTCTGTTCTCACTAGATTCCTGGATGTTTTCTCTTTGATTGTTACATGTCCGCCTTACCCATCCCTGGACAGTCCCTCCACAGAGCCCAAGTCTGTAACCAAACTCTCCATAGCCTTCAGAACTAGGCCTTTGGCAGTTTCTCTGCACATTTTCTGTTATCTTCCCCCATGACTGAACCCTGTCTATGCAGTCTCACTTTCTGCATTCACCAGAGAGGCACTTTAAGGGTAGGGCTTTCATTGACTGTTCTTTCTACTCTGAACAGTCTACTTCTGGAAATTTCTATGATCATTGTATTACTTCCTTCCAACCTCTTCAGAGTAGTCACTCCTGGAAAGAAGATTCCATCACTCGTACTGTGTGTGGTAATCTCAATGGCAACTTGATGAGATGTGGAATCTTCTGGGAGACACATCTGTGGGCGTGGCTGTCGGGCTTATTTGTATTAGGTTTACTAAGGTGGGAAGACCAACCACTGCGGGGTTGGGACACCATTCTCTGGGGTTGGATCCTAGACTATATAAAACAGGGAAGCTGAGTTGAGTCCACTGCTCTCTGCTTTCTCTCTGACTGTGGGTGCAATGAAGACCAGATTCGCCAAGCTGTCATGATTTCCTGCCTTGATAGACTGTACTCGTGAACCATGAGCCCTGGAACCATGAGCCCAAATAAACTCCTTCTGTAAGTTGCTTTTTGTAGAAATATTTTTATCACATCAACTGGAGATGTAACTATAACACTGTGCAAACAAATTCCTGAATGAATCCCTGCCCAGGTCCCATGATTTGTTTTCCTTTTGCTGCATGAACCTTAACATCTGTATGCATTTATCAGTCATCCCTTCTCCTTAGTATATAAACTCCCTGAGATCAAGATTTTGTTCATCATGGTCTCCCCTCCTCTATAATGACAATGTCTGGAATAGTTCCTGGAATATGGTAAATCTTTTTGAATATTTGCTAAGTGAATAAATTAATCTCAGTACTGAAGGTGATGATTCACTCTTGACTCCACAGTTAAAGCCTCTTCTGTAGAGTCACCAAGCCCTCTGGGGTCAGCCTTGTGTTTATTCAATTAGCATTTACCAAGTGCAAACTGTCTTACAGTGTGTTTATCACTGGGCTGCTTACTTCCCACAAGTGCTGTACCCAACCAGATAAGTGAGACAGCATGAGCTCTGTAAGCTTTAAGGCACCACATGGATGTCACTTGTCTCCCAGCACAGTGACACTAATTAAGGTTGCTTCTATGCTCAGTTCCAATGGGAGCCTCCAACTAATCTTCATGCTTCCAGAACCTCTCTAGATAATAAATTCTACACTCTGATACACATTTAATCTTAATGCATTGCAGCAATTATGCTCCCCTTCTTTTTTTTTAAAAAAAAAACATTAACTGCCTTCCAAGTTCTGACTAAATAGTTCACAAACTCCTTGGCTTGCATTGGAGAGACTCTCTTTAACTAGGCTGTCTCTTCACTGCCTCCAGTGTTCCCCCATCAAACCCCTCAATTATCCATCAAACCCATGGCCCACTTACTTTTTCCAGAGTATTTCTGGCATCCCCCTTCTTTACTCCGTGAATGTTCTTTCCATAATTGATGTTTTCTACATCCCTTCATATGCATGCAATGGACATAAAACTACCATCCCTGGATTTCTTCATTTCTTGATCATTTATTTGAGAAAGGGTCTCATGTAGCTAAAGCTAGCCTTGAACCCATGGTTCTGTCTCCATCTCCTGAGCATTGTGACTGCAGGTGAGAGTCATCTGTCCAGCTCTGAGATTTTTCATTTTGAGGTGATCTTTCTGAACTCCATGTTTAAGGTATTTTTTTTTTCCTATTGAAGAAACAGTCTTCTCCTCCCTTCTTCCTTTCTTTAGAAGAGAAAAACAGGAAAGAGGTGTAAATGACGTGCTTGTTTGTGTCCTAGTTCTCTTTCACTCTTCTGAGTTGGAGGGTAAGGCAACTCTAGCATCTGTTTGTCCTCCATTTACAATAGGCCATATCGGCCTCTCTCCAGCATACCTTGACCAACAATATGTGTTCATAGCTGGTTTGCCGTTGTGATGGGATCTAGAATCACCTAGGGCACAAGCCTCTATCGAGAGACTCCAACACCATGCCCCCTTTCTGTGTTTAGTTTTGCACTTCCCACAGTTGGTAATTGTTCCTATTTTGCTTATTTGATTCATTCATTCCTTGCCTTTCTACATCTAGAATGTAAGGTATCTGAGGAGGAGACTTCTTGCCGCCTTGCCTTGTTTTTCACAGTGGTGCCAGAGTCTAGCATATTGCAGGTGCTTAGTGAATACCAGGAAATAGGGGAACAAGCTATTCTATAGTAAGAGTTTGCTGTTTGAAAGTGTAAAGAAAGACCCAAAGGTCATGCACTGGATGTGGGGGTTGTTAACCTGGGAGAAGCATGGTGTGGGAATTACAGCACATACTTATCAGATTTAGGAAAGGGGGTTAAACAGCACTCACTTCTCATTTGGCACATAGTGTCTCAGAGGTCCATGAAAATCTAATGCCGAGTGTTCGGATAGTTGAATGACTATGGATATATTATAAACAATTGAATTGCATGAGTGAGTGAAATATATCATATGTGGATAATATAATAAAATACAGATAGAGAGTAAAAATAGTCTAAAATAAGCATTTCAGGAGAAAAAAGCTGACTGAAGAGAACCATTCCAATAATGCCCAATCTCAGTTGCCAACTTGACAAAAGTTGGAGGAGGGAACTCCAACTCAGTAATTGCCTCCATCAGATTGACCTGTGGGCATGCCTGTGAAAACATTTTCTTGATTTCTAATTGATCAATGAAGGCTCAACCTACTGTGGATGGTACCATTCCTAGGAAGACAGGTCAAAGCTATATAGGAAAGGTACCTGAGTGTGACCCTGGAAGCAAACCAGTAAGCAGCATTTCTCTATGGTTTCTGCTTCAGGTTCTGATGGAATGTCTGCCCTGACTTCTTTTGGTGATGAATTCTGACCTGGAGGTGTAAGCCAAATAAACTCTTTCCTCCCCTAAATTTCTTTTGATCAGAGTGTTTTTATCACAACAGTAGAGAAAATAAATTAGAATAATCCCTCAACCATACCTATTCCCATATTCAAACTATTTATTTAAAATTTTAACTCTATTTACTTATTTATTTGTGGTATGTGTTTGGGAGAGCATGTCGTGGTGTGGGCAACTTTTCAACTTGAGTTGTCAAGCTTGGTGGCAAGCACTTCTTGACAAGCCACTTTGCCATCCCTCAAAACATACTCATTATTATCACCTGTGTTAGGTGAGAATAGTCAGGATCAGGGACACAATAAAGAATACATAGTCTCTGAGCTCAAACCTCCGTGTCTACTTCTCTCCACTGAACAAGAACAGAGAATGGTGAAGCAGGGGAGAAGATCAGGACAACTTTCCAGCCAACTCTGAAATAGTCCCAGAAAGGTGAAGTCTCAATATTTAAACATTAAAAACAATCTATAAAGAGAACACAGAAAACATCTCCGTGGGTATCAGAGTGTCCTTCCTTTAAAGAGGAGAATTACCAAAGAGGAATCAGAGCACTTCTCCCATCATCAATCAGTGGGTTTTCGGTGTGACTTTCTGACGTGCAAGATATAAGATGCCAATGCCAAGAGCCCAAGGAACATTTTTCCATTTAGAAATTGCAGCAGGCCAGTTATCCAACCCCGTGCCAAAGCCTGCTTCCAGACCAGGAGAATGCGGACAATGAAGCAAGCACTGGGAATGCAGGAGTTAGAAAAACTGGATCAAACACTCTTGCCCTGCTGCTCCTAGCTCTGACATTACTGTCACCTCCTCCAGTACCACCACTCCCCGCCCTTTCTGTTGGAGACAAAAGCCCATATGTTATGGCATTATAGATCGAATCAGCCACTGAAAAGTCCTCTATCATCTAGGATACAGACTAATATTAGTTAATAACTATGTGATTATTGATAAAACTGGCTATGTATCATCTAAGGCGTAATATTGTCGTGAGGAATAAACAATGCGTATGTCTACATGTGTAAGAGTTAGGAATGCTTGTTTCCTTTACAACTCATGTTGAAAGTTAATCCACACTCAATGACATTAGAAGTCGTGGTCTGTCTGTGGGAGGTGATCAGTACCCTTTCCTAATCCAAGGACTCTGGGTGAAAGGAGTCACTTTCCTGCCATTCTGTTCTTTCATGTGAGGACACAGCATCTGCTTCTCCTGGATGATGCAGAGGGCAGCCCTCATAGACACCACTTTACTATCACCCTGGCCTTGACCATCCTGCCCTTCAGAGACATGATAAATACATGTGCATTGTTGATAAATTACCCAGCTTGTAGTATTTTGTTACAGAAGCACAAATAGGCTGGAGCAGACACACACACACACACACACACACACACACACACACACACACACACTCAGGGAGGCAGGAGGGAGGACACTTAAAACATTGCAGAGTTTAAATAATTATTGATGGGTACAAGAAATAATTATTGATGGGTACAAGGTGTTTCTTGCTGTAAAACACCTCTGCCTCTTATTTAACTAGCAATTTTCAACTAGATAAAAAGAGTCTGTGTTGTAAGTAAGGATGTTCCAGACTTTCTAGATCAATATTTACGGTGTCAATCTTTAGTTATTGATGATACCCAGTGCTAACCAAACAAAATGGATGGATCCTAGCAGTAACAATACACCTCTCTTTAGTTAGAAATTGTTTGTAGGTCTTGGAGGGATCCTGTGCTGATTAGTTTTTCTTTCTATTTTTCTTTTTCTCCCTCTCTCCCTCCTTCCCTCCTCCTCTTCTTCCTCCTCCTCCTCCTCCTCTTCCTCCTCTCTCTCTCTCTCTCTCTCTCTCTCTCTCCCTCTCTCTCTCTCTCTGTTTCTTGTCAATTCATTATAAACTAGGGTCTTGGGAAGAAGAAACCTCAGTTGAGAAAATGGCTTCATCATGTTGCCCATAGCAAGTCTGTAGAGGCATATTTTTGATTAATGGTTGATAGAGGAAGGCCCAGCCCAGTGTGGGAGGTCCTACAAATAGGCAAGTGGTCCTGGGTTGTATAAGAAAGCATGTTGAGCAAGCCATGGAGAGCAAGCCAGTAAGCAGCATCTGCCCTTGGTCTCTGCTTTAGTTCCTGCCTTTGGATTTCTGCTCTGACTTCCCTTCATTATGGACCTCTATCTGGAAGTTAAGATAAACCTTTGCGTTCTCAAGTTGCCTTTGGTCATGGTCTTTATCACAATAGAATCAAACTAAGGCAGATCCCTATGATGAAAAAAAAGCAGAGCCAGACAAGTGTGAACGGAAGGATTTACATAGCTGTATCAGCCATTTCCCAAAAGGTATTGTACTAAATAGGCTATTTGTATTGTTTCTTAGTATCTGGAGACATCTCCCCACAAAACAAGATTCTCTATAACCAGAGATGCAAGGAAAGAAAACAATATATATCCTCTTGTCAGTGCCTCCTGAACACTCTGATAAGGAATAGTTTGTAATAGAAAAAGTATCAATCTGCCAATGAACTGCATCATAGAAAACACCCTGGCAACTCAGACTGAAGAGAATGTGGCCAGTGTGACATCATGGATCTATAAAAGGCACAGGCTCTTTTTGGCAGCGTGTGGGTGAGTTGTCAATTGCATCAGCTTAGCTATTATTGCTCGTGACAATACACAATTAGTCATCTTGATTCCAGCAGACTGCACAGCATTCTCAAATCTACTTTGTAGTAATTATGGTATATTAGAAGCCCTGTACTGTTGAAATAACTCACTGAAAGATGGATCAGTGGGTAAGTTTCACAGTAAACTAGTTTCTGGTAATGAATTCTGATGGGTAATCTTGGTTGTCATCTTGACAAATCTGGGAAGAAGAAACGTAAAGTTAAAGAATTGCCTCTGTTAGATTGGCCTTTGGGCATGCCTATGGGAGTGTTTTCGTGATTAATAATTGCTGTAGAGGAGGGCCCAGGCCACTGTGAGCAGTACCATTCCTAGACAAGGTGGGTCTAGCTGTGTAAAAAAGCTAGCAGAGTGTGCCTAGGAGCAATCTGGTAAGCAGTACAGTAAATTGGAGCTTAACTTACCACTGCATAACTCTTTGAGGTTTTTTGCTGATATATCACAGTAGCCGGTATAGGTCAAGAAATTTAGATACTATAGTTAGTAAAAAGAAATGAAGGAGAGATTGCATAAATGTATGCTCTTTCCAAGGGAAAGAAGACTAAGCAGGCAGTAGGAATTAACTAGTATAAACAGTGTCTGTGATTCATTTACTGGGTAGTTTAAGTGAAAACCTTTCCATTAAGTCTGTGTCCTATTCCATTGATCTACCTGCCTGTCTCTGTATCAATACCATGCAGTTTTTATCACTATTGCTCTATAGTACAGCTTGAGGTCAGGGATGGTGATTTCCTGAGAAGTTCTTTTATTGTTGAGAATAGTTTTCACTATCCTGAGATTTTTTTTTTTTGTTATTCCAAATAAATTTGCATATTGCTCTTTCTAACTCTATGAAGAATTGAGTTGGAATTTTGATGGGGCTTGCATTGCCCCACCTGGGGATCCATCCCATATACAGACAGCAAACCCAGACACTATTGCAGATGCCAAGAAGTGCTTGCTGAGAGAAGCTTGATATATCTGTTTTTTGAGAGGCTCTGCCAGAGCCTGACAAATACAGAGGCAGATGCTCCCAGCCAACCATTGGGCCGAGCACGAGATTCCCAATGGAGGAGTTAGAGAAAGAACTGAAGGAGCTGAGGGGGTTTGTAACCCCATAGGAAGAACAGCAATATCAACCAACCAGACCCCCTCCAGAGCTCTCAGGGACTAAACCACCAACCAAAGAGTACATATGGAGTGACCCATGGCTCCAGTCACATACATAGCACAGGATGGCCTTGTCAGGCATCAACTGACAGGAGGACAGACCCTTGGTCTTGTGAAGACTCGATGCCCCAGTGTAGGGGAATGCCATGGTGGGGAGAAGGAAGTGGGTGTGTGGGTGGGTAGGGTAACACCCTCATAGAAGCAGGGGGAGGGGAGATGTGAGAGGTTTCTGGAGGGGAAACTGGGAAAAGGGATAACACTTGAAATGTAAATAAATAAAATATCCAAGAAAAAAAAAGTCTGTGTTCTAGTACATTTTATGCTACTATAACAGAATACCTTGGACTGGGTAATTTATAAAGAGCAGAAATGTATTGGTTCATAGTTCTGGAGACTGAGTAGCCCACTGTCAAAGTACTAGCTTCTAGCAAGGATTTTTGCGCCACACCAGTGGCAAAGCTCATCCTTGTGAGATGGTTTATGCTGACATGGATCTGCTCAAGAGAATCCAGCCCTCGTGGTTTAGGTACCTTGCATTTAGCACTGCCTCCCAGCTCAGTCACATTAGGGACTAAGTTTCCAATACTCAGATTCTGGGAGTACACATTCAGACAACAACAGTGCATTAGTCAGAGTTCTCCAGAAAAACAGGATCATAGAGCTATAGATACCAATGTCTATGATTTTACAGATATTATCTATCATACACCTGCCTGTCGACCTGCATGCTTGCCCGCCTGCCCATCTCATCAGTCATTTATCTGTTTAGTTTCTTTTGTGGGATGCTTGTGGAGGATTAGTAGCCACAACTGTACAGGCCAAAAATAGTATAGTCCAGAAGATTGGAAACCAGGGGAGTTGCCTTGAGTTCAGAGGCCATCTGCTAACAGAGTTCTGTTTGTCAAAGATCAGACTGATCTCCACCTGATTAGGTTAG
The DNA here is from genome assembly GCA_030674055.1 of Rhabdomys pumilio. Classification (NCBI taxonomy): domain Eukaryota; kingdom Metazoa; phylum Chordata; class Mammalia; order Rodentia; family Muridae; genus Rhabdomys; species Rhabdomys pumilio. The sequence continues at coordinate 42,145,637 of JANHMN010000007.1, read as the reverse complement.
GCTCAGTAGTCATATTACAGGCAGCAACTACTGTCTCCAAACTCTATTAATGCAAACATTAATCTCATCCAGACATCAGCTTCATGGAAACATATGGGATAATGTTTCATGGAACATTTGGGCACAGTGGCCAGATGGACACTTTATTAACCATTGTGTAAAGTTACATGAAATGTTATGGTAGTGGTTGTTGATGCTATTATTTATATCTGAGAGAAAGTGGCTAAGATAACTGAATAACTGAGGCTACAAACTCAATCATCTCTCTTTCCTCTCCTTCCAGAGTGTTCAATAGCCTATATGTAAAGGAAGAAGGCAGAATCGGGCCTTTCATACGAGACACAGTGAACTGCAGAGCGACTGGCACCACTGTTGCTTGTCTTCTGACCACAGCTGATTCAGAGCAGCCCCAGTCTCTTTTCTGTCACAATTCCCAGGTCTTCACATGTTTGCCACACATTTCTCTCATTTCCCTGCAGCCCCAGCTTTGCCTACTCTGCCTTACCTACCAAAACGGAGAGATACAGTCCTCCATATCTGTAGCATCAGCCTCCAAACTTCTGCATGTGCATTCTTTCTTATTCCTATTGTGCTGAGTTGGTTTCTGGACCTTTCAAGGCCAGCTCCCCTGCTTTCATACTTAGTTCTGTCTTTTCTATCTTTTTATCTCTATAGAAGTCATGGTATCTGAATTAAATATATTTGAGAAGTTAGACATTAGAGTCTCCATGACTGCCATGTTAAGTTCAGGCCTGTTAAGTCTGATTATTGCTATGATTTTTGCAAGTCAGGCAAAATTTATAAAGAAGAACAATTGCATGTGCACATGTGTGTGTGTGTGTGTGTGTAAAATCTCACACTGGCACATATGCACTGCTCAAGTAGCCACAATGACAGAAAGAAAGCAAGTGCACAAGCTGCAGACTATTTATTGATTAAAAAACGATTCAAGCAAGAAGTACTTTTGGTAATAAGACAGGTATCTTTGCTGTCCATATTGACTTCCGTATATATTCTAGTTGTCTAGGGCAACCAGAAACACACAGTCATTCGGTATCAAAGGCACATGGCAGACAGCACCCACACCAGTGTGATGATGAGATTTTCCTTTGGCATCCTCTTGTCCCACCGCTAGGCATACTGACTTGTGCATCTTTACTATTAGAGTTTAGTATGAGACTCTTGCTTATGTAACAAGTAGCACAATTATGACATAGTTTTGATTCCGTCACGTAAAACATTCTCTCTTGCCTCTTGGCATTTAATGTCTCCAATCTTCAATCTCAGGAATCGATAGCTCTACTTCCTCCTGGTGTAGACTAATACTGAATGTTCTTCTTTGAAGTCACACGCTGTTTTATTTGAATGTTTTCACGTGGTAGCTGAGATTTCATTTCTGGCTTCTTTCCCTCAATATAGTAATTTTGAGATTCATTCATTGTGTTCCATGCACCAGGAATTTGTTCCCCAGTGGTAGACCTTGTACTATCCAATGCTAACAACAAAGGAAACAACCAAGAAAACACTAAGGACATTTCACCCTTATTTACACTAGACATTTACATGTGTATAGCCATTGCAAGAAAACTGTATGCCACAACCTGTTTATCTAACAACACAGTGTTTGTTTCCAACAGTTGATTATTATGTATAAAATTGCTATGAAAATTCAGGCATATAAACTTATTTCAATTTCTTTTTATTGTATCTATACTTCTTTGCTGAAGAGTGAGGTGGAATGTAAATTTATGAGAGATTGCTGAGCAATGTCGCTTTGTGGCTTCACCGATATGCAATATTGCAAGCCTACTTAATTTTATCCATTCTATTAGATGTAGAATTATGTTTGGTTGTGGTTTTAACTGACATTTTATGAGTTAGGTACCTTTTCATGTATCTTCACTGTGAAGTATTAAAATCTTTGGTCACATTTTAAATGTGTACTTACCATCTTGTTGTTGAGTTATAGAGTTCTTGTGTTTTGAAGAAAAATACTATGTCAGCTATATATGTTGAGAATATTTTTTTTCAAGTTTGTAGTTCATTGGTTTTTGGTGTGTATGTGCATGTGTATGGTGTACCTGCATGTGTTCATGTATTTATGGTTTCATATGTGTGTGTGCCTGGTTGTGTGTGCATGGTTGAGTGTCCTCTCGATCTTACATATTAAAGCAAAGTCTCTCACTTAAAACCAGAACTCATCCATTTGGTTAGTTTAGCCAACCAGCTTGTGGTCGGATCCAGTCTCTGCTTCCCTAGTTATGGAATTACATACCGTTGTCTTACCCACCCAATCCTTATGTGGGTGCTGGGGATCCAAACTCTGTTTCTCATGAGTGTGAGGCAAGATCACTGAGCCGTCTCCCAGCCTGCATTGGCTTGTCTTTATATTATATTATGATGCCTTTAAAGAACAAGTATTAAATTTTGATGAAAATCAAACTAGCCCATTTTTTGTTTCACAGTGTGTCTTTTGTGTTCTAACCTAAGAGATCTTTGACTAGCTTCAAGGCTATAAGAACCCGTTTAATGCTTTCTTATAAAAAAAAAAAACATTAAAAGACCTTATATATAGTAAGCTTAAAAACTGTTGACAGTCTTGTCTTTATGTCTCATAGTGTGAACTACTTTTATTGGATGATATGAACTAAAAATGTAGGTAACGTTTTCTGGGGATGGATACTTCTGTTGCCAAATCTATTCACTAAAATGGCTATTTCCAAAATCTTGGCATTTTTTTCCCAGTACACTTAATGAACCATTTATGTTTTTACTCTTTGTCTAAATTCCCTACTCTCCTGCCTTGATGTATATCAATTTTGTAGCCGTATCACACTGTCTTGGTTGGGGGTAGCTTTAAAGTATGTTTAAAAAACAAGATAAATAAATTATAATAGTTATTATAATTTATACTAAATATCAAGAAAATGATACAACTTTGGTGTTTTTTTTTTTTAATTTTGTTTTCTGGATATTTTGTGAATCTTTACATGTTTTGTCTGTTGAATCTCTTGTATCTGTGAATCTTTACAAAAGTGCTGGGATTCTAATTAGATAGAGTTGACGTCTTCACAGTATCACTTTACACAGTAGGTGAATGGCATTCTCTTTAATTTGCTTTTTTACCTCTTTAATTTGTTTTTGAATAAAACAGTTTTAATTTAAGCATGGGCAGTGCTATAAAAATTAAACATACATCTTCAAGCAAAATAAAATAGATCTATTCCCTTAGTGTAGAGTGCCAACTTCCTACCCATGATTGTAAATTTCTTAGTTACTTGGGTAAGATTCCTCTATAGCTAAAATCTTGGTTTTACATACTGAAATAACAGTATAGATCTGTAATCCCAGCACTCAGAAAATGAAGACAGGAGGATCAGGAACTCAAAGTCATCCTTGGCTACAGAAGGAATTCAAGGGTGGAGCTGGAGAGAGTGCTCAGTGGTTAGGAACATCAGCTCTGCTTCCAGAGGATCTGGGTTCAATTCCCAGCACCATCATGGTAGCTCACAACTACTTGCAACTCCAGTTCCAGGGTATCCAACATCCTTACATAGACAGACAGAAAACCGATGCACATAGATACAAATAAATAAACTTTTAAAAAGGATTTCAAGGCTAACTGGGATACACATGACTTTATCTCAGATCTCTCTCCCTCCTCAAGACTAGTTTTCTTTTTAACTGAAGCCAAAGAAAGGCTGACTCTCCTTTGATTGTGCCAGCACCTTTGGCAGGTCGACAGTTGCTCTTGGAGCTTTTGACAACAGAGAGTGCCAGTCTCCTTATATGTTGTTGCATGCTGCCATCTAGTGAGAGCCATGGACGTGGCGGGAAGAGGAGGGATGCTGCCGATCGTACATTTGTGAATCTGTGCATGACTTTTGCTAAATCTATGAGTCCTTCAAATAAAGTAAGAGTTTAGGGCAAAAACAGATATATTTAAGATTTTTCTGGGCAACAGAAGACATAAGGCCTATAGTATATGTGTTTTTAGTGCTATTAGCATATAGAAAGCTCTGTTTTTAGATTTTTAGAAAATTTGAATGCATGTTAAGTTTTGAAGATATTCCCTCCTTCTATATAACTTGCTCTGCTGTGAAACTTGTCTCAGAAGAGGTGGACATTCAGAAAAACAGGGGGAAAACAGTCATTATTTATACTTCTTCTCCCCCAGGTCCCCAGCGAGTATTTACTGCCAATCTCCCCATCTCTGACTGTCTAATTCTGGGGGTTTATGTAATTTGTCAGAAATGTCTTTATGGTTTGAAATTCCCACTCATGAAAAGTAGAGTCACAAGCAGGTCATGGATCCCAGGCATTACTCAGCTAGGCATGACCCCAGAATTCAAAAAAAAAAAAAAAACTTCCTTCACATTGTAGAAGAAACACACACACACACAGACTCACCCTTGTCTCCCCTACCTCCCACCTAGCCAGGCCTTGTGTGTTCTTTGTTTCAGAGCTGAGATTAAGCTCAAGTGTCTGCATGGTTGTAGAGGCTCCAGGCACTAGGCTATGTCCTTATCCTAGTTCGGAGAGCTTGAGAAGCATGAACTGGGGTGGACAGGAGATATAATTCTTCAGGAGAAAGATGCAGTGAATGCCATCTCTCTGGAGCACCTAGAGTGGTCCATAGCCAATGAAGATGTGTCCATCAACAAAGAAAGTCTTATCCACCTAGCCTTGTCGCAGAGAGGAGGCAATGTATTACGGTTTTAGGAATCACTCCATTGTGTCTGAGAAGGCATGGTGGCAGGAACTAGAGGCTGACTGGTCACATTGCATCTCCACCATATGAACTGGAATTAAGATTGTGCTGCAAGAACTTAAGGTGTGCCATACCCCAAGTGATCCATTTCTTCTAGAGTGGCTCCATCTCCTAAAGGTTCCAGAACTTTCTCAAACAGTGTCTTCAGCTGGAGGACAACTGTCCAAACATGAGACCCTATAGAGGATATTCAACATTCAAATCACAACTAAGCCCTGTGACCCAGAGCTGTAATATCAATTTTCATATCAGCTTAATTATTACTGTTTGTAATTAATTATTAATATCAGTCAAATATTAGGTTTTTGTAGCAGTACAAGCAATGTTGAGAGTGAAAGGAGTCACTATATAAAATAAATAAGAAACTAAAATAGCTCTGGATTTGTACTGGTACTTGTATCTTACACAATGTGTAAGCAAACACTTAAAGAATTTCAAGGAGACATTGAAATATCCTCTTCAATAATGACAGAATTTAACTAACCTTTTCAAATTTCGATGAAGTGAATATTTTAAAGAAATTAGAAAATGTGTTTTTAACATAATATTTTTATTATTTGAGATTTTTTGTAATGTATTTGGTCATATTTATTTGGTCATTATCCCTTACTCGGTTTTCTCTCTTATTCCCTCTGGACACACCCCTTTCTCCTTTATTTTTATTTTTACTTTTACAATACAACCAAATAAGCAAAATGGAACTCTGATTTACTCACTAGAGAATAAAGAGACAATGACCACAAAACAGGTCTGAGCAACAGTCTGAAAACAAACACACCACAGACCAAGTTGTCTGACAAACAAGATTGGAAATGATAAAAAGAATCTTCACACTTTTACAATGTAAGAAATTAACAGTTTAATTACTAATGTATAACACAAGAAGAAATTGAAATAAAATTTATGAAGTATCAAGCTGAGTAACACTACTAAATCGTTGCTAATAGAATTCAGCTATCACAATACTTTTTTTCTTTTTTTAATCTTTATTGGATATTTTATTTACATTTCAAATGCCATCCCCTTTCCCCACTTCCCCTCCTTAGAAAACCCCTATCTCATCCCCCCTTCTTCTTTTTGCTTTTATACTATTTTTCTAATGTTAATCAAAGGCTTTATAAGTTTAGTAATCCTCAATAACAAGATGCCCATACAATCAGAAGTGTTGTGCAATACCCAACCTAGATATACCAACTACCTTTGACTGGCAGAGACATGCGAACATCTGCCTCCATGTTCCTCCCCCTTTCTCTCTCTCTTGTCTCCTAGCTCCTCCTCTCCTTCTCCTCTTCCTCTCCTTACTCCTCCCACCTTAGCTCCTCCTACATATCACTCTTCCTGTTAAAATAAAAATTTTCTCTTAAAATACAATTAGAGCATAACTACACCAATTTGTGTCAGTAAGGTACAAGATAGACTTAATTCCCAGTCCACTGTTTTGCTGCATAACCAGAACCTCTGTCATCTCTCCTAACTAAAACACTTAGTTTTGAAACTGGCTTTTTTTCTTGGCTTTAGAATGAATGTCAGCTGAAAACTATACTCTGAAATCTTTTCTCTCAAAGTAAATAGCTGGGATTGGCTATGAGACTATAAGTTTTCAACCCTGTCAGATATCCAGAATGACTGAGTTAACTGAAATTATGGGAAACCCAAAGCATAGCTTCTAAAACTTTGCCAATTTATAGAGACCACTGAACACCTGGACAGTCCCTATACTACAAAACATTGGAGCATCTGATCTTCAGCCTTCTGGCCCAGGATCATCAGACAGACCTAGTGATGCAGAATTATTAAGGGCTGATTACTCTGTCTAGGCAGATATAATCAGTCGACTATTCTGCAAATGTGCCCTTTTCTGGACAGTAATATGTCTGTAGATGAAGAGGCAATTCTTGCCTAGTGGCTGTCTCATCACAACTGGAGTGACTCCAAAGATGCTCAGTTTCTTCTTAGAACCCAAGACAGGAAGCTGTCAGGGGCAGACAGGTCTCTAATCAAAATGGACATTAATACAGAAATGTTTGCAACATCAATTATGTGGACTTCTGATGTTTTGAAAACCAACTATCCATGTAAGGCAATTTGGACTGTTGTCTGTTAACTCTTCTCACCTATTTCTAAATAAAACATAGAAAACACCCTAACAACAAACTCAGAGCCATGAATTTGCTATAGACCCTTAACTCACAGGCTATCCATCTCAAATCAGTTTAAAAAATTAAAGGGGGACTGGGTCTATGCCTTGTATTCCTAAATGTGTTATATAGGCACAATGCCTATGAGAGTAACAATATTCATCTCACTTTTATATCAATAAAAAGCTCATACCAATGAAAACCTTAAGTTTGAAATCAAAGTAAATTTTGTACCATTTAAGAAATTATAACTTCATCTTAATAACAATTATACTTATTTCTACCAATAGGTTATGGCTATGCAATAAATCTTAGCTAATCCTTCATGTTCCAACAAAACTACTACTTTCCCTAGAAAGACAGCCCAATATTAACCAACTCAGTCCCCAAACCCAGGGAATAGGGGCGCTGACTCTTCATTAACTTCTTCAAGCTGATTATGGGCATTGAGATATTAGAAGAGGGGCAGGAGGAAGAGTAAATTGATAAGCTTCTGATGCTGTGTCTTCACTGCATCCAGCTGAAATTCCAGGACATCAGAGGTTGGAGCAGGTCTGCTCAGCTTGCTTGATGAGTAGATACACTGAGGCTGTGTATTCTGCAATATACAATTCTCAAAACAAATTTTAGTATGAAGATAATTTTTTGTTTGAATTCTGGGATCTAATCTTCTGGCAGCCTGCCTCTGTCATGTCTAATCCATATAATTCTGGGAGTTTTTATGAGGATGTGCTCCCATCATCCTCCCATTCCTGCCTCCCTGCTCTCGAATTCCCCAACATCAGGGAATCCAAACTTCCAGGAACCAAGGCTGTCCACTGATGCCTAACCCCTTGCCCCATCCTCCCTCCTCCAATCACTATGAGGGTGTGCTCCCACCATCCTCCCATTCCTGCTTCCCTGATCTCGAAGTGCCCCAACACCAGGGAATCCAAATTTTCAGGCACCAAGGCCGTCCACCTCCACTGATGTCTGGCAAGACCACCCTCAACCGCCTATACAGGTGGAGCCATGAGTCTCCATTTGTGTTCTCGGGCTGGAGATTTTGGAATGGCTACTCCAGCTTGTTTCTTACCACCATTTGCTTGAAAAATTGTTTTCCAGCCTTTTACTCTAAGTTGGAGTCTGTCTTTGTCACTGAGGTGGATTTCCTGTATGCAGCAAAATGCTGGGTCCTGTTTATGTATCCAGTCAATTAGCCTATGTATTTTAATTGGGGAATTGAATCCATTGATGTTAAGAAATATTAAGGAACAGTGATTGTTGCTTCCTATTATTTTTGTTATTAGAGGTGGAATTATCAATGTGTGGTTATCTTCTTTTGGATTTGTTGAAAGAGGATAAAGTAATCCTTGCTCTTTATAGGGTATAATTTCCCTCCTTGTATTGGAGCTTTCCTGCTATTATCCTTTGTAATGCTGTGTTTGTGGAAAGATATTGTGTAAATTTGGTTTTGTCATGGAACATCTTGGTTTCTCCATCTATGGTAATTGAGAGTTTTGCTGGGTGTAGTAGCCTGGGCTGGCATTTGTGTTCTCTTAGGGTCTGTATGACATCTGTTCAGCATCTTCTAGCTTTTATAGTATCTGGTGAGAAGTCTGGTGTAATTTTGATATGTCTGCCTTTATCTGTTACTTGGCCTTTTTCCTTACTGCATTTAATATTCTTTCTTTGTTTTGTGCACTTGGTGTTTTGATTATTATGTGACGGGAGGTATTTCTTTTCTGGTCTAGTCTATTTGGTGTTCTATAGGCTTCTTGTATGTTTATGGGCATCTCTTTCTTCATATTAGGGAATTTTTCTTCTATAATTTTGTTGAAGATATTTATTGGCCCTTTAAGTTGGGAATCTTCACCCTCATCTATACCTATTATCCTTAGGTTTGGTCTTCTCATTGTGTCCTGGATTTCTTGGATGTTTTGTGTTAAAAACTTTTTGCATTTTGCGTTTTCTTTGACAGTTGTGTCAATATTTTCTATGGCATCTTCTGCACCTGAGATTCTCTCTTCTATCTCTTGTATTCTGTTGGTGATGTTTGTATCTATGACTCCTGATTTCTTTCCTAGCTTTTCTATCTTGAGGGTAGTCTCCCTTTGTGATTTCTTTATTGTTTCTACTTCCATTTTTATGTCCTGGATGGTTTTGTTCAATTCCTTCACCTGTTTGGTTGTGTTCTCTTGTAATTCTTTAAGGGATTTTTGTGTTTCCTCTTTAAGGGCTTCTACCTGTTTACCTGTGTTCTCTTCAGATTCTTTGAGAGTGTTATATATGTCCTTCTTAAAGTCCTCTATCATCATCATTAGAAGTGATTTTAAATATGATTCTTGCTGGGCAGTGGTGGCGCATGCCTTTAGTCCTAGCACTTGGGAGGCAGAGGCAGGCGAATTTCTGAGTTTGAGGCCAGCCTGATCTACAGAGTGAGTTCCAGGACTGCCAGAGCTACACAGAGAAACCCTGTCTCGAAAAAAACCAAAAAAAAAAAAAAAAATTCTGATTCTTGTTTTTCTAGTGATATGAGTAATTCAGGACTTTCTTGTGTGAGAGAACTAGCTTTTAATGACACCAAGTACCCTGGGTTGCTGATGCTTATTTTCTTGTGCTTGCCTTTCACCATCTGGCTCTCTTTAGTGCTACCTGCCCTGTCTCTGACTGGAGCCTGTCTTTTTTATTATTTTGGTTGTATCAGAACTGTATGGGGTGGACGTTACTACTGGGGTTAGAGCTGCCACCCAGGATCCACTCAGTGCTTGGGCCCCCGACCTGAAGAAACCAGTGCTCTGGGCCAGGAGTGACTTCCTGGGTCCTAGTGGGTCCCAGTTACTTCCTGTTTGGGGCTGGTTTTCTCCTTACCTAAGATACTACCCAGGTTAGAGCTCCTGGGAGGCCTGTTTCCTCTAGGACCTGTGAGATTTAGGGCAGAGCTGCAGCCTGGGATCTGCTCAGTGTGTGGGCCCAGACCAGAGGGAACCAGTGCTCTGGGCCAGGAGTGTCACAATATTTTTAAATTTATGATCTTGATACAAAAACATCTTAAATTTCCAAACCCAAACAACATTGCCTATGCGGTTAGGAAAACAATGGTAGAATAAGCTTAAAATAAGAGAAGGCAATAATACAAAGCAGAAATGAATCAAGGAGAAAATGAAAGAAACATTAAAACTATTCTTGGTGAAGATGAATGAAAGCTTCTAGCAATGGTTATTAGTAATAATGGTAAATGAGAATTATTAGTGGTAGGGATAAAAGAAATCCCAGAAGCAGAGATGAAGATACTATCTAAAGATATAAACTATCCTGTGCCCCTACATTTGGAAGTAGTTTGTTAAGTTTGCATAAATATATAAAGAACATAAAGATTTATGAGAACATAGAAAAATCTAAAAAGTCCTATTAAAGAAATAGAATCCCAGCACGCTGGTTGTTGTGCAGCAGTTTCTTCCTAACCAAAACCTATCCTAGAAGGAGATTCTTAAAATTCAAGAAGGGAGGCTCATCAGAAACAGTCCCCATTCACCAGATACCCAGCGTGTTTTCCATGTTTCCCACATAAAGCTAGAGCTAGCTTCCATTCCTTAGGGGAAATGCCTGGGTTTGGGCTATTCACTGGATAGCCAGTGAAGTGAGTTGTTCCAAAGTCAGAGAGAAAGGGATTTGTTGGAGGGACGCTGAGTGGGTGGGTGAATGGAGAGACTGTTAAAAACTTGGCTTAATAAAGGATGGGAGAGTCAGTACAGAAATGAGCTAGCTGTGTGTACATAAAGGACCAGAGACTTCAAAATTCCAGGCTATGCTCCTGAGGTAGTCAACACCTATGGGAGGTTGAGTCCGAGTGGCCTGTTTGCCCCGAAGCTGCCCGGAAAGGCTGAGGAGGCAGGTTCTATTGGAAAAAGCTCCTGTGAATTCTACCCATAGGGGTGAAGTAGCAGAAAGGCAGTGGCTTGGAAGAGCTACGAGTCTACTTCTGGTGTGGCGGAATGGGGAGGGGTGGGTATGAACATGAAAAAATGAAGGGGGGAGAAGGAGGTCGACTTGCTCGTTGTTAAAACAGATCAGATAGGTGGTGATGGAGATTCAAGCTGGGGTAAGGGAGGAGAATGAGGAGGGATGTGGGCCTTAAAGAGTCAATGATTGGCAATTTCCTTTCTCTTTGCCCTCCTTTATCGTTTAGGTTTTCAGCATTATTTCCTGCTCGGGTTCATTCGGTCTGCTGTTGGAATCAAAGCTTTCTATTTCCAAATCTGTCTTCAACCACTGACTCTGCTCTTAAGACCTAAATTGTATCTTTACATAGTTTGGTTCCCAGCATTTTCTTTCTTTCTTTTTTTTTTTAAAGAAGTTTTTAAAATTCATTTTATGTAAATGAGTGCTCTGTCTTCATGCACACTTGGAGAGGGCATCAGATCCCATTACAGATGGTTGCAAATCACTATCTGGTTGCTAACAATTGAACTCAGGGGCCCAGCACTCAGGGGCAGAGGCAGGTGGAGATCTCTGTGAGTTCAAGACTAGCTGGGTCTACAAAGAGAGTTCCAGGACAACCAGGGACCTCTGGAAGAGCAATCAAGTGCTCTTAACCACTGAGCCATCTCTCCAATTTCCTGGTTCCCAGTATTTTTAATCCAAATCATTTTATTTCTGATAGAGGGTGAGACAAGCATGGGTTGTGTTTTATAATGGGAGCATAATTTCAGAAGCACACCATTCTTTTTGACCCTGAACAAAACCAAACCTCATATTAGCTTGAATTTATTATAGTGTTAATATTATTTACTCTTTGAAAATGGACTAATCCTAATTAAAATTGTGATTTTTTTTCTACTCTAGAATGGCCGGATATTGCATCTTATTACATTATTAAAATCACTTGCATGGTAATTATGGCTTAGCTGTACTGGTAATTGGCATTGTTTGCATTCTGGTAATATTGTACAGTGGTTGTTCATTAATCACCAGGCAACTCTGCCAGATGGCAGTGTTAAGGACATAGGGTCTGCACTTCTACTAAATGTGTTTTCAATGTAGTTCCGAAACCAATGGTCCAGTTCGTTTGTCAACTTCTGATGTTCTTTGCATTTTTAAACCATTGATGCATCATGAAACGGATCCAAATACCAGATGTGTCTTGCCTAGGGAAATTGTATTTTAAAATGTGAGGGGCGATGGCACAGTGGATGAAGGGCTCTTGGGCAAGCTTGGATAACCAGCACTCACTTAAATTCTGAGTGGGTGTTTGGATAGTTTTATGTTACCATGGCACAAGCTAGAGTCATCAATAGGAGGGAGCCTCAATTGAAAAAATGCTTGCAAAAGATCAGGTTGTAGGCAAGACTCTAGGGCATTTTCTTAGTTAGTGATTAATGTGCAAAGGTCCACCCATTATGGGTGGTACCCCCTGGGCTGGTGGTTCTGGGTTGTATAAGAAAGAAGACTGAGCAAGTAAGTGTCTTACTGTTTCTGTTGTTGAAATGAAAAACCATGATCAAAAGGCGAGCAAGCTAGGGACCAAAAGGTTTATTCAGTTTACACTTTCACACATCACCAAAGGAAGTCAGGACAGGAACTCAAGCACAGCACTAACCTGGAGGCAGGGGCTAATACAGAGAGTATGGAGGAGTGCTGCTTACTGACTTGTTTCATATGGCTTGCTTAGCCTGGTTTCTTATAGAACCTAGGACTACCAGCTCTGGAATGGCACTACTTACAATGGACTGGGCCCTCTCCCATTGATCACTACTTAAAAAAATGCCTTACAGCTAGATCTTATGGAAGCATGTCCTCAATTGAGGCTTCGTTTTGTCTGATGAATCTAGCTCGTGTCAAGTTGACATACAACCAGCCAGTACAACTGACTCTTTGTCAACTTAACACACAAACACAGCACTACTGAGCCGTAACCTTTGCTTTCTTATTCATCCCAAGTTCTCACATTAAAACAGCTTTAAAAGTCTCAGTCTTTACAAATTGAAACACAATAAAATTTGAGTTCCCTACGAACCCACCCACAAAACTTTTGACTCAAAATGTATCCTGTCTACAAGAAATGCAGGGACAATTGATGGAACAGAGACTGAAGGAATGGCCAGCCAATAACTGAACCACCTTGGGACTCATCCCATGGGCAAGCACCAGTCCTTGACACTGTTAATGATACTATTATGCTTGCAGACAGGAGTCTAGCATGGCTGCCCCAAGAGGCTTCACCCACCAGGTGACTCAGACAGATGCAGAGATTCACAGCTAAACAGTGGATGGAGCCTGGGGACTCTTATGGAAGAATAGGAGAAAGAACTGTAGCCTCTAAGGGGATAGGAACTCTACAGGAAGATCAATAGAATCAATTAGCCTGGACCCTTGGGGTTTCCACCAACCAAAAAACATACCAGCTGGACCTAGACCTCCTTGCTCATATGTAGCAGATGTGCAGCTTGGTCTTCATGTTGGTCCCAAACAACTGGAGCAGGGGCTATCCCCAAAGCTGCTGCCTGTACGTGGGATATGTTCTTCTAGCTGGGCTGCCTTGTCTGGCCTCAGTAGGAGAGAACGTGCTTAGCCTCACAGATACTTGATGTGCCAGGGTTAGGTGATACCCAGGGGTGCACCCACCCCCTCAGAGGAGAAGGGGAGGAGGAATGGGTGAAGCATTGTGGGAGGGGGAGACTAGGAGTGGGGCAGTGAGCAGAGTGTAAAGTGAATAAGTAAAATAATGATTAATAATAATAATAATAATAATTATTATTATTATTATTATTATTGGTCCCTCTAAAATAGCTAATCTCTCTCTTTTTTAAAGATTTATTTTCTTATATATGTAAGTACACTGTGGCTGTCTTCAGACACACCAGAAGAGGGCATCAGATACCACTATAGTTGATTGTGATCCACCATTTTGATTGCTGGGAATTGAACTTAGGACCTCTGAAAGAGCAGTCAGTGCTCTGGATGGCTGAGCCATTTCTCCAGCCCTGCCAATCTCTTTAAAAATTCAAAGTCTTTCAACTGTGGGCCCCAGTAAAACAAAACAAAACAAAACAACCCCAAATCAAATACTTTCTTATTTCAAGAGAGAAAAATCAGGGCACAGTTAAAGCAAAACTCAACTCCAGTGTTGAGTTGAGTTGAGTTGAGTTGAGTTCAGTGTTGGGGATCCACTCACAATCTTCTAGACTCCTCCGAAGGACTCGGGTCACTTCTCCAGCTCCACCCTGTGCAGCACACACAGCTCATCTTCCAGGCTCCAGCAAGCTTCACTGAACTGCTGCTGCTGTTCTTGGTGCTCATCCTGGGGTCCTGGCATCTCCAAAACTGCTGGGGTCCCTTACTGCAATTGGGCTGTGCTTTCACCAATAGCCTCTCATAGGCTCTCTTCATGGTGCCAAGCCTCAAGTTCTTTGCATGACCCTTTCAATCCTGGATGTTCAACTGCCACTGAGGCTGCACCTTTACCGGTTGCCTTTCCTGGCCTCTTCCAGTGTCAAGCCTTAGCTACTCTCCATGACCCCTTGATATCCTCAAAACCAGCATCACTTGGGTGATTCTTACACTACTTAAGTTTGACTTCTAGGACAGTTTGTGTGTGTTGACCCTGAGAAAATGTTCCCCCAATTTCACCTCAGTGATGTTAGTGTCAATCACTGCCAACTTCTAAGCTGTAGCTAACCAGCATCAATTGTCCCAGTAATGTAAAGGTTTCACTTCAATGTTGCTGGTCTCTTGTTAATTGTGGCTGACTCTCCGGCCCCAGCTGACCAGAACAACAGAATCTCAATTCAAAATAGCAAATGGCCCGGATTGAGCCTTTAAACTTCCCTCTGAAACATCACAAGCCTCCACCCTCTCCACACTGCTGAACATTCCACTAACAGTGGTTTTTCTAGTCCAAAGCTCCAAAGTTCTCTCCCAAACATGGTCAGGGCTGCCATAGTCACGGAGGAATGCTGCTTACTGACTTGTTTCACATGGCTTCTCAGCCTGATTTCTTATACAACCCAGGACCATCAGTCCAGGAATGGCACCATCGTCAATGGTCTGGGCCCTCCCACATTAATCACTAATTAAGAAGATGCCTTACAGCTGGATCTTCTAGAAGTAATTTTTAGATTGAGGCTCCTTCCTGTCTGACGACTCTGGCTTGTGTCAAGTTGACATAAAACTGACTAACACAACAAGCCAGTTCATGCCCTGTTTGAGTTCCTGACCTGACTTTCTTTGATGATGAACAGCAATATGGAAGCATATACCAAGTAAACTCTTTCCCCTGCAAGTTACTTTGGTTACTGCCATCACAGCCTTAACTAAGACAATGGGCACGATGCCCCTTCTGTAGTAATTCTAGCCTAGAAAGCCAGAGACAGCAAGCAGGCTAGCTAAACTTGTCATCAAACTCTGGATTCAATTGACAGGCACTGCCTCAGCAAATATGTTGCAAAGCAATTAAGGAAAGTGCCCATTAATCTCAATGTCTGGTCTCTACACACATGCACACATATATGCAACCACACGTATGTGAACACCCATGCACGCCACACACAAGTATACATGAAAGAAAAAGAACCTTCAACAGTGCAAATTACTCACTTTGTTCTCCTCCTTACTTTCGTTTCTTCTCCTCCTCTGAGCTGATAAAGTAAACCTGAAAGCAATTCCAGGCTTTCAGAGAAATTGAGACACATGTGTTTGCATATGTAGCCCTGTTGTTACGTACAACACATACAGTATAAGGAAGTCTGTTGAGAAGAAAACCAAAGCAAACAGTCGCAGACCTTTATTTTACAAGATTTTTTAAAGAAACTTCAACATGCTTTGATGCAATAAAATTATTTAGTGTTTATGATTTTCATCAGAAAGGCTGATTCAGCAAAATCAACAAATTAAAATAGATAGTGTAGTGGTTGGAAGGATGCCTCAGCAGTTAAGAGCATGTGTGGCTCTTGCAGAGGACCTGGGTCTAATTCTCAGCACTCACATAGTGGCTCATCTGTAACTCCAGTCCCAGTGGATAGGATTCCCTCTTCTGACCCCTGTGGGCACCAGATGACAGCTCTGGCATTGCCCACGGTACCGAGCTCGGGTGTAGGCCTGGGGATTAAAGAAAGACTCAGACTCGGGTCATTCGTTGTGAGAGAATGCCAATGCCTTTACTGGGCAGGTTCAATACATACACCAAGCCAGGGAAGGAAAAACACAAACTCAGGAAAAAACAGGAACTCAACTGGGGGGCAATAGAATGTCAAGTGTAAATTCCCTTCCTGGGGTACCATGCCTTAGTCAGGATGTTTTTGATCTTAGAGGAACCGCAGAATGTTACTTAGTAGACAGCAGCACACGGAACGTCTCAGCCAGGGCATAGCAGCCCTTTGGGGTCCTACAACCAGGCATGCTTGGAGTGCACATACAGACATGCTGACAAAACACTCATACCCACAAGAAGTATGGTAGCCTTGTTCTCTGGTGTCTTGAGTTGGTACCTTTCATAACAAGACACTTAGAAATGATTTCTGTAACTGCAGTGGAAGGATGTCTGAAAGGTGATTGTCTCTCAGATCGAAAAATGTAAATGACACAGTTGTTTTTTTCACCTGGGACTGCCCCCCCCCCCTTTTTCAGCATACATCTTTTCCCATGCCAACCGCAGCCTGAATGTCTGTCTTGCTTCTCCCTGAGATGTCTGGGTTCTGCAACACGGATGATTTCTCTTCCTCTTCCCTCTCTCCCAGAACTCTCCGTGACACACCCCATTTAGAAGACGCAGGGAGTAGACCTCTAAATCACATTTTCTTTCCCCTTTCATTCAGGTTCACATCTAAGGCCCAGTGATGAGTAGATTCTGGGTTATTCAGGCACATAGATTTTCAGGTATTAACTTGAACATGTATTACTTTAAACTGTAATGCTTAGCAAAGCTAAACTTTCCCTCCCTATTACCCCCCCCCCAAGCATAGTATTACAGTGAAGATAAGCATTGGGAAGAATATAATAATTTTCTCTGGTTATCTGCATCTAGCAGCAAGCCAGTCTATTCACTAGTGCTTTTATAGTATATTTGTTTTAGTTTTTTTTTTAGACAGTGTGTTTGAAGAACAAATATTGGAACAACCAAAATAGAGCATTATAGTTATATTCTTGAAACATTCTAATTTGCCCATGTGTCTAAAGTTGTGAATCATAGGACTTTTCCTCTAGAGAAGTTGGGTATTTGATAAAGCAAGGCACACAAGACCACGTTTTTGAAAAAGATGCTTTTTATTTGGCTCTATAACTACTGTAAATAACTTGATTCTTGAGATGTCTTTCAATATAGCATTGTGGGGAAAGAAACTCGGGGGGGGGGGGATCCGACGGGTGTGAGGTCCCCTGAGGGCCTGTGGTGGTGTCCCGCTGCACTTCCCACACCGAGGGCGGAAGGTCCCACATGCATGCAGCCGCTGAGGGCTGGCAGCTGCAGTTCAAGGTTCCAAAGTTCCAAAAGCTGGCAGTCTGGTGGCAGGCGCAAGAAGGTCAAGGCAACACATGGAGTTTTCCAAAGCTTTTATTGTTCATGGTGTGGTGAATAGGTGTAGATGGTGTGCGCTTTCCCCACAAAAGTCAGGTTCACCAGACTTTTTATAGGGAGGGGGAAAAGGGGAGGGGATAGCTTAATTAGCTACGCCCCCTGGCCTTTAGGTAACTCATTAATATTTTAATCTCTGGAGGTGGAGACCTGCTAATCACGCCCTCTACCTCTGTGCTACATGACCAAAGGGCGCAGGTTAAGTGAAATTACCTAATCCAGGGCCCAACATAGCATAAACAATTTCCCCACAGGTAGCATGGTGGCTTGGATGTTATGGGGGAAACTAACTGCTTTCAATTGAACTGAAGATTGACAAGAAGAAAGACATGACTGGGACTGCAAATCTGGCCCAACAGTGGGTGGTGGAGAAGCTTATAGGTCCCAAGGGTGAACCTGCTACTATTATTCTACTAAATGAACATAGAGTCAAACTGCACTCTAAGTGAACATCTCTCTATCTGTAGATTCCTGTAACTCTCAAACCTCCCCATTGAAGTTTCTTTGTGCAGTGGATGCTGGCTGGTGAAGAAAGTCACACTGGTTGAGGTGCTGAAGTCACAGAGAAGTGCTCAGCCTCAATGAGACATGTGTGTCACAACCCCTCCAAAGGGGCATGCTCAGCCACAGTGACACGTCTGCATCATAGCCCCTCCCAAAGGGGCATGCTCAGCCACAGTGAGACACCTGCATCACAACCCTTCCCAAAGGTGCAGGAATTATCACTGAAGACAGAGAGTGAAAAAGATTGTAGCAGACAGAATTTGGAGAGAGAGAGAGAACTGGAGCAAAACCAGATCCTGCTTTCTGGACACGCCAGGACGGCTGTACTCACACTGTGTGCCGCTGCCTGCACTAAGCAAACCCGTCAGCACTCCAGCACGCAAGAAGGAAGTAGAAAATGGTTCATGAGCCCTCACCCTTACCTGAAGAACTACAGGCTTCTGGGGAAAGAAGAGTCAGTTTTCTTTATGGGTGCGACTCTTAGTAGGTCCACCATGCTCTAGTGGATGTCCTCACACTCAGAATTATACGGAAGGCACAAATTAATGGGAACAGATTATTTAAAACAAAACAAAACTCCCCAACCCCAGAGGACATAAAATGGGAGATGGGGTGGGAGGTGAGGGTAGATCTATGAAGAGTTAGAGGGAGGATTTGAAGGTACAATCAAAATGCATTTTATGAAATTCCCAAAGAATCCATAAACATATTTTTTTAGATGTACCACATTTTTTTTATTTTTTTATATTTTATTTGCATTTCAGATGCCATCCCCTTTCCCCATTTCCCCTCTCTAGAGAAAACTTCTATCCCATGCCCCCTTTTCCTTTTTGCTTTTATACAATTTTTTTAAAATGTCAGTCAAAGGCTTTATAAGTTTGGTAATGCTCAATCAGAAATGTAACCCAATGCCCATAAACATATTTTAAAATACAAATATTTTATAAAACCTTTCAAATATAAAATGTATCTGGAGCAATTAATCATTATAGTGAATATTTAAATGAATGACTGATGTTAAACCTTTTATATAAAAAGATCTTCTGATTGACTGTACAATGACATTTTAAAGCTCCTGTAATTTGATAGGGAAGGATATTTGATATTATCCTTGAGTGCACAGAGCACAGTGTCAATATGTTTCCACACGGATGCTGTTGCTCGAATCCTGTTTAAATATCAGACTGCCTTTCCTTCCTGTGAAATTCTGTGACATTCAACATAAATCGATGTAAACATTTATTCTTTGCATCTCTAAACTATACATCCCACTATAAAGTAACTTAGAACATTTCTGAAATCTTTTATTGAAGGATTACTATTGCAGCATTGAACATCTAGGCATGTATAGTTCGAGCTTTTCTTCCCTGTACCATATTCTTATTTTTTAATAGAACTATCAGCTGGTATCCTTCCTCCCCAAATGAACACATTTTAACATTGAGCAAGGCAGTTGAAGTAGAGCAAATGCACTTTAAAAAGTGTAAAAAATTTTAAATAACGAAGGAGCGATGATTATAAAAGCTTTACTTCATAAGACCTTTGAAGGCCATCAAAACAAACCACATTCCCCAAAATTTCATTACCCATATGAGCAATTTCACCTAGATCACAAGCTCACCTTCTTAAATGTGATTATTTCTATATGCTAGAATCAACAGAGCCCAAAGATGTTTCAAACCTCATAGGAAAAAGTAAAACATAAATCATTCCTCTTAATTATGCTCTTTTGTTTTTGTTTTTTGTTTTTTTGAGACAGGGTTTCTCTGTATAGCCCCCGGCTGTCCTGGAACTCACTCTGTAGACCAGGCTGGCCTCCAACTCAGAAATCCTCCTGCCTCTGCCTTCCAAGTGCTGGGATTAAAGGTGTGCGTGCCTCACCACCGCCCAGCTTAATTATATTCTTTAGGATGCTTACAAGACAACAATACTGCAACTGGGCCAGGTTGTGGTTTGAAAACACATTGTTCCCTGAATGCTTAGGTGTTTGAACACTTGGTTCCCAGCTGAAGATGAAGATGGGCCTTGAAATGGGGTCCAGTTGGAGGAGGTAGGACATTGGTGGTACCTGAGACATGCCTCTCTCTCTCTCTCTCTCTCTCTCTCTCTCTCTCTCTCTCTCTCTCT
>JANHMN010000007.1:42086035-42117957 GCA_030674055.1 Rhabdomys pumilio | reverse complement strand
TGTGTGTGTGTGTGTGTGTGTGTGTGTGTGTGTGTGTGTGTGTGTGTTTACAGGTATTCCATTGTGGGCAAGGCATTCATAACACCAGGTGCTAGGGAGCTTTGAACGTGTATTGGTTACCACTGTTCATCGAAGCATTATTTTAATAGAAAACCCAAAAAACTTTTACTGACCCAAAGATGATAGGTTTCTGTACTTCTCCATCATGAAATTTTTAATTATGCTCCACTGATCTAGGTCCAGGCATTCTCCCTCCCCTGGAGGGAAAGCAGTCACTGGAATGAGAACAGTTCCTGGGAACCAATATTTTCCCCTCCTTCCATTCTGGAGCAGTCATTTACCTTTACTATAAAATCCTGAATCTTGAAAACCTACAGTAGTGATCACGCTCTAATGGGGCTGGCCATCTGGCTGGGGCAGGATAGGTTTGAAGCCTTAAGGTCCCTTGTCATGACTGGTTCTGGGTTTCATCCCTGGATACCTCAGAAGCTGACATATTCATTGGAAACCTTGTCATTTTTATAGTGCAAGAACATGGCCAAAGTGTTGTCTCCATTTCAGAATGTATTGACTTTTTTTTTAAATCCCATTAAAACCTTAGACAACAGGGTGAAGTCTCATACTATCAGCATCTCAACCTCAGATCCAGTCCAGATGTATCATCCCTTCTATCTACAAGCAAAACAGACACAGAAATAAATACAATGAACGTTCAAGGATATTTAGCTCTTTTCAAACAAAGACAAATGCAGGATGCACTCGTCTTTTATTCTGTAACACACAAATGTAATTTTAGGGTTTATTAGATTTGGCACAGATTTGGACAGCACGTGGGGGTTTGCTTCCTTTCAACAGAACAACAGTTAAGCACAGTGGCCTGCCCAAAGTCATCTGCTGAATAGTCAAGGCTACACAGGCTCTTAGAGTGCTTGACTGTCACCCAGGAGAGGCCTCCCATGCCGTGCACATATTAAAAATACCTATAATACAAGAAAGAGCTGTCACAGAGGACTCATTGAAATTACTAAAATGAAAAACGAATGGATTCACGGCTTTTTAACTAACATCCTTTTGTTTTGAACAATAATCCATGTCTAGAAACCATCATTTATCAACGTCCTAACTTTTTCTATAGATGCTTAGTTTTCTTGAGCAAAAAAATCTTTAACTTTAAAACATATTGTAAAACTTTGCTTTCAGCTTTAATTGCCTATGTTGGTACCTTTATCGTGGGGGCTGTGAGCATCCTTTCTCTTCTTCCTAAATGAGAAATGGCTGATGAACTCCAGGCTGAAGACCAATGTGCTTAGAAAATAACTCTGAGGCAAAGGATGATTCCAACCAGTTATTAAATTAACAAAGACTAGGTCTGTGCAAGCTGCTTTGAAATGGCACAGAAGCAAGAGAGAAAGCAGCAGGTCTGGGAATGTGAATAAAAAACAAACAAACAAAAACCAAAACCCAAAAACCAAACAAACCTCCCCAGGGAGAAGACAGGTCAGGTAGCAATGTGGAGGAGAAACAGAAAGCTGATTCCTGGTGCAGCAGACAGGAAGCTACCCTTCCCTCTCTCCCTACCTTCCCTTTTCCTCCTCCTTGTTTTCCTCTACCATGTGTCTTCTGAAAACACACACTAGAAAAGAGTAGCAGAATCTCAGGCTGCTGACCTCAGAGACATAGTGATCATGTGTGTGAGGCTGAGATGGGAAACTAAAAGGTTATTCCTTCATTCCTCCCTGTAGGGAAACAGCTAGTTGCTTCTGTTATAAAGTGGTAGCACTCAGGCAGGAGTTACAGGGAGATATTCACAAGGCTGTTATGAATTTGATTACGTCTTTTACAATTCTTCTCTTTTCCCCCACCCTTTTATTAAAAATAGATTGTTTTAAATCTAGGTGTGGTAGTGCTGGTGGGCATCCTTAATTCTAGTACTTGGGAGGCAGAGGTAGGAGACCATCTTAGAAGTATGAGACCATCTTAGTCTACAGAGTGAGTCCCAGGACAGCCAGGGCTACACAGAGAAAACCTGCTTCAAAGCCAAAAAAGAAAAACAACAACAAAACAAAATTGATTTTTTGCTCACATAATGTATCCTGATTGCAGTTTCCCCTCCCCCTATTCCTCCCAGGTCCTCCTCACCTCCTTTCCTACCCAAATCTGTCTCCTGTATAAGGGAATACACCAAAAACAAACAAACAAACAAACAAACAAACAACAAACAAAAACAACCCCCCAAAAAACAAAACAACAACAACAACAAAAAAAAACCCCTGTACTCCATTAAGCTGGAAAACCTAAAAGAAATGGTTGAATTTCTAGATTTACACAAGCTATCAAAATTAAACCAAGAAGAATTAAACAACCTAAATAGACCCATAACAAATGAGATTGAAATTATAATAAAAATTCTCCCAGTGTAATTTTTTTTTAAAAGTCCAGGGCCAGATGAATTCAAAACAGAATTCTAACAGATATTCAAAGAAGATCTACAGCCAGTTCTTCTTAGACAACTCAAAAGAACACAGAAAACCCCTTCTATGAAGTCAGCATTACTCTGTGGTGGTTTAAATGAGAATGGCCTCTGCAGGCTCATGTGTTTGTATGCTTGGTCCCTAGTTGGTAAAACTGTTTTGGGAAAGTTTAGGAGGTGCGGCCTTGTTGGAGGAGGTATGTCTCTAGGATCTGAAATTTCAAAAGCCCACATGTCAGACAGGCTATTCTAATCAGACAGGAGCTCTCAGCTGCTGCTCCAGCACCATGTCTGCCTGCCTGCTGCCTTTCTCACTGCGGTGATGGTCATGGTTTCACCCTCTGAAAGGGTAAGCAAGCCCTCAATTAACCACCTCTTTTTATAAGTTGCCATTGTTATGGTGTCTCTTCACAGCAATAGAAAATTAACTAAGACACATTCTAACATCAAAACCAGCGAAGACACACAATAAAGAAAACTGCAAATATACATGGATTAAAAACATGCTCAACAAGCAACAGTGCCAGCCAACCAGAGCTTTCCAGGGTCTAAACCACCAGCCTGGGAGCACAAAGGGAGGCACCCATGACTTCAGCTGTATACTTAGGGGAGGATGGCCTTGTCGGGCATGGGTGGGAGAGGAGATCCCTGGTCCCATGAAGGCTGAAGGAGGAATTCGAGGGTGGGGAGGGAGGAGGGAGGTAGGTAGGTACACTACCTTGTGGAGGCAGGAGGGGGATGGGATAAGGGGTTCCTGGGTGGTGGGGGGAATGGGGTGAGGGGATAAAATCTGAAATGTATTTTAAATAAATAAATAAATAAATAAATAAATAAATAAATAAATAAGAAAGAACCACAGAAGAGGAAAAAATATGCTCAACAAAAGAAAGAAAGAAAGAGAGAAAGAAAGAGAGAGAGAAAGAAAGAAAACAAACAGGCAAATCAGGCTGCAGACATTCTGTGAGAGTGTGCTTACCTGTCCAACTGCTATCTATCCTACTGCAAAAAGTAGTTAAAATTATGAAACAAACAAAAAAGAAAGCGAACAGTCTTCAGGAGTGTGTAGGGTTCAAGTGTTCCTGTTGTTGAAGTCCAGCTTTAATCCATACTTGTCTGGTAAGACACAAGCATTATTTCAGTTTTCTTGTATCTGTTGAGGTTTGCTTTGTGAATGACTATATGGTCAATTTGAGAGAAGTATCCATGAGGTACTGAAAAGAAGGTATTTTTTTTTTGTGTTTGGGTTAAATATTCTACAGATGTCTGTTAGATCCATTTGATTTATAATGTTTTTTTAACTTTATTATTTCTCTGTTTAGTTTTTGTCTGGATGACCTGTCAATTGGTGAGAGTGGGGTGTTGAAGTCTCCCACTACTAATGTGGCGTTCAATGTGTGATAAACTTTAGCAATGTTTCTTTTACAAATGTGGGTGCCCTTTCTGTTTGGGGCACAGATGCTTAGAACTAAGATATCATCTTGGTAGATTTTTCCTTTGATGAGTATGAAGTGTCCTTTCCTGTTACTTTTGATTAATTTTGGCTGAACGTATATTTTGTTAGATATGAGATGGCTACTCCAGCTTTTTCCTTGGGTCTGTTTGCTTGGAAAACTTTTTTCTAGTCCTTTACTCTGAGGTAATGTCTATCATTATTGCTGAAGTATGTTTCTTGTATTCAACAGAATGGTGAATCCTGTTTTCACTTCCATTCTGTTGGCCTGTGTCTTTTTATTGGAGAAGTGAGTTCACTGATGTTGAGAGATATTAATGATCAGTGATTGTTAATTCCTATTTTGTTGTTGTTGTTGGTGGTGGTGGTGATGTGTGTGTACGTGTTTGTGTGTGTGTGTTTATGTATGCTTCCCTTGTTTTTGCTGGTATAGAGTTACTTATTTCTTGTGTTTTCTTGGATGTAGTTGTTTTCCTTGGCTTGGTGTTTTCCTTCGACTATTTTCTGTAGGGCTGGATTTGTGGATAGATATTGTTTAATTTGAATTTCGCTTGAAATACCTTGGTTTTTTTTTTTCCATTTATGGTGACTGAAAGTTTTGCTGAGTATAGTAGTCTAGGTTAACATCTGTGATTTATTTTTTAGAGGTTGCAAGATATCTTTCTAGGCCTTTCTAGATTTTAGAGTCTCTGTTGAGAAGTCGGATTTAATTCTGATAGGTCTGCCATTGTGGATTACCTGGCCTTTTTACTTTGTGGATTTTAATATTCTTTCAGTGTTCTGCAGATTTTGTGTCTTGATTATTATATGGTGAGAGAATTTTATTTTCTGGTCTAGTTTAATTGATGTTCTATAAGCTTCTTGGATATTTATAGGCATCTATTTCTTTAGGTTGGGAAAGTTTTCTTCTATGATTTTGTTGAGAATATAGTTTGAGCCTTGGAGCTGGAACCTTCTTCTATTTCTATTATTCCTGGGTTAGGTCTTCATGGTGTCCCAGATTTCCTGGTTGTTTTGTATCAGGAATTTTCTAGATTTAATTTTTTTGACTGATGTATCCATTTCTTCTATTGTATCTTCTACACCTGAGACTGTCTCTTCCATCTCCTATAATCTGTTGGTGATGCTTGCATCTGTTGTTTCTGTTCTCTTCCCTAGGATTTCCATCTCCAGGACTTCCTCAGTTTGTGTTTTCTTTATTGCTTCTATTTTCACTTTCAAGTCTAACATAGTTCTATTTGTTCCCTTTATCTGTTTAATTGTATTGTCCTGTATGTCTTCAAGGGATTTATTTGTTTCCTCTTTAAAGGCCTCTATATGTTTGATTTTATTCTCCTGTATTTCTTTAAGGGATTTATTCATTTTCTCTTTATTGCCTTTATCATCTTTATAAGATTGGAGTTAATGTTATTTTCTTGTGTTTCAGTTTGTTAGGATATCCAGGGCTTAGTGTAGTGGGGGGTATCTGTCACGTTGCCCTGGCTTTTGCTGATTGTGTTCTTCTGAGGACCTTTGGCCATCTGGATGGTTTTGGTCCCTGGATGTTCTTATTGTAGTAGATATCTGGAGGGGGTTACCCTTGATGGTCCTAGTATGGCAGGTCTCTGATTTTTTTTTTTTTTTTTTTTGGCGTAAGGTTCTGTATCAGCAGATCTGTTAGTTTTGGGATCCACAGGTCTGTATGTTTCCTGATTTGCAGGTCTGATAAAGGTGGACAGAAAAGTGGCAGGAGAGTAGAGATCTGCAGTCTGTAGATTAATTTTGGTAGCATGTCCATTTTTACTATATTAATTCTATCCATCCATGATTATGAAAGATCTTTCTATTTTCTGATATCTTCTTCAACTTTTGTCATGAACTTTTTGTCATGTAAGTCTCTCACCTGCTTGGTTAAAGTTATCCCAGAATATTTTATATCGTTTGAGGTTATTGTGAAAGGCATTGTTTCCTTTTTTTTCCCCCCAGTGTATTTGGCATTGTGAGTTCTATTTTTTTTTTTATACAGCTACTTTGATGAAAGTGTTTATCAGCTGTAGGAGTTTCTTGGTAGAAATTTTAGGCTCACTCATGTGTACTATTATATTATCTGCGAAGATACTTTGACTTATTCCCTTCCAATTTGTATCCACTTGATCTCTTTCCGCTGTATTGTTGCTTTAGCTAAGGCTTCAAGTACTATATTGAATAGGTATGGAGAGAGTGGACAACCTCTCCTTGTTCCTGATTTTAGTGAAATTGCTTTGAGTACCTCTCTATTTTAGTTGATGTTGGCTAAGGATTTGCTATAAACTACCTTATTATGTTGAGGTATGTCTCTTGTATCCCTACTCTCTCCAAGACTTTTATCATGAAGGGATGTTGAATTTTGTCAAAGGCCTTTTCTGTATTTAATGAGATGATCATGTATTGTTTTTGTTTTTCAGTTTATATGGCAGATAACATTTATCAATTTACATATGTTGAACTATCCCTGCGTCTCTGGGATGGAGCCTACTTGATCATGATTAACTATCTTTTTTTGATGTGTTCTTGAATTCAGTTTGCATGTATTTTATTGAGAATTTTTACATCTATGCTTGTAAGGGAAATTGGCCTATAATTGTCTTTCTTTGTTAGGTCTTTATGTGGTTTGAGTATCAGGGTAACAACTGTGGCCTTGTAAAACAAATTGGGTAGTGTTCCTTGTATTTTTATTTTGCGGAATAATTTATGGTGTATTAGCAGCAATTCTTTGAAAGTCTAGTAGAATTCTGTGCTAATACCATCTGGCCCTGGGCATTTTTAATTGGGAGACTTTTAATGACTACTTCTATTTCACTAGGGGTTATAGTTCCATTTAAACTGTGTATCTGGTCTTGATTTAATTTTGGTAAATGGTATATATAGAGAAAATTATCCTTTTTTTTTTTTTTTTTTTTTTTTTTTTAGATTTTCCAATTTGGTACTGTACAGGCTTTTTGTTGTTGTTAGTTTGTTGGTTAGTTTTTGTTTCTTTCCAGTCAATGAAAGGGAACTTTACTTGTTCCCCGGTTATAGGCCAGATATAGCTCCAGTTTTATTTGACCTTCTTATTGGGGTACAGGTTGGTGGTGTGTCCATACTTCTTGCAGCAGGGACTGCAGGAGATGTAAGCATGCACTTGTGACAGATCATCTTGCCACAGCTATACTTCTGGGCAAGCTGAAAAGGGATGGCTCTACCATGC
The DNA here is from genome assembly GCA_030674055.1 of Rhabdomys pumilio. Lineage (NCBI taxonomy): Eukaryota > Metazoa > Chordata > Mammalia > Rodentia > Muridae > Rhabdomys > Rhabdomys pumilio. The sequence goes on along the minus strand of JANHMN010000007.1, from coordinate 42,110,832 downwards.
AGGCCCAGCACCAGGTGTTGTTGGATGTTGTAGTTAGACAGGTTGTGGCCATTCACCAGCTGCTTGCCAGGGAATATCAGCTGGTGCTGAGAAGGTGGGATGCCTTCTTTGTCTTGGATGGTGGCCATCACATTCTTGACGGTGTCATTGAGCTTGGTCTCAAGAGTGATGGCCTTGCCAGTCAGGGGCTTCACAAAGGTCTGTTTGTTAGCCACTCAGCTACCTTGTTGAAGAGAGAATAGCTTTTAAAGTATGTCCTTAAGAGTCCTAGGATTTGTTCATTGTCTGTTGTTATGTCCCCATTTTGGATTTCTGATTTTGTTAATTTGGATGTTTTGTATAAGGGAGGGTTTGTCAATTTTACTAATTGTGTCAAAGAACCAACACTTTGCTTTATTGATTGTAATATTTTTGCTCGTATTTTATTGGTTTCAGCCTTGAGCTTGAGTATTCCTTGCTATCTGCTCCTTTTGGGTGTGTTTTTTTTTCTTTTTGTTCTAGAGCTTTCAGATGTGCTGTTAGGGTATTAATACGTGATCACTTAACTTTTCTTTTTCCATAGACATTTAGTGCTATGAACTTCCCTCTTAGAAAAGCCTTCATTGTATCCAGTAAGTTTAGGTATATGTTGTATTCATTTTCATTCAATTCTTAAAAGTCTTTTTTTTTTTTTATTTCTGATTTGACTCAGTTTTCATTCAGCAGTGAATTCTATGAATTTGCAAGCTTTCTACTATTGTTGATATCCAGATTTATCCTCAGGTAATAAACTAGGATTCCGTATGCTAGTTCAATATTTTTTTTGTATCTGTTGAGACTTGCTTGTGTCCAAAGCTGTGGTTTACTTTGGAGAAAGTTCCATGAGGTGCTTAGAAAAAAGTATATTCTTTGAGGTTTTCATGCAGTTTTCTATAAATATCTGTTAGGTATTTTGGTTTATGATGTCAACTCTTTTCTGTTTAGTCTTTGTCTTAATGGCCCATCTATTGTTTTAAGTAGGGTTGTGATGGTTTGTTTATGCTTAGCTCAGGGATTGGCACTATTAGGAAGTGTAGCCTTGTTGGAATAAGTGTGTCATTTTGGGTGTGGGCTATGAAACTGTCTTCCCAACTTCCTGGAAGTCAGTCTTCTGCTAGCTGCTTTTGGAACAAGAGGTAGAACTCTCAGCTTTTCCAGCTCCATGTCTGCCTAGACTCTGCCATGCTCCTACTTGGATAAGAATGAACTAAACCTCTGACCTGAAAGCAAGCCACAAATAAATGTTGTCCTTATAAGAGTTGTCTTGGTCATAGTGTCTGTACACAACAGTAAAACTCTAACTAAGACAAGGGTGTATCAGTGTGTAAGGGTCAACATGTAATTTAAGCTAAAGTAGTGGTTTAGAAAGAACTTTGATGATCTTGTGTTTGACAAATAAATGTTAAGAATTTCAGTGTCACCTGTCTGGTCTGGGCCTGAGCACTGAGCAGCTCTGCCACCAATCCCACAGAACCCAGAGGAAGAGGGCCTCCCAGGAGCTCTAACCCGGGCAGTATCTTAGGTAAGGAGACAGCAATACCCGCCCCAAACAGGAAGTAACTGGGACCCACTAGGACCCAGGAAGTCACTCCTGGCCTGGAGCACTGGTTCCTTCCTGTCTGTATCTGAGCACTGAGCAGATCTTGGGCCCCAGCTCTAACCCCAGTAGTAACACCCATCCCACACAGTTCTGATACAACCAAGATAGTAGGAAAGACAGGCTTCAGTCAGAGACAGGTCAGATAGCACTAAGGAGATCCAGATGGTGAAAGGCAAGCACAAGAACATAAGCATCAGCAACCCAGGGTACTTGGCATCATTAGAACCTAGTTCTCCCACACAAGAAAGTCCTGAATTCCTCATATCACTAGGAAAGCAAGACTCAGATTTCAAATCACTTCTAATGATGATGATAGAGGACTTTAAGAAGGACATATATAACACTCTCAAAGAATTTGAAGAGAACACAGGTAAACAGGTAGAAGCACAAAAATCCCTTAAAGAATTATAAGAGAACACAACCAAACAGGTGAAGGAATTGAACAAAACAATCCAGGACATAAAAATGGATGCAGAAACAATCAAGAAATCACAAAGGGAGACTACCCTCAAGATAGAAAACTTAGGAAAGAAATCAGGAGTCATAGATTCAAGCATCACCAACAGAATACAAGAGATAGAAGAGAGAATCTCAGATGCAGAAGATACCATAGAAAATATTGACACAACTGTCAAAGAAAATGTAAAATGCAAAAAGTTCTTAACACAAAATATCCAGGAAATCCAGTACACAATGAGAAGACCAAACCTAAGGATAATAGGTATAGATGAGAGTGAATATTCCCAACTTAAAGGGCCAGTAAATATCTTCAACAAAATTATAGAAGAAAACTTCCCTAATCTAAAGAATGAGATGTCCATAAACATACAAGAAGCCTATAGAATGCCAAATAGACTAGACCAGAAAGAAATACCACCTGTCACATAATAATCAAAACACCAAGTATACAAAACAAAGAATATTAAATGAAGTAAAGGGAAAAAGGCCAAGTAACATATGAAGGCAGACCTATCAGAATTACAGCAGACTTCTCATCAGATACTATAAAAGCTAGAAGATGTTGAACAGATGTCATACAGACCTCAAGAGAACATAAATGTCAACCCAGGCTACTATATACTCAGCAAAACTCTCAATTACCATAGATGGAGAAACCAAGATATTCCATGACAAAATCAAATTTACACAGTATCCTTCCACAAACCCAGCATTACCAAAAATAATAGCGGGAAAGCTCCAATACAAGGAGGGAAATTATACCCCAGAAAGAGCAAGAAAGTAATCCTCTTCCAACAAATCCAAAAGAAGATAGCCACACAAAGATAATAAAGAATCTCTAATAACAAAAATAACAGGAAGCAACAATCATTGTTCCTTAATATTTCTTAATATCAATGGACTCAGTTCCCCAATTAAAAGACATAGGCTAACAGATTGGATACATAAACAGGACCCAGCATTTTGCTCCCTACAGGAAACCCACCTCAGTGACAAAGACAGACTCTACCTTAGAGCAAAAGACTGGAAAACAATTTTTCAAGCAAATGGTTCTAAGAAACAAGCTGTAATCTTCAGCCCAAGAACACAAAGGGAGGGACTCATGGCTCCACCTGTATAGGCAGTTGAGGGTGGTCTTGCCAGGCATCAGTGGATGTGGATGGCCTTGGTGCCTGAAAGTTTGGATTCCCTAGTGTTGAGGAATTTCAAGAGCAGGGAGGTGAAAATGGGAGGATGGTGGGAGCACACCCTCATAGAAACTCCCAGAATTATATGGATTAGACATGTCATAGGTAGGCCGCCAGAAGACTAGATTCCAGAATTCAAACAAAAAATTATCTTCATTCTAAAATTTGTTTTGAGAATTGTATATTGCAGAATACACAGCCTTGGTGTATCTACTCATCAAGCAAGCTGAGCAGACCTGCTCCAACCTCTGATGTCCTGGAATTTCAGCTGGATGCAGTGAAGACACATGGTCAGAGGCTTATCAAATTACTCTTCCCCCTGCCCCTCTTCTAATATCTCAATGCCCATAATAGCTTGAAGAAGTTAATGAAGAGTTGGCACCCCTATTCCCTGGGTTTGGGGACTGAGTTGGTTAATATTGGGCTGTCTTTCTAGGGAAAGTAGTATTTTTGTTGGAACAGGAAGGATTAGGTAAGATTTATTGCATAGCCATAACCTATTGGTAGAAATAAATATAATTGTTATTAAGATGAAGTTATAATTTCTTAAATGGTACAAAATTTACTTTGATTTCAAACTTTAGGTTTTCATTGGTATGAGCTTCTTATTGATAAAAAAGTGAGATAAATATTGTTACTCTCATAGGCATTGTGCCTATATAACACATTTAGGAATACAAGGCATAGACCCAGTCCTTCTTTAACTTTTTTAACTGATTTGAGATGGTTAGGCTATGAGTTAAGGGCCTATAGCAAATTCATGGCTCTGAGTTTATTGTTAGAGTGTTTTCTATATTTAGAAATAGCTGAGAGGAGTTAACAGACAACAGTCCAAATTGCCTTACATGGATAGCTGGTTTTTAAAACATCAGAAGTCCACAGAATTGATGTTACAAACATTTCTGTATTAATGTCCATTTTGATTAGAGACCTGTCTGCCCCTGACAGCTTCCTGTCTTGGATTCTAAGAAGAAATTGAGCATCTTTGGAGTCACTCCAGTTGTGGTGAGACAGCCACTAGGCAAGAATTGCCTCTTTTCATCTACAGACATATTACTGTCCAGAAAAGGACACAATTGCAGAAGAGTCAACTGATTATATCTGCCAAGACAGAGTAATCAGCTCTTAATAATTCTGCATCACTAGGTCTGTCTGATGATCCTGGACCAGAAGGCTGAAGATCAGATGCTCCAATGTTTTGTAGTATACGGACTATCCAGGTGTTCAGTGGTCTCTATAATTTGACTAAGTTTTAGAAGCTATGCTTTGTGCTTCCCATAATTTCAGTTAACTCAGTCATTCTGGATTTCTGAGGGGGTTGAAGACTTATAGTCTAATAGCCAATCCTGGCTCTTGCTTTGAGAGAAAAGATCTGAGAGGTGGTTTTCAGCTGACATTCATTCTAAAGCCAAGAAAAAAGCCAGGTTCAGAACTAAGTGTTTTAATTAGGAGAGATGACAGAGGTTCTGGTTAGTCAACAAAATGATGGACTTGGTATTAAGTCTATCTTGTACCTTACTGATACAAACTGGTGTAGTTATGCTCTAATCGTATTTTGAGAGAAAATTTTTATTTTTAACAGGAAAGGTGATATGTAGGAGGAGCTAAGGTGTGAGAAGGAAAGGAAGAGGAGGAGTAAGGAGAGGAGCAGGAGCAAAGAAGCTAGGTGACAAGAGAGAGAGCGAGAGAGCAAGAGAGAGAGAAACATGGAGGTGGATGTTCGCATGTCTCTGCCCATCAAACACAGTTGATATATCTAGGTTGGGTATTGGGTATTGGGTTACACTTCTGGTTGTATGGGCATCTTGTTATTGAGCATGACCAAACTTATAAAGCCTTTGATTAACATTAAAAAATTATATAAAAGCAAAAAGGATATGGAATAGGGCTTTTCTAGGGAGGAGAAATGGCGAAAGGGGATGGATGGCATCTCAAATATAAATAAAATATCCAATAAAAATAAATTAAAATAAAGAATTTCAGTGTCCTTTTGCTTTCAATGAGTATATAGTGTACTTTCCTATCTTGATTAATTTTCATTTAAAGTACATTTTGTCAGATTTTAAAATGTCTACACTGGCTTGCTTCTTTGATCCATTTGCTTGGAATACTTTTTCTGCCCTTTTACCCTGCGGTGATGTCAATCCTTGATGTTAAGGTGTGTTTCTTAGATGCAGCAGGAGAATGGATTCTGTGTTTGTATCCTCTCTATTATCTCTGTCAGTTGTCTTCCATTTTTTGTGTTTTCCTAGAGTTTTTTTTAAAGGAATTTATCCATTTCCTTTTTAAGAACTCCTATCATGCCATAAAAGCTCTTTAAAAGTCTTTGTCTTGTTATTTCAGCTATGTTGCAATACTCAGGGTTGCTGGGTTTTATTGGAGACATTGTCCTGGCTCTTATCAATTGTGTTTTTACTGTGGCTTCTTGCAGGATACCGTGGCTGGGAACACTGAAAATTCCTCCAGGCTGGAAGTTAGGCATGGCGGCTGTGGCTACAGTGGCTCGTTGAAGGCATGGTTCAAAGTCTGTGGGCTTGTAAAATGGCTTTATTGGCATGACGGATGATGGCTGAATCTGGATGTGCACCCTGGTGAAACTCAGGGCAGACCTGAGTTAAATAGGGAGGGAGAGAGGGGGAGGGGCTTGGGAAGAATGCTTAATTGGCTCTGCCCTCTTGATATCAGGCATCTCATTAGTATGTAAATCTATCTAGGGTCCCGAGGCTTATTCCTCCTGACTGATGGCCATAGACCTCTCTGTTGGAGGGGTTGTGGAGGGCTGAAGCTAAATGAAAAGAACCAGGGCTCGGGAGCAGAGCGGAACTCCTGCTGTCCAATAAGGGTCTGGGGTTCCAGGCTTATGCTTGACCAAGCACCCTGCTGCTTCTCGCAGTCTACCGCCCCACAGCATCTAGGCATCTGGATTTGGAAATATTGTAACTCTAGGAGCTGAGCTCGTCTTGTTTTGATCTTTGGTTTCTGTTGTCCGCTGGTTCCTAGGAGAGTGTGTTGTCTGTGTATTTATTGCCTGGTATGAAATTCCAAGGTCTTCAGAGGTGTCATTTGGTGTTCTGGGTAAAATGTGTTTCTAGGTATTGGGAATGGACCCTTACAGAAGGGAACAGACTAAGGTGATGCCTGAGGGAGTCCACAGGAGGGAGGAAAGCAAGACATTCTATCAGGTTCCCTTTGGTTCCTTGGGAATGAGGCCGAGTGAGAAGATGCCACACCAAGTGGTCTGCTACAGAGCTGGGGATTAATCTGGGGAACGGATGTGGAAGGGAGGAGGGAGAGTGAAGAACTTAAGCCTGCCTGCCTGATTTGATGACCTACTTGCATCTCTGTTAAACTTGGCAGGGAGGATCCCAGACAATGCCTGCTGGTGTTGGGGGCTGGGATAACAGGACCACTAGAGAAAAAAGTTAGTGGAGAAGATTTTCATAATCCACTGGATATTGGGGTGGAGAGGAATGGGGGGAGCTGCAGCAGGAGGTTTGCTGTAGAGATGGAATGAGATTGGGGAATTGCTTTTGGAGAGGAGGGGGTGGTGGTGAAGATAAGTAGTTAGCCTACCTGCTTCCCTGGCATGAGTGGCCTGCAGGTTCCCAGGGAATACCTGCTAGAGTGGGGGTTGGGATAAAGCAATAGGTGGGAGGCAGTTTGGAGGGAAAAGTCTGTGTGATCTACTGGAGATGGGGTGAGAGGGCAGTGGGGAGGGAGGCTGCAGCAGGTTGTCTGCAATCAAGCTATAGATGAGACAGGAGTACTGGATTTGGAGGAGTGGAGCCAGAGGTGAAGATCAGTAGTTCCTTGTTTTGAAATCCTAACCCCAACCTCTCTGCATTGGATTTTTGTTGGATACCAGGACAGTGCAGATGTAATTAATAAAGATGAGGCTGTACTGGAGAATGTGGGTTACTGTCATATGGAGTCTTGATACTTTCTCTAAGAAAAGAAATAAGCACTACTACCCGATCGTGCCGTAGTCCTATAGTGTGAGCTCTTACATGACTGAGACAGGGCCAGCCTAGACTACCTAGTGAGGCTGTCTTTTAAAAAGAAAGCACAACAAAGATTTATATTTTACGATTGAAAGGTAAAGGAAAAGTGAAATGAATGAAAGATATTTTGGTAATTGGACAAAATCTCACCAGCTATTAGAATAATAAGATCTATCAGTAATATTAACAAACTACACAGTCTGAAGTGTTTCTTTATATCATCAACAATAAACGAGAACATAAAAAGAAAGATAAAGAACACCCTAGTCATAGTAAGTCTGTAGCATACTTAAGATCTACTTAAACAGAGGGCATGTAAGAACTTCTGTACCCGGTCCCGGGGATAGAACCCAGGTCCTCGCACATATTAAGCTGTACCCCTGATCTACACTAGAGCTTTACAGAGAGCACCCTACAGTGTTAGGCAGGAAATAGACAAAGGCTTGAAAATGTGAATATGACATTACTATTGTGAGTAGAATGTGAAAACTATAATAGCTTCAACCTAATAAAATTTGTAAGTTAATTCAGATTCAAAAAAGTTCAAGATGATTTGTTGATAGTTAATACACATTTTCCAATTAGTGGCTAAGGTTAAAAGTCCACGGATAGTTAAATTAACTTTTAAAGAGAAAAGCAAATAAGGGGTATTCTTGAGTAGATATGAAGGGTCCCTGATAGATATATGGTGCTCTGATGATTAAGCCCAGGCTGTCACAGCACTATTCATCTATAGCAACAAAAGGAGGAGGAGTTTTTAGAGAGAATTCACATATACTAAGGGACTCAATATCTGATAGATGTGGCAAGACTCATTAGTGGGTACAAATAGGTCTTGAGAAGTGGATACCGGGGAAAGAGCTCATAAGGGTCAAAAAGTGGAACAAGAACGCTATCTCAAACCACAAGTAAAGGGAAGACTGTTTACATTATTAGAAACCATACCGCGAATCACAAAAGTAGGAGTTAATGAAAAAAATAGTCTTTAAAAAATGAATCCAAAACACAGTGTACAAAATAATATACAATGAACTACTGTAGACCAACAAGAAAAGGGTAAGAAAATGGATTCATCCAAAAGATGCAAGCCGGGCAGTGGTGGCTCATGCCTTTAATCCCAGCACTTGGGAGGCAGAGGCAGGTGATTTCTGAGTTCGAGGCCAGCCTGGTCTACAAAGTGAGTTCCAGGACAGCCAGAGCTACACAGAGAAACCCTGTCTCAAAAAAAAAAAAAAAAAAAGATGCAAGGAAGAGACCTGAAAAATAAGAACAGCCTAATCATATAATATAATATTTATTTATTTATTTTAGACATCTCAAGGTATAGCCCTGCCAACCTGGAACTTGCCATATAGAGCAGGTTTGTCCCATATCCACTAAGATCTTGCTGCTTCTGCTTCCTGAGTGTTGTGATTAAAGGTGTGTGCCACTCTGGCTAACTTTTAAAAATATGTGTGTGTGCTCGAGTGTCTGGATATGCATCACAGGTGTGCGCAAAGCCCAAAGAAGCTGGCCACCTTTTCTTTCTGGAATATAAAAATCTGTAGAAAGGAGAAGGAAGAAACAGGAAGCATGGAATGATAAAGCAAAGAAAACACCTCAGGGGTTACATAGACAAAGCAGATTTGGTCATGAAAGTTAGAAAGAAACAGTTAAAAAAAGAGAGAGATAGAGAAAATACGATAATCTAAAGCAAAGAGAAGAAAATTATCCAACAAATGGAGTGACTGTCCAGCCATGCTTAATGAAGATAAGGACTCCATGAGCTCGTGTACTTTCCCAACTGTGCACACCTGTCCAGGATCAGAAAGGGGCCTGACTTAAGTTGGAGGAGTTACAGAAAGGACTGAAGGAACTGAAGCGGTTTGCAACCCCATAGGAAGGACAACAATATCAACCAACCAGACCCCCCCCCCCCGGAGCTCCCAGGGACTAAACCGCATATTTACCAGAGGATGGCCCTTGATTTTGTGAAGGCTCAATGCCCCAGTGTAGGGAAATGCGAGAGAGAGCGGGAGGGGAGGCGGGAGTGGATGGGTGAGTCAGTGGGGGAACACCCTCAGAGAAGCAAAGGGAGGGGGAGACGGGATAGGGGGTTTCCGGTGGGGAAACCGGGTAAGGGGATAACATTTGAAATGCAAATAAAGAAAATATTTTCAATAATAAAAAAAAATTATCGGACTCTCTGGTCATAAGATGAAAACGGGCTGTTTTAAGAACAGTGCACAAGATGGCGCTGTGAGCCAGTAAGAATATTCATCTATTTCAGGAGCCCACCAGTGTTTACCTTTTCATGGTTTTCTTTATTCTTTGCTAATATACTGCAGCCACATCGCAGGCAATGTTTGTCTATTAAAAATGTTGGCATTTGGAAATAACATTCCCAATCTTTATGATTCCTGCTTGCTTTTCATATAATCCTCAGGAGACGTTGGAAAAACCTTCCTCCTAATCCCCGTTCTAACACAGGAAGCCAGATCTAATACCTAATTTACTAAAAACACTCATAAAACTGTGTAGAGTCACTGCTGGCATTTGCTAGTTTTTGTGGACTTCGAGGTGGGGAAAGGTAGGGAGAAATAAAGAGGAGAGGAAAAGGATCTAAGTTTGGTCAGGAAAGCAAAGAATACAACCTTTAGGCATGAAAACAGAACACAGGAATGAAGGAGTGGGAAAGTCCATGTCAGGGCCGTGTTGCTTGCAGGGTAAAAATTCTTGTTACCCAGAAGTCTGTATTCACTGAGCTTTTCACAGAAACCTGCACTATCTGCTGTGGTCGTGCATGAAGAACAGCAGATAGTTTAAAGGAGTCATCAAAACCAATGACTATTTCCATCACAGGATGTCAGATACAACTTAAAGGGCATTTAGTATCTAAGGTGCTTTCTCCCTCATCCCTTTTGATTTCCTGATGTCTCCTGTGTGTCAGTGGTGTAAGCAACCCCACAACACACCAGGACAGAGAGACAGAGACAGGCTCAGAGAAATGTTGTAGGCTATGTAAATAAGGCCTTATCTGCAAGATGAGGTCAAGACACCCACCGCCAACCTTACACAGCCAAACTCTCGACAGTCAGTAAATGTTGGCCGGCCTAGTTATTTAGTAAAAGTGAGTTACAGTACCTTCTTTTTAATAATGTTGAGTCTTTGGTTGCAACAACAAAAGTTAAATTTTAATGTAACTGATAACAATCTGATAAATTACTTTCCTGATCCCAATTAATGTCCATTGTCTTCGTTGGGAAAACAACTGGAAGAGCACAACATAGCTGCAGTACCAGAGCAAAGCACAACATGGCTTGGGAAATGTTAGAGAGTCTTACAGACCCACCTAGGGTCCATACAGCCAGGGACAATGGGTACCCTTGGCTCATAATCCTTGTCAGGGAAGATAAAATTATCTGAGGAGAAAATTAGAGTGTTATTTTAGAATTTTATTGCCAGCCTTAAGAAGATTCAAATACCCATTCATAAGTTTTGCCTAGGGAAGAGGATGTTCCTCGGATGAAAGAAATCTGGAACAGTGCTTGAGGCAGAGCAGACAGACCATCTTTGTTGGTTGTACTTTAGGATACTATATGCCAGACACTGTTGCATTTCTTCATTTGGCTCTCCTTAGAGCTACAGCTTGTTAGATTCTTTTTTTAAATATCATGATCATCATCAAGGTCACCATCAAGGTCACCATCAAGGTCATCATCAAGGTCACCATCAAGGTCACCATCAAGGTCACCATCAAGGTCATCGGCATCATTATTGTGTTGATGTAACCAATACTTAAGAGAACAATTTAAAAGGAGAAAAGATTTTTGTCTCAAAGTTTCAGAGAGTTCACTCCGTGGAGATCTGGCTCCATTGGATTTGGGCTGTGATGGTACAGAGAATCATGGTGGAAGAGTATGGAGAAGCAGAGCTGTTCAGCTCATGGTGGTCAGAAAAGGGAGAGAAAGGGGAGATGGTGCTGGGAGAGGCAGAGAAAGATAGAACAGAAAGGTGCCAGAGGGCTTCTTCTACCTTATCCCTTTTGTCTATGTTGGGGATCAAACCCAATGTCTCATGCATGCAGGGCAGGTATTTGATCACCGAGCCTCAGTCCTTCTTTCTCTTTAATTCCATTTAGGCCTTCAGCCCAGTGGATGGTGCTGTCTACGTTCAGGGATGATACTCCTTCCTTGGTTAATTATCTTTGGAAATGGCCTTATCCTACTCCACTCCTAATCAGCAGCAGAGATGTTTTCTACTGTGCTTCTCAATACAATCACATTGAAGATCAAGGTTAACCATCACCTCTTTGAAGCAAGTGGAACCACTGTCTAAGGTAAGGAGGCAGGTCACTGGGGCATGCTGAAGCAGAGTGCCAGGGCTGAATAGAAATCCCTTCCAAGAACAGGACAGAAAACAGCAGTGTTTGGAAGATGTGTATGTATGTGTGTGTGTGTGTGTGTGTGTGTGTGTGTGTGTGTGTGTCTGTGTGTGTATGTGTACGTGTATATGTGTATATATATATAGTATGTGTATGTTTATGTATATGTGTATATGTATGCACATATACATATATTTAGTGAATCAATAGAGTTAATGTCAGAGAGAAGCATTTTGGGTAAAATGGCAGTTGCAGATGACTCCACCTAATAGTGTTTGGAACTTAGTCACATGCCCAACAGTATGTGTGTCTCTCATTTGATGACCTTCCTGCCATGAGCTTCAGGATTTGTAAAAGTCATTATTACTGTTGTCATTTGACCTTGAGCTGGCTCGTCCATCTTTATCTAGTGCTTTGTTGCTGTTTTCCAAGGACCAATCCAGTTTCCATGTACCTGAACCATTTCTTTCTCTTCTATTTTCTTAGATACCAGCTCATAGCATGCTCCTTGGAACTCTAGCACAACATAAAGTCTTTTTCAAGGCACAAAGGTTGGGTCCTCCTCCCCTCCTCCCCTCCTCTCTGTGCTATTTCCCCTTCCTGCTCAGCCTCTGAAACTGCCTTGAAGAAATTGGCTACAGGACTCAGCCGTCATGTCTGGGCTATTTATCAGTGAGAAGGTGAGGGCAGCTAATAAAACAGCTACGAAAGAAGTTGGGAGAAGCCCCATGCCTACAAAAGGTCCTTTAGTGCTAGCACCAGCTTGGGAAGCCTCGGAGCCTTAGATTCAGTTCAGTAATCAAAGCTTCCTCAATGCTCTACGAGCCCCACCCAGCATATAGCCGCACACACTTTCCTCGAAAGGAAAAACCAGCCCTGCAGGCCAACTCAGTCTTCCTTCCACCCGCCAACTCCCTCATGTCTCCTTCAAAGACAAGTCTCTCTCCAAGATGCCAGGGCAGCAAGGCCACACAGCACTCACAGGTTGTCTTATCTACTGGGAGAATAAATGAAAACCTGTTTTCAGCAAGCTGCTTTCCAAGAAGGCGGAATCTTCCTAAGCACTGACTTCCGGATTCCTCTTCGCTCTGATGGTTCCAGAATATCACCAGGGCACCTCCTTCACTGTGTGCTCCCCAATGGAATATACATTGTCTTTACAAGGTACAAATAGCTGAACTGCATAATGTAACCCGATGTTCTGACAACCTCACTTATACTCAGGCTAAATTTAAAGGTCACCACGCAGAGAAATAATGGTGAGGGAATGAAAGGACCTTAAACATGGATCTCACAGACATTTCCTCATTTTGAGAGTTTTATACCATAAAATAGAGGCACAATTGCATGTGAGCTTTAAAAAAATTTATAACCAGAGAATCCATTTCTTGGGACTATAGCAGCTTTTGATAAAATGCCATAATAAGTAGCCTTAGTGTGAGGTGGCTGGCTGTGCCTTAGATGGTTTCCACCATACTGGGAGTGTTCATGCTTTTGTTCAGTGTTTATCTGCATCTACTATGTATAAGAATAGGTTTCAAGGACTATGACCCAATGGTATAGGGGAGAGATATTTCCAATTTATCCAAGGTTACAGTTTAGCAGAGAAGAAACACATGGAAACAAACCAAAAAATTGAGAGGGTGTGAGATGACACAGGAAACAGATCTGTGAATACATAGAGTACATAGAGCCTGCAGTAACCCTGAAGATCTGTGAGTGTGCACATAGAGGGGAGCCTGCAGTAATCCTGAAGTTCTGAGAGTGTGTACATAGAGTGGAATCTGCAGTAATCCTGAAGGGTGAATGGCACTTTCCTCAAAGAAGAAATTCTTCTGCTGAGTATTAATAGGTCAGCATGAAGAAGGTATTTTCAGGGAGAAGTATGACACACACACACACACACACACACACACACACACACACACACACACACAAAAAAAAACCAAACAAACAAACTATGAACTTAGAAGTTCTACAGGCCAGAGAGAATATTATGGCTGGCCCTAGAGACAGTCTAAACCAGGGTAGAGTCAAAGTTTCAAGAATTAGATTGGAGATGTTGCACTAAGGGAGGGATGCAGGGATGGGGCGGGGGGGGGGGAGTTTAAACCACTGAAAAGACAAAAAAACAAAAAAACAAAAAAAAACAAACAAAAAAACCAAACCAAACCAAAACAAAAAAAAAAAAAAAAAAAAAACAAAAAAAACCAAACCAAAAACCAAAAAACAAACCAAACCAAAACCCCAAAACAGCATGTATGACATTCCAGCCCCAAGACGAGATATGTGCTAAAAAGCCTAGAATTTCTTGGAGCATAACAGAATGTCCTCTCCCATTGATACTGTTTTGCCAACACACCAATAAGGACCACAGTCTAACACAGTGGCTCAGAGTTAATAAGCACAGAAGGCACTGGAGGCAGGGAGGCTTCAGCATCTTCAGCTACAAGAGGCTGAGGGGCGATGAAGGCATGAGTTTATGTGCTGGAAAAACACAAAGAGAAAGAGAAGAGATGTTCTAGAAAAAAATATTTAAATAGTGAGGGCCCAAAACTTCCCCAAATTAATAGAAACATCAAATTAGAGCTTCAAAAATTCAGAGACTACCAAGTAGGGTGAATCTCAGAGAGTATTTCTAAGCATACCATTCTCAGACTCAGAAAAGCAAGATGTAGAGATGATTCCTAGGAGACATACTAGCATGGGAATATCAGATGGTAACCACCAATAAGTACTATTTTCTACCAACTAAAATAAAACAAAATACACCTAACCTACAAGAGGAGAAGTATGAGAATCACAGCAGACTCTTTGCATTAGAACTATGTAGGGGTGGAGAGAACAGGGAAAGGGGGTTGAGAGCAGTGACAGTGGGGTTTTATGAGGATCGCATTGAATCTGTAAATACTTTGGGTGAGATCTGAGTCATTTTAACAATATTAATTTGGCCAACTCCTGACTTGTGAAGTCTTTAGATTGTCTACTGTCTTCTTCAGTTTCTTCTTTTAGCATCTCAACATTCATATTTAAGTGGTTTCTTATTTCCTTTTTTCAAATTTATTTTATATTAGATATTTTATTTACATTTCAGATGCCACCCCCTTTCCCCATTTTCCCTCCCTAGAAAACTTCTATTCCATTCCCCCTTCTCTATTTGGGTATATATAATTTTTTTAATGTTAATCAAAGACTTTCTAATATATAATCTAAGTTTGGTAATGCTCAATAACAAGATGCCCATACAATAAGGGGTGTAACCCAATAACCAACCTAGATATATCAACTATGTTTGACTGGCGGAGACACGTGAACATCTGTCTCCATATTCCTCTCTCTCTCTCTCTCTCTCTCTCTCTCTCTCTCTCTCTCTCTGTCTGTCTCTCATCACATAGCTCCTCCTCTCCTTCTCCTCTCCTTACTCCTCCTCTTCCTCTCCTTACTCCTCCTCTTCCTCTCCTTACTCCTCCCACCTTAGATCCTCCTACATATCACCATTCCTGTTAAAATAAAACTTTTCTCTCAAAATACAATTAGAGCATAACTATACCAATTTGTGTCAGTAAAGTACAAGATAGACCTAATACCCAGTCCATCATTTTGTTGACTAACCAGAACCTCTGTCATCTCTCCTAACTAAAACACTTAGTTCTGAACCTGGCTTTTTTCTTGGCTTTAGAATGAATGTCAGCTGAAAACTATCCTCTCAAATCTTTTCTCTCAAAGTAAATAGCCAGGATTGGCTATGAGACTATAAGTCTTCAACCCTGTCAGAAATTCAGAATGACTGAGTTAACTGAAATTATGGGAAGCACACAGCATAGCTTCTAAAACTTAGTCAATTTATAGAGACCAGTGAATACCTAGACAGTCCCTATACTACAAAATGTTGAAGCATCTGATCTTCAGCCTTCTGGCCCAGGATCATCTGACAGATGCAGAATTATTAAGGGCTGATTACTCTGTCTTGGCAGATATAATCAGTTGACTCTTCTGCAAGTGTGTCCTTTTCTGGACAGTAATGTGTCTGTAGATGAAAAGAGGCAATTCTTGCCTAGTGGCTGTCTCATCACAACTGGAGTGACTCCAAAGATGCTCAGTTTCTTCTTAGAATCAAAGACAGAAAGCTGTCAGGGGCAGACAGGTCTCAAATCACAATGGACATTAATACAGAAATGTTTGTAACATCAATATTGTGGACTTCTGATGTTTTGAAAACCAGCTATCCATGTAAGGCAATCTGGACTGTTGTCTGTTAACTCCTCTCAGCTATTTCTAAAAAAAAATATAGAAAACACCCTAACAATAAACTCAGAGCCATGAACTTGCTATAGGCCCTTAACTCATAGCCTAACCATATCAAATCAGTTTAAAAAGTTAAAGAAGGACTATGCCTTGTATTCCTAAATGTGTTATATAGGCACAATGTCTATGAGAGTAACAATATTCATCTCACTTTTTTATCAATATAAGCTCATACCAATGAAAACCTTAAGTTTGAAATCAAAGTAAATTTTGTACCATTTAAGAAATTATAACTTCATTTTAATAACATTTATATTTATTTCTACCAATAGGTTATGGCTATGCAATAAACCTTACCTAATCCTTCCTGTTCCAACAAAAACACTACTTTCCCTAGAAAGACAGCCCAATATTAACCAACTCAGTCCCCAAACCCAGGGAATAGGGGTGCCAACTCTTCATTAACTTCTTCAAGCTATTATGAGCATTGAGATATTAGAAGAGGGGCAGGGGGAAGAGTAAATTGATAAGCCTCTGATGCTGTGTCTTCACTGCATCCAGCTGAAATTCCAGGACATCCGAGGTTGGAGCAGATCTGCTCAGCTTGCTTGATGAGTAGATATACTGAGGCTGTGTATTCTGCAATATACAATTCTCAAAACAAATTTTAGTATGAAGATAATTTTTTGTTTGAATTCTGGAATCTAGTCTTCTGGTGGCCTACCTCTGACATGTCTAATCCATATAATTCTGGGAGTTTCTATGAGGGTGTTCTCCCACCATCCTCCCATTTTCACCACCCTGCTCTTGAAATTCCTCAACACTAGGGAATCCAAACTTTCAGGCACCAAGGCCATCCATATCCACTGATGTCTGACAAGGCCACCCTCAACTGCCTATACAGGTGGAGCCATGAGTCCCTCCCTTTGTGTTCTTGGGCTGAAGATTACAGCTTGTTTCTTAGAACCATTTGCTTGAAAAATTGTTTTTCAGCCTTTTACTCTAAGGTAGAGAGTCTGTCTTTGTCACTGAGGTAGGTTTCCTGTATGGAGCAAAATGCTGGGTCCTGTTTATGTATCCAGTCTGTTAGCCTATGTCTTTTAATTGGGGAATTGAGTTCATTGATGTTAAGAGATATTAAGAAACAGTGATTGTTGTTTCCTGTTATTTTTATTATTAGAGGTTCTTTATTATCTTTGTGTGGCTATCTTCTTTTGGATTTGTTGGAAGAGGATTACTTTCTTGCTCTTTCTGGGGTATAATTTCCCTCCTTGTATTGGAGCTTTCCCAGTATTATTTTTCGTAATGCTGGGTTTGTGGAAAGATACTGTGTAAATTTGATTTTGTCATGGAATATCTTGGTTTCTCCATCTATGGTAATTGAGAGTTTTGCTGGGTATATAGTAGCCTGGGTTGAGATTTGTGTTCTCTTAGCGTCTGTATGACACCTGTTCAGCATCTTCTTGCTTTTATAGTATCTGGTGAGAAGTCTGGTGTAATTCTGATAGGTCTGCCTTCATATGTTACTTGGCCTTTTTCCTTACTGCATTTAATATTCTTTGTTTTGTACACTTGGTGTTTTGATTATTATCTGACAGGAGGCATTTCTTTCTGGTCTAGTCTATTTGGCATTCTGTAGGCTTCTTGTATGTTTATGGACATCTCATTCTTTAGATTAGGGAAGTTTTCTTCTATAATTTTGTTGAAGATATTTACTGCCCCTTTAAGTTGGGAATATTCACTCTCATCTATACCTATTATCCTTAGGTTTGGTCCCTTCATTGTGTCCTGGATTTCCTGGATATTTTGTGTTAAGAACTTTTTGCATTTTGCATTTTCTTTGACAGTTGTGTCAATATTTTCTATGGTATCTCCTGCATCTGAGATTCTCTCTTCTATCTCTTGTATTCTGTTGGTGATGCTTGTATCTATGACTCCTGCTTTCTTTCCTTGGTTTTCTATTTTGAGGGTAGTCTTCCTTTGTGATTTCTTGATTGTTTCTACATCCATTTTTTATGTCCTGGATGGTTTTGTTCAATTCCTTCACCTGTTTGGTTGTGTTCTCTTATAATTCTTTAAGGGATTTTTGTGTTTCCTCTTTAAGGGCTTCTACCTGTTTACCTGTGTTCTCTTCAAATTCTTTGAGAGTGTTATATATGTCTTTCTTAAAGTCCTCTATCATCATCATTAGAAGTGATTTTAAATCTGAGTCTTGCTTTCCTAGTGATATGAGAAATTCAGGACTTTCTTGTGTGGGAGAACTAGGTTCTAATGATGCCAAGTACCCTGGGTTGCTGATGCTTATGTTCTTGTGCTTGCCTTTCGCCATCTGGATCTCCTTAGTGCTATCTGACCTGTCTCTGACTGAAGCCTGTCTTTCCTACTGTCTTGGTTTTATCAGAACTGTGTGGGATGGGTGTTACTACTGGGGTTAGAGCTGGGGCCCAAGATCTGCTCAGTGCTCAGGTACAGACAGAAAGGAACCAGTGCTCCAGGTCAGGAGTGACTTCCTGGGTTCTAGTGGGTCCCAGTTACTTCCTGTTTGGGGTGGGTATTGCTGTCTTCTTACCTAAGATACTGCCCGGGTTAGAACTGCTGGGAGCCCTGCTTCTTTTTGGTTCTGTGAGATTGGGGCAGAGCTGCTGCCCAGAGTCTGCTCAATGTTGGGGCCCAGACCAGAAGGAGGTTTCTCATTTCCTTGGTCAGGGTTAGTTCTAGATATTTTGTTTTTTTGAAGCATAGGGTCATATATAATCAGCAAATAGTGTTAATTTGAGTTTTTTTTCTTATGTGTGTCCCCTCCTTTTTTTCTTTTTTTTGTCTTATTGCTGTAGGTAAGAATTGGAGTACAATATTGGGTGGGAGTGCAGAGACTGGACACCCATGTCTCATCTCTGGCTTATGGGCTGATTTGCACTGGCTGATTTACTTGTGTTGAGCCAGCCTTGTATCATTGGAATGAAACTAAGTTGGTTGGTTTAGGAGTTCTGGAGTTGAGTTGGCAAGAATTTTATTGAGAACTTTTTTTTTTTGTCTATGTTCATTAAGCAAGTTGGTCTATATATTTTTTTCTTTGTTGGGTCCTTCTCTGGTTTTTGGTGTAAAAGAATTTGCTGTTTTTATAGAATGGGGATATTGTTAGCCCGTCTTTAAGGGTTTCATCTAATTCATCGGTAGATCCATCCAGCTCTGTTTTTTTTTTTTTTGTTGGAAGATTGATTACTATTATTAATTAAATTTTATTGATTGTTATGTTTCTGTTGTTATTTATATATTTCACATTTAACTCTTTTAGGTTATACATGTTTAGGAACTTATCAATTTCTTTTAGATTTCTCAATTTTTTAAAATGTAAGTTTTCAAAGAACTCCTAAATGATTCCCTGTAACTTATTAAAATTCATAGTAACATTTTAATCCCTAATTTTGTTAATTTGGATCCTTTTTAAAAATTTAGTTTGCCTCGCTGTTTGTCAATCTTATTTATTATTTCAAAGAACCAACGTTTTGCTCCGTTCTTTTAATCTCCATTTCATTAATTTATGGCATTATCTTTGTTATTTGTAGTTGTTTTCTGGACTTGGGTTGATTTTGCTTTCCTAAGGTCTTCAGAAAGATTCTAAACTTTATTTGAGGTATTTATGACTTTTGAGTGAGATTTAGTTTTATTATTTTTAAGTGTGTGTGTGTGTGTGTGTGTGTGTGTGTGTGTGTACATTTAGATGTTCTAGAAACCTAGAGTTATCAGATCCTGTAGAATTAAAGTTACAAGTGGTTGTGAGCCACTGTAGTCATCTAGGAAACAAGCGTCTCAGGGATTATTAGATTAAGTTAATCTCTCTTTAACTGATCATGGCCCCATTCCATAGGCTGAAGGTGAGGACTGAGTGGAGTGGAGAGTTCTCTGAGCACCAGAGTGCATTTCTCCAGGCTTTCTCACTGCAGACACAGTATGACCAGCCACTGCAAGCTCTGGCTGCTGTGACTTTTCTGCCGCAATGGACTGTGTCCCCAGGCTGTGAGCTCAAGCAAGCCTGCTCCTCCTTGTTACTTTTGTCACAGTATTGATCAGAGTAACAGAGGAAGTAAGACATGTAGAAGTCAACATCAAAAGACACCTTCATGTGAATGGCACGTGGCCTTGATACGATGCAATTCAAAGTTTTCTTCTTTCCTCCATGAAGCTTCGTTCTGAGAGTCAGCAAATCTTAATTGAAGGGCATTTTCTGAATAGCTCACCAGCATTCCTCAAAAGTGTTTGCTTTATAATAAAATAAAAGTCTGAAACATCACAACCAAGGGGAATCTAGGGAAACAAGAAGACTGGATGCTGTGTCAGATTCTAACTAGATTCATGGAACAGAAAATAGAATATTGCTAAAAACTGAGGAAGATGGAATAAATTTATAACATCCAATTAATGATGGCACAGCAACATTGGTTTGTTAATTATGACAAAATACCATACCTATACCTGTGTAAGATATTAATAACAGGAAAATTAGATTTGAGGCATATGGGTGATTTTTGTATCATCTCTATAAAATTCTGTAACTAACTCTTTAATTCCCTTATAACAAGATATCAAGAATATTAGGTTAAAAGTAATTCAGGAGGCTGAGGAGACAACATGGTAAAGGGCTTCTTTTCAAATCTAACTTTAGTCTCCAAAATCCGCTGGAGTGAAGCTGGTGAAGGTGGTAGACACTTGTAATCCCAGTACTGCAGGGAAGAAAGAGGAAATCCCTGGGGCTTCTGGCTAGTTAGTCAGCCTGGCTGCTTAGGGGAGTCATAGCCCAGTGGGACACCCTGCCTTAAAACATAAGGTGAATGGTGCTTCTGAGGAGTGACATATGAAACATTCTCTGGCTTCTACACGAATGTGTTTACAAGTGAACCAATTACAAGTGCATCCACATGTGTGGGTACACACACACACACACACACACACACACACACACACACACACACACAGAGAGAGAGAGAGAGAGAGAGAGAGAGAGAATGAGAGAGAGAGACACACACAAAGACAGAGAGACAGACATAGAGAGGAGAGAGGGAGAGGGAGAGGGAGAGGGAGAAAGAGGAAACTAAGAACTAACACAAGGCTTTCACAGGAATCACAAAGTGATGCTAAGTAAGTAGTGTAGAGCCCTCTGCTCTTCATTATGCTGTCTTCACTCATAAGAAGTCCAGCACATGGCAGAAAATGGCTGGGGATCAAGAACCTTATGCAACAGACAAAAATCCACAGGAACAGTGTCAGAATGGGGACAAGTGCCAAGAAGAAAAGACTTTCACAGCTGAGACACCATAGAAGTGCACCAGAAGGCTTTACAAATAAAAGAATCAGGTGGAACAAATGGACACAGGTGAGATTCTTCCATCTTTAAAAAATTTATTATTAATTTTTCAATTTATGTATAATAATTTTTGCCTGCATGCAAGTATGTGCACCACGCATGTGCCTTCAGAAGAGGGTTTTAAGTCCCTGGAAATGGAATTACAGGTGGTTTTGAGTCTTCCTAAGGAGGCTTGGATTTGAACTCAGCTCCTCAGCAAGAATAAACAAATGTTTTTAACATGGAGACATCTTTTCCAGTGTTTTTTTTCAAATGTGTATGTATACCTGTGTATGCTGTGTTTGTATGTAGCTTGTGTGTATGCAATGTATTTGTATGTGCATAAATGCATGATTGTATGGATGTGTGTTTGTATGGTATGTGTGTGTGTGTGTGTGTGTGTGTGTGCATGTGTGTGCATGTGTGCACGCATGCACGTGTGCATTGTAGAGACCAGACAGGGCTTTAGATTTCCTGGAGTAGGAGCTACAGGTGTTTGGTTGTAAGCTACCCCACATGGGTGCTGGGAATTCTATGAGGGTCCTTGGAAATACAGGAAGAACTCTTAATGAGACATATCTCCAGCTCTTCTCCCATCTTTTAACCAGATAAGCTAACTGGAAATCCAGTAGCTGCCTTTGGTTCTGTCTGTTCATTTGCTTCGCACTCCTGTGCTGACTATTGGATTACTGTGCTTCCTTGAGCCTCCTCCAGACTTCTTGGTAAAGGTTTCTTTCCTCACTCACACTACATATGTTGGTTTACTAGTTCAGGCAGTGAACCTTAAGTTCTTTGTGCCCTCGTTTTCTCCTCTCTAAAACAGGGATACAATGAGGTACTAACATGGGATTTTTCATGAAGATTAAATTTGTTACCATGAGGACAGAGTTTAAGAGGGAGCCTGGCGGCCTCATTGTCTCAGCTGTTCTGGAGGATTTAGACGGGATTAGTAAAGAACCTCTGACCCAACCATGACCAGGTGTGCTAGAGTTACTACTTCAAATAGTAAGAGACCCTTGTCAGCAGCATCATGGGAGGACATAAAGAAGGGGTCTGAGAAGAGAGGAAACCAAAACCTTTCAAATCATAAGCAATGTCAAAACAGTGGGCTGTCCTTAGAAACGACGCACCTCAAGAAAAATGCAAAAAGAACAAAAAGAGAAAAGAGTGCTTGAATGAAGATGTGAATGGATTCATGGAGTACCTGAAACAGAGCTCACAGGTGCTTCACAATGGAGAGCTGATAGCAGTCGACAGCTGGCAAGCAAGGAAGAAACTGCAGTGGCCTTCAAGAAGTCGACGGGAAGGATGGTGACTAGAGAGACAGACAGCAAAGAAGAGTGCAATGATATGTTTCCATCATCAATAACCTGGCCACGGAGTTGCTGACTGCCCAGCTGTACTAGAGAGTCAGGACATGGGCACCCGCATTTGTTACCGCTGTGGGTCCACGGAGCACAAGATGACAAAGTGCAGAGCTAACGCAGACCCTGTGCTTGGTGAATTTCCTTTTGAAAAATGTTTTATCTGTGGAGAAGTGGGACACCTGTCCAGATCCTGCCCCAATGATACAAAAAAAAAAAAATCTATGCTGATGGTGGTGGCTATAAACTCTGTGGCTCCGTGGTACGTTTTAAGAAAGACTGTCCTGAAAATAAAAACTCAGATTGGATCATCACAGTCGGTCACTGGGCAAAGAATGAGTGCAGACTATGAAGATGTTCTGAATGTGCCCAAACCACAGAAACCTAAAACCAAAGTACCCAAAGTTGTTAGTTTTTGATAAGAATTGGTACAGTTGTTAATTACTACCTCAAGGTTAATTTCCAACATAAGCCATTAGAGATTAAAGCTGGGAACCTGTGAAGGCAAGCCTGCTTTATAGATACCACTCTGACCTTGATAAGGGCAGGTTGCCTACAATCTGTCTATCAAGGAGTACAGGGTGATTAATTATATTCTTTAGATGTATGTGTGTTGTCTGTCTGTCTGCTTGTCTCTCTGTGCCTGTGTGTCAGTCTGTATTTGAAACAGATTTTATGTAGCCCAGCTTGGCTTCAAACTAATAACCCTGCTTCAGTGTCCAGAGAACTGAGATTACAGGCAATGTGCCTAAGAGCATATTTTAACAGATGGAACTTAGAAATAACTAAGTGCCTCTATACCTGGTTGCAGCAGTCATTGCTATAAATGTAAATTAAGAATCAAAACAAAGCACATGCCTTTCAGCTTGTGAATAAATATTTTGTTATATGCTCTTAATTCAGAGTATCAATTTATTGTAATAAAAATTTATTTACATGTTGTCACAAAATCTGTAATTTTTAGTAGTGAATAAAATTGTATCAGCTGTTAAAAAAAGAGGGAAGCTGGCACATAACACTGCAAGTAGCAGCTATTAACTTGGTAATAGTGTCTTTGTCTTCAGACTGTGTCTAGAATTACTTATAAAATTCAAAGGAGCAAAAGCTATGCATTCTGTATGTTTGCTTTCCCTGCTGGTTTGATTGTATCCCTTGCAAACGCACTGTTATCAAGTGAGTGTTTGCTGGTATCAACTTCTTTTGTCAGCCTTGAGCATCTTATGATGGTGGATACAGGGAATATGGGACATTTGAAAAAGAAAATGACCTCAAGGCCTATCATCAACAAAAACCAAAGCTGGGGCTCTCATTGTCTATGTAGAGAAAGGAAGTGGGGAGGGTGTTCAAGTTAACCAACGGATAGCCGAAGAGTCTGATTTCCCAGTGAATAAATCTTGGTAAATAAGGCATGCAGAGGAACCACAGGAAAGACATCTACCATCCAGAGAACAATGTTCTGAGGCAGAGTACTGCAGAGTTTAAGAAGGTGGGTAGTGGTGATGGGCAGCCAAGGTTTCCTTCCCTCACACTTGCCAGGGCTCTTCTGTGCCTCATTCTTCTTATCTGTAAGGATGGGATAAGAACATTAGTTTCTTCACTGTGGGGCTGCACAACAGCTCCAGTGAGTTAACACTGGTGAGTTAATAAAGTGAAAGCATTTGCGACAGCCGTGGCACACAGGGGAAGTTCCTAAGATGTCAGAGACTCCAGAGAGATGAACTCTGTATCTCCATCCTCTCCTGCAATCCGTTTCTCAAACTGCTCGAGTGTGGTAAACCAGCATGCACCTCATCTGCCCTTGCAAGGGACTCTTCCCACTTCCATGTCAGCAGTACATATGCTTCTTAGCCATCTTTAGCAACAACTCCATCGTGTCACTGGGGCCTGGCTCATTCTAGCATCAGCAGCCCTAATGACTTGATGAGGTGCCCCATGCGAGTTTTAAGATCGATGTTTCTTCCTTCCTTCCTTCCTTCCTTCCTTTCTCTCTCTCTCTCTCTCTCTCTCTTTCTTTCTTTCTTTCTTTCTTTCTTTCTTTCTTTCTTTCTTTCTTTCTTTCTTCTTTGACTGCTGCTCAGAATGAAGCAAGGGCTTCTTCTACCTGACAGCCCACCAGGGCGCTGCAGCCAGCACTTCCCTATTCCATCCTGACTCTGGAACCCTTGAGAGTGTATTGAGGTTGGCCTAGGAGGCTGATTTTACAGATGCAAAATGAATGC